>NW_004624743.1:609787-629223 GCF_000247695.1 Heterocephalus glaber | reverse complement strand
AAACAGAACCCACGTGTAAATACAAATAGTTTCTCTAGTGTGAGAAACTGAAAGTGTAAGTAAGGACTAAAAGGTATAATAAATAATGTGAAATAGGACGAAAAGGGGCAAAGGGGAAGGAGAAGTGGGAGGGGTAGGTGAAAGGAAAGAACGGAATAGAATTAATATGAGAAAATGAAAAAATGGAAACAAAGTCTTTGTAAATAGGGAAGGATGGAGGGGTTGAAGGGAGGGCAGAGGAAGGGTGAAAAATAAGAACCAAGAGAGATTATGTAAAGGTGCAAATTTCCAGTGATGAGTGTCATTTTATTGTATACCTAAATTGTAACAATAACAAAGAAAAGAAGTGACATAGGCCATCAGTGGCCCTGAGAGTTGTCACAAACACAGAACTCAAGCAAAGTTCTCTCACCTCCTCCAGTCAAAATTTCCTCAGAAGACACTGCCACACCCTTGAAAACCAGGGCTCTCATCTGGCAAAGCAAACATCTGCCCTCAAATCTCCCTTCTCCTTTCATCAGAGTCTGTAAAACAGAAGCTGGCAAGGGCACTGTCGGCCCCTGGGCTGAGGGGGGTTCTGGTCAGGGGAGGTTCCCAAAGAAAAGAACGTGGGAGGAGCAGACAACACCAGAATGTAGGAACCAAACTTCGATCTGGCAATATAAGGGCCGCATCAGAGTGTGAGAGTTGGAGCTGCAGCTGCAGAGCTCAGGAGCTGCGTGTCGTTATCAGCTTTTCCGAGACGTTAGACAAAACAGCCACGCACCTTGCATAGCTGTGTGGTTGTGCGTGGTCGTCCATGCTGATTTATTATTATTATAACAAACTCTGTCCTGTGCCTACACTAAACAACAGACTTGGTGTCCTCAGGTGCCCTCTGACATCCTCAGATGCCTGAGCTTTGAGTCATCTCACAGCAGCCTCCTACAGGCACCCTGTTCTGACAGAACCCAAACACCTCAGCACTAACACATGAGCAAGACGTCCTTACACATAGGCACATGGAGAGGCAACCCCCCCACACACATGCACACTCCTACTCACACTTCTTACCATGTACATAATAACAGGACAGCAAAGAGGAAACAACTTGGGCAAGGCAGTGTAGCCAGACATTTCAAAACAGGAGAACCTCATGAAACGGGGGAACATGAAATAGTGAAGTGGGAAGAAGAACTGCTGGAAAATATATAGGGGATTTTTAATGTTTTCATCACACACAAAAAAATTGTAGAAGTTTGCTTATTCAGATTTTACCACAAGTTAATAAGCGTACATATATAAATGTATACATACGTCAAAACACACCACGGCACTCCATAAATATGCTGTTTATGGGCCAACAATAAACACATGAACTATATATCAGAAAGAGAGCAAGATGGTTGGGAGAGGATCAAGGAACACCAGCCTCACCCAGACATTATTGTCAACCTACAGCAACCACTTCCTCATGAAGGAGGCTAAGAAAGAGGAAAACATGAGACTTAGGAGAGTGCTATTTTCAGAAAGGCTTAGCATTGCTCACTCTACAAACAAGTTCATTGAGGCAATATGCAAATGGTCCTGAAAGCTAGAAAATTAATCTCCAAGTCTTATAGCTTCTACAAGGAAATCCCCAGGGGAACCTGTTTGCGTAGCTGTAGGCATGTGACAAGTGACGATATCCTAGCTACAGCTGGGTGGCTCCTCAGGGAAATATCTGGTGTTTATACTGAAGTCCTCAAAATCTCATTTGACTTTGGAACTTCTGGTCCAACTGATCACATGAACTCTCCAGATAGATGTGCAGGCTCAGAAAGTTGACATCATCATGGACAGGGAAGACATAGAGCCACAGAAGCAGGAATTACATACGAAGCAGCAATGGTAGGCAACTGGGAGGTGCAGCTCCAGAGTGGGAGATTCAGCAGGAGCCACAGGTGGTAGCACTTCGGGTTGTTCCAGGTGTGGATGTGTTTGGAATGTGTGGTGCATCCATCCTCTGCCTCAGACTTAGGGTCTGGGTTTTACACAGGCAGCTAAGGAACAGCAACCTTTACACAGCAAACTCCCAGGTCCAATACCATGACGGGAACTTCAGCCCTGACTGTCCTGAGGGGCTATAATGCTCATCCGCATGTGCACATGGACATGGGTGATGTCCCTCCACTGGTGTTGATCATGCAGGAAAATGTGACTTCTGTTCTGCACAACCCTATAGACAAGTGGCACCCTGGCTGGTGCCTCAGTTTTATCCCATGCACCACCAGCAGGTCTGTTTGCCCTCACAGCCTGTCCAGCCACTCCTTGTCTGACATCTAACCCAAGGGTCAGGAGCCAGGTCAGCGAGTCCCTCCTGCCCTCCCACCCACCTATCTATTCCAGAAGAGCCAACAGTTCATCCATCTGGTAGCTCAAGTCTTCTTCCTGTTAGCTGTGTAGCATTCAGAATATTTCAACAGAAAAAAAAAGCAAAACCAAATTGAAATCAAATATGAACCCTTGAACCCTCACAAAAAGTTTCTGGAACATGGCATTTTTCCGACTTTGAACCTCCAGCTCTTCCTCTTTGGTCAACATCCACAATTCAGTTGAACTCAACCTACTGTTTGCATGGCTGCCAGGCCCTGAACATTGGCGAGCCCATTGCCCACAGTCAGTGCTTTCTCTGTATTTAGCAAAAGGCAATGAGAAGATGGACAGACTATGCAGAATCAGTCCACACACTCATCTTACAGATTCTGGAGCAACTCCTGTCCCTAGAAATCTGTCCAGAAACACATCTTGTCAGCTCTTCCTTTATTTACTGCTGAGTACCCACCTGGTAAACAATAGGCAAAACCCTACAACTTCTCCTCAGGCAGTAGTCCTTCAACTCTCCCCAAATATCCTTTTAAAATTATAGGAGTTGGAGGAAGAGGAGAAGAAGCAGACAAAAAATTAGGTTGTGTTATGTATGTGTGCAAATCCCCCATGATGAATATGATTACTATGTGCTGCAAACATGTGATAATAAAAAATTTTTAAATATTACATCAGAAAATACCAACAAAACAAAACAAAATTAGTTTTTAGTCTAAAGTTGGTGTCCCAAATCTTGAACTCTCAACTCTCCTGAACATTCCTGATATGTACACAGAATGCACTCAGCAACTCACAGGACAATTTTCAAATATATGGGTAGATTAATAAAAACATGGAAATGGAACATTATTGGTTGATATGGCTAAATTGTGTCCTCTCAAAGTTCACATGTTGACGATTTAACATCCAAGACTTCAGAGTGTAGCTGCATTCTGGACAGGGTCTTTCCAGAAGTAATTAATTAAGTGAAATGAGGCCATTCATGTGGGCCCTGTGTAAACATCTAATTGAAGATAGCTGTTCAATGTTGAAAGTGCCCTTGTAAGAAGAGATTAGAACACCAGCTCCTACAGAAGGAAGATGGCATGAAGACCCCAGGGAGGAGACGACCACCTACAACTCAGTTGGTGTGGCCCCTGAGAAAACAAACCTGCCAACACGGGGGCCACCCACTTTTAGCTTCCTAAATTGTGAGGGAATAAATCTCTCTTGTTTGTGCCATCCAGTCTGTTGTACTTTATTATGGCAACCTTCGCACACCAATAACTCGGTGGATCAGGAGAGTAGAATAGAATAGCTTCAAAGAAATACTGAGGGTGGAAACAATACTGGATAGCTAAAGTCTAAGCTCAGTGAAGTGAACTATAGGCAAACTGATAGGTTCCTGGGAAGCTCAAGTCCTGTGTCACAAATGTCACTACCCAGAGACATGGCCACAGTGGTGAAGCTACAGCAGGCTGCTCTGGGTTGATAATGAAAGCCCTAACCAAAGAGGCTGGGCTGTGTCCATCTGAGCGTTCTAGCCCAAGGACAAGTCTGAACCTGGATGTTCTGTGTCACCAAAACTCAAACACCAAAATCCACCACCAAACATCAACGTCTCAAGATCCGCACCAAGGTGAAATACTTCATTGCAACGGCACTGTCCCTACCTGTTTGCCAAGATGAAGAAAGGATGCTGGCATGTGTCTTGAATGGTCCCTTTGCTGACCGCATCCCCATCACTCAGCTCTTTCCTCTGCGGTCCCTTCACCTTTGCTCAGGACCCACTGTCCAGTAGGAATCAGCCATGCTCACAGGGCTGGACTCAACCCTGCAGGGAAGCTGGGCTCCAGCCACCCCCTCAGCACCCGTCAGCCCTTCATACCCCAGCCCTCAGCAGGCTTGTCCTGGCACCCTGGTAAGCTGTGCCCTTCTCACAGTGGTGCACAGCCTGCTCTTCCTGCTCAGGCCACTGAAGGCTTGTGGCACAAGCATCGGACTCCTCTCACCAGGGAGACCCCTCAGGAGGAGGACTCCCACCAGGAAGGGGCTTCTTGGTGTCCCCACTGGGCCAGAGCTTCCCCTTCTGCCTGAGGACCCAGAACAAGGCCACGGGATGGCCAGAGACAAGGACGGTCACCTTCTCCTGACAGCTGGGTCTCAGCGGCTGCCTCATAGGGGGGTGGCCAGCTGGTCTGGCAGGAGGCCTGCATTGGGCCGTGGGTCCCAATGATCCAGGGCCTCGGCAGGAAGTGAATGGTGCACATGATCTCTGCCTGACGGTGAGCAGAAAAGAGTGAGCACAGAGACAGGCAGCGTGGGAAGCAGCGGCTCTTCTCAGTGGACAGATGGGCTTGTGAGGCCCTCACAGAAAGCCACAAAGAGGGGCGAGGTCCCCGCCTCCCTCTATGGAGGGAGACTGAGGGTCAGGGTTCTAGGGGAGTGTTGTCTAAGACAAAGACTATTCAGTACCACTGAGGATGGAAAGGAGGAGTTCATTCAAGGGAGGCCTGGACAGGAGAAGTCTTAGAGTGGAGGACAGGGATGAGCTCGTCCGAATGACGCCCAGGCAGGTGGGAGGTGTGGGGCCAGTGGTGGCAAAGCATCAGTAGCAAGCTTCAGTGCCGAAGGAGGTCTGGCCAGGCCACCTAAAAGTTCCTTGCTGAAGGCAGGCAGGGGCTCTGACATGGCTGAGGGCTGGAGGAGCACGAAGGGCCCCACAGACCCCCAGGGGCAAGGAGTCAGGGGAAACAGGGGGCCCCAGGCCCCCCGAGAAGAGCTCCCAGAGGAGCCTGGTAGACTTCAGTGGAGGAGTCTGTTGGGAGCTGGGAAGGGAGAGGGGTCTCTCAGAGCCACGTCTGGGTGGGAGGCTGATTGGAAGGTGGCCCCCTCCCCCGAGGAGCATTTTCATCTGGGATGTGCAGGAAAATGTTTCTGGTCCCCAGTAAAAGTGTCTCCCGATGGAACCTTTGTGGGCAGAGTGTGTGTCCCTGAGGCACAAACTAGAGACAGTGAGTCCCCTGAAGCTGTGCTGAGCGCGGTGTCCTTCATTCCCTTTTCTTCCCCTCTCCGCCCCTGTAGTGGTTTCCTGTGGTGAGGCTGTGGCAGCTTCCGGACCCCAAGTCAGCCCATAGCCAAGCTTCCTGTGCCACAAAAGGTGCGCTGGGACTCGCCGTGGACGGGAAGTTGCGCAGAGCTGGGCCGTGCTGGTTACCGTCCTTCCACTCCCTGGACAGGTGAGCGATGGCCCACAGCCCTCCAGCTGCTGTGGCAGACTGCGTCCTGCGGCCTGAACATCTGTAGCTTCCAGCTGGGTTTCTGCTCTCTGCGCTGCAAGTTGAGGTCATCACCAGGTAATTGATCCAGCCAAGGTCTCAGTCAAGGCTCTGCCGGAAGTGCGCTCCCCTGGCCTTGCCTGTTCTGTACCAGATATCATCTTATCTCAGCTGACACGTCAGGGGTTCACAGGCGCTGCCTGACAAAGGTTTCACTTTCTTAGGAGGTAAATTACCAGAAAATGGATATTGGGCCACGACTCACACGTACAGAGGATGAATCTGATGTGGTGGAGTAGGGATGGGTAGGGGTGGGGAGCTCGTGAATCCCAATAGCAGGGAGCCCGACGTCTCCACCCAGGTTGGCAAAATCCAGTATCTTTGAATGAACCATTGGTGATGCATTTTTAGAAAGAACATCAGGAATTGTGTAACAGATCCTTGCTGTGTTTTGTAGGGTGCTAGCAAGGGTATCCAACCATCATTTGCTCTGGAAAGGATGCTGGATTCCTCATCTTTGATTAAAGATCATTCCCACCCTAACCACCTCTGAGGGCTTGGCAAGTCCAAGGTCAGGTTTCTGTGTCCCTCAAGTTCTTTGCCCACTTGTCTGAAAATCAGGAACCTACAGGGTTGGCATCCACATTCCCTCCACCTCTCCAGGCCTTGGTAGAAATTCCAGCAAAGCCCCGCTAACCTCGACACCTGCCCCAGCCTTCCACACCCCACCTGCTGCTTTTTCTCTGGGAGCCTCACTCACTTGGCTCCCATGGGGGCTCCTCCCCACACCACAACACCCTGTGTTTTCAGACTGCGGTCCACTGTCTAACCTGTGGTGGGAGGGTGGACTGAAGTTATGAATCCTTCTACTTTAGCCATTCACTTCCATTTCAAACAAGTAGCCTGACCTAGAGCTTATGCTGTAATAATTGACAAGCATAAAACCTGGCAGAAGGAGGAGATGTGGTAGAGAAGGACATCCAGTTTGTCTCCAGAGAGGGGAGTAGGGCCTGGTTCTGGGGAGGAAGGGGAGGAAGCTCTGACAGAGTCTGTGATGGTTGATTGATGGCATCAATTTGAGAGGTTTAATTAAGAGAAGCTTAGAGAAATTCACTCAGCAATTCCATAGGGCATAGATGGCCCCATGGGACAGCAGGGCCACCCTGGAGTGGCTCATTGCCTGCTTGTTTTAAAGGAGAATTGAGGAAGGACTCTGCTGCTTCTGCTCCTCCAGAGGAGCTCTAGTCTTTGCCTTAGACATCATTGCCTGCCTTCCAGTGCAGACACTCGGCCTCCTGATAGGACTCCCACCAGGCACTGGCGTGAGCTCCAGACCTGTGACTAATCCCTTCGGGGTCCAGTGGCAGACAACCCTCTGGACTCCTCCTCGTCCCCCTCTGTGGGAGGCCACTGTAAGGCAATCTTGTAGATTTAGACAGATTTGAGTATCTTGTGTTACATCTGTTTCTCTAGTAAGTATGGACTGACTCAGAGTCCAGAAAGAAAGGCTGGGGTCTGCAGTGGCATCCAAGGTACCTCTGGATGCCCATAGGATGTAGGGAGTGAGTCTCTGGGCTCCTCTGTGGTCATGAAACGAAGCCCGGAGGCACGGGAAGCTCCCTACATCCTGCTCCTGCCAGCTACAGGCTCAGAACCAGGGGTTGCCCAGCACCTTTCAGGAAGATTCTTGTGGTTTGGTGCACTTGAATTCCTCCCAAGATTGTGTCTTATCTAGGGAGCTTTAACTGACAAGCTGTTTGAACACTGGTCATATAAAGGTACGTGGGAGGCAGCGAAAGAGCCAAGTTCCCTCTTCCCCTCAGGTGAGAACACTTTCCTTCCTGGCAGCTCAGAAAAAAGGCCTGCTGAAGAACCAGAGCCGACTGAGGGTGAGCATGTGCCCTGTGGGGGAGGCTGGCTGTCGGGGAAGTGGCTGTGGATGTGAGGAAGCCCTGCCCTTAGCTGAGAGGCTGCTTGTCTCTGAGTACGATGGCCCAAGGCCTTCCACACTCGGGCAGGCTGCACCTGCCCTGCTCCCTGGAGGAGTCATTTCTGCATCTTGCCTGGCACCCCATTCCAGCTCTGGGGAGCTCCAACACCTTCCACACTGAGCAGGAAAGAATCCCCTGCCCAGGAAGCCTTCCTGGGATAAAGCACGTGTCCTCTGGTGCCCTCAATGGTCTCTTGCCAAGAGGACTCATGAAGCCGTGTGTGCAGGAGTGAATCGGCGCCACGGTCTGCACTGAGCTTGCTGGGCGAGACCCTTAGCCTCCACCTGGGCCTTTGCAGGGCGTCTGCAGTCACCATGCTCGGGCCCTCCAACCTGCAGCATGTCTTCGCCCTCTGTGTCTCCGCTGCCTTCCTGCTCACCACTGTGGGTAAGAATAAACGCAGGCCTCTCGCTCCCCAAGATGGGACGGGCAGGGTGGGCAGTGCTGTCCCTCAGAGTGGGACTGCTGAGCTTGGCCAGGATCTCGGGCTCCACCCGGTCCCTAGGGAGGTTTTGCAGCACCTTGATTACCAGGAACAGTCGTCTATTGCAAACATCAACTGCCGTGCTCTGTGGTTTTCCTTCTTCAGTTTGCCTTTTGAGCAATGCTTGTTTCCCCCTTAGAGAGCTATGTGTGTACAAGCTGCTCCCGGAAGCAATGCAGGTCTAACCTGACGGCGACCTGTGCCCCCTCCCAAGCCTGCTTCAGCCTCCAGCAGGAATTCAGCTTCTCGGGTAAGCCACACCTGACAGCTGCCTGTGCTGCCAGCCACATGGGGCAGACAGAGATGGCACCGGGAGAGAGGGCTCATCTGGCTCACGAACCATGGCCTTCTGCTCCCTTTGGCATCTTTCCTTCATCCTTGGCTCCTTCCACAATGTCCTAGCAGCATGGAGCTGAGTGGGGCCAACGCAGACTCTGGGGACAGGCTCGGGTGTTCCCGGTACCTCCCCAGCCTCCTGGGCCAGTGTGCCTGACCCAGGCTCCAGTCATGCCCTGCCAGGGCTCTGGCACAGGCTCCCTTTCTAGTAAGCCCCTTCTCCGTGGTTCCCCGGGCAAACGACCCATGCAGCACTCTTTGGAAAAGTGGAAAAGCTGAAGACCACGGGAATAAAGGCCTCGCTCCTGGACTACGACTGCCCGTCTAGGCGTCAGTCTGGCCCTGGCTCAGGAGGGCAATTCTCTGCTGGGTTTGCTTCCACGCAGGACAGCAAATTGACTTGGTCCAGGAGAAAGGCTGCTCCTTAGGAGCCTGTGCTCCACTGGCCTTCTCGGTGACATTCGGGGACAGGACGACGTTCAGCTATGACCGCCGGTGCTGCCAGGGCAAGCAGTGCAATAAGGAGAATGTACCTCGTGAGTGCCCCTCCCTCCCGGCCAGCCTGGTCCCCCACACTGGGCTTCGCGCCTGCCTGGTGCTGACCCCTCCTCTCCCCGGGCTTTCCCTGTGAAGGGCAGGTTGGCTGTCGCTGGTCCCGCTGGGTCACCCTATGGGTTTTCTCTAAGGATGAGCCCTTGGAAGGAAAGGCTTCCCTGCCATTCCAGCTGGGAAGCTGCACCATTCAGTTCCTCCCCCCGTTAGGAGAACCTTTTTAGACCACGGATTATTTTCTCACCCGTGGTCTGGCTGTTTTCCCCCAGCCAGGCCACAGAGGAGTGACTGGTGAAAGGAAGGTAGCCCTAGATTTCTGAAGCCCTTTTGTCCTAATTATGTTTCCCCCACCTAATAACCTTTCCCCACACTGTGCTGCTTGCGCTCCCTTTGAGGAATCTGGGAATAACTATGCTATTAGGGAATAGTAGTAATCTTGGAAGCTTTTCTCTCTATTCCCTAAGATGAACATTTTCTTTCTTCCTTCAGTGACCCCAAAGTCCTCAAACCCCAATGGCATCGAGTGCCCTGCTTGCTACAATGAAACCAACCTGTCCTGTAACCCAGTCCACTTACAATGCACTGGGGCAGAGACAAAGTGCATTGAGGTGGTCGGCACAGGTATGGCCCTGCCCCAAGCCCTCTGCTGTTCCTCTCTGAGAGGGGGCAGTTCCTGGGCTGTCTGCAGGTGCGGCTCCAGAATCTGGACGCGGCACAGCAGGGTGGTTCTGGTTCTGGTCAGGGTGTCTTGTGACACTGCAGTCATGTTGGCTGCGGGACTGTGGCCACTGAGGGATGACCCGCTTCCCAGCTCACTGCTGGCTTCTGGCAGCCTCAGGTCCTCTGTGAGTGGCCTCTGCACAGGTTGTGGGGTGTCCTGAATATGGATCAGCTGGGAAACTGAGGAGACCCTCAGAAAGAGCGAGCCCTCAATAGCCTAATCTCAGAAGTGACGTGTCACCACTTCTCCTTCTCCCTTTCGGTCCCAGAGACCAACCTAAGGCCAACCCTGACGCAGCATGGGAGGCAGGCACCCAAGGCACCTTTGCCAGGGGATGGAACTGCTGGGCCCTATGGAGGCTGACTTTTACCTGTGGTGACCGTGCTGCAGGACCAAGTGCTGGGTGCTCCCTCCAAGCTTTGGGTGAAGCCATTGCAGGGGAAAGAAGAGAGGAGAGGAAACAAGGAGAGAAGAGGGCAACTCTTCCTAGAGCAGACGCCGAGACTTCTGGGCATGGCATCACTGTGGTGTCCAGATTCGGACCTTGGCTCATTGGCCAAGAAGGGGGGAGGGCATTTCAGGCCTGGCTGTCAACCTCACTGTCATCCCTGTTATTACCCCAGCCCCATGCATAAGCACTTCATTTCTGCATGGTGTCCATCCGCAATCAGGAAATATCTGTAATCCTTCTGAGCAGGAGGAGAATATCTACCTGGGGAAGGGTGCAGGCACTACTCAGAGAGGAAGTGGAGAGCAGCCATAGGGTTTTCCCTTGGGTGTGGTGCAGCTAGATGCAGCCCTGTCCATTCTTCCTTGGTACACTTGTAGAAAGCTTCATGGAAGTAGGGACTGACTAAACAATGAGACCGGGAGTTTGGTGGGGATGAAGGCAAACTGTGCTTTTAAAATTATAAGGAACTATTGGGCCAGGGATTTAGCTCAGTGGTTCTGGCGCCTGCCTCGCAAGCGCAAGGACCTGAGTTCGATCCCTGGTACCAAAAAAAAAAAAATATATATTTACTGCACATATTAGTAGACCAGTGACAGAACGTGACGGTAATATTTGTCATATGAATTGTATACTCATACTTTGGTAAGCGGTAAGCAAGTAAATGCTCAAACCCTAGGAGAGTTCAACCTTATGGTTGAAATTATTATCCTGTCCCCTTTCCTAAAGGTAAGAATGAATTTCCAACCACTTTAATTGTATACTCAGTTATGCTCTTGCAAAAAGAGGATTTTGAGAGAGAGTTTAAAACTAGCAAGATAATGGTCCTCTGTCTGGAAGCGTGGAGATGAATGAGGGACACGGGATGTCATGTAGGACACGGAGGGGGTTGCAGTTGGTGACTGTGGGACAGGCTTTCTGTCCCGGTTTGCCGCCCCGGTTTGCCATGTGAAGTGCAGAAGTGCAGTAAGTTTTCATGGTGTTGTTCTCCCAAGAAAGTCAGAACCCACTGGAAGGCGGGATATCACCTTGAGGGAGCACTATAGTATTTCACTGTGCTTTCCCCAGGGAAGCAAAGGGAAGGAGGAGGACAGATACAGTGGAAGGTTTCTAGACAATCACATGAGGTCCAGCCTCCAGCCTCCTTCCCTGAATCACCCACCTGTCTTCTAAAGAGAGTCCAAAGCTTCAGTCACATCTCCTATCTCAGACATCAGGGTCCCTTTAAATTCGCTCATGCCCTGGACAGACAAAGGGACCAGGGAAAAGTCAGACTTTGTCCTCGATGAGGTGGAGCTTGCTTGTGCTTCTCATGTAAAAGACAGAATCCTGTGTCCTGGGCCTTCTGAGCACTTCTGCTCCCTGAGGGAAGCAGGATGAGGGTGGGGAGCGAGAGATGACTCCAGACAAGACTAACTCCTGGGCCTTTCTCTCCACAGTCACAATTAATCGCATCCCTTACTTCGCCCTATTTGGTATGGGCTGTGCAACGGAATCTGCCTGCAACTTGGAATTGAGTATTGTGAATGGCACAAATGTCCGTTCCTACTGTGTGGGCCCCAAGAGTGGGAGCCCCCCACTGATGTCCATCACCTCAGCAGTTCTGCCTGCTGTCTTCCTGCTAAAAGTCTTGCTTTGATTGTTCAGGGGCTGGGAAGCCCATAAATCTACACACCTGAAAATATCGGAGTCCAGGATGCTTGCCTTTTCCCCAGCACTTCCCCGAAATGGCAGGATTCAAAGGCTGGTGTTTACCTAAGTATGTATGTAATTACTCACGTGTGCCTGTTAGACGTTAAAAGCCCCACGCAGTCCCTCAAGCTTCCCTGTCCCCCCAGCAGCACGTTGGCGAGGTCTAACACGGTGTCTCTGCAATCCCACCTTTGTGACATCTCCTCAGTCGCACAGGCGTATGCAGTTTCTTGCGGTCGAGGGCAATGATTTTGAAGGAATGATTCCGGGCAATGATTTTGAAGGAATGATTCCGGGCCCGGAAGGAGGAGGAGGGAGCTTTCCCACTGTGAAGCCCCAGCCACTGCTGAACCTCCTTACCTCAGAGCCCCGTGTGTGGAATTCTTGCCATGCACTATGGATCCTTCTGCTTCCAAGCGTGAACGGGCACCAGGACTCAGGCACAGGCGGCCTGTGAGGTAGGGTGCTTCTTGCTGAGTGCCAAGAGCAAAGTGAGGAGGGGCAGGTGCTAGGACCCAGAGAGCTGCTGCTCATCCTCCAGGGCTGCACTCTGCTGGCCCCTCCTGCCCTGCACAGGATGCCTGGCAAGAGGCTGGGGCACAGGAGACAAAGAGCCTTTGCAGAGCCCAAACCTGTTCACCGTTCTTAGGGTTCTGAGCCCACAATTAAATAGCGCTGTGGTCTACTGACATGGGCCTCTAGATTCCCCAGATTCAGTTTATCTCCTATGGGGTACAGCTGCGCTCCTCAAATTGCCTAGAAGACCAGAGTGTCCTGGTTCTCATTCGGGTCATTCAAAGGTTTGTTTGTAAAACCAGGGCTATTTCCTGTCCCAGGTCTGGCCTCAACACAATGCTGTTCCAGGTTTTCTCCTCCTTCTGGACAAAGTTGCCCCACACCCCTCAGCACCCCTCACAGTCTGTGTGCTGAGGTTCCCTTCTCAGGGCTGCTTTGTTACGGAGGAGCGAGTTAGAAGAATGGAGACGCACCACACTCTGTGTCACATTCGAACCCGTTTTTTACAGCTGGCAGCCAAGAGGGGCTAGTGCCCGGAAAGCTCTCTTGGCAGTGGGAGGCAGTTTGATCTCTCCTTTAAATCACGCTTTCCGTTTGTGAGAGCAAGCGGAATCTTACAGGAGCAGAAACATGCCAGGTTAGTGGGGGGCACAAGCAAGTTTCACATACTAGGTGAGCTACAAAACATCCTGCAACTGCAGCAAGTTTATGTATTTATTTATTTTTTTGGTACCAGGGATTGAACTCGGGACCTGTTGCTTGTGAGGCAGGCAGCAGCACCACTGAGCTAAATCCCTGGTCCTGCAGCAAGTTTACTGCCAAACAGGATGCGGGGGTTGGGTGCTTTGTCCAAGGAGAAGCACTTTGTCTAAGCACAGGTACAAGCTGATCTTCAGGCTCAAGATGGGGTTGGGTTGGCTCTGACATTCTCAACTCCTCCAAGCATGATGTCAAAGCGATGACTCAGTAAGACCCTCTTGATTGGGCAGGGGGTTATACAAGGGATTGTAGTAGGATCTCACATACATCAGTTTAATAGGGGCTACATGTTGTTTTACAAAGCTGATTATCCAATTAAGAATACAAGGGCCTATCAAGAGCCCGAAAGAAAGCAGGATGAGGGGACCAGCCAGTCCAGTGTTGAGGGTTGTTACCCAAGGCCTCCGATTGAACAGGTTAACAGGTTATGATACCACGAGTTTTTACTTTCCCTCTCCTGACATCTGTCTAGATTTTCCTTGACCTTTTGAAGGGTATTGTGGATTACACCTGACTTGTTGGCCTAGAAACAACATGCCTCCCCTAGAGCAGCACATAATCCTCCTCGTGACATGAGCACTAGATCAAGCCCCCTTGGATTCTGGAGGACCACCTCAGCTAGTGACTGTACAGGAGTGCAGAGTCTCAATGGCATATTGCAGGCTTCCTAGGTCAGGGTCTACCTGTTCTGCCAAAGCTGAGAGTCCAAGGTCTCCTTTAGCTAATGCAGCAGTTCCAAGTGCCACTGAACCAGCTACCCTCAATCCCAACAAAACTGGAATAACTATGGGGGCTGCTCAGTTCTGTCTGTACAGTAGTCCTGGGGGTGCTATGAAATCCCATCCCTGCAGTCCTCTATACACATAAACTTGAGGAAGAACTTGTACCAGGATGCACAAGACTTCAGGTCTAGTATCTCCCTCAGGAATTCTGACACACCTAGTGAGTCCTGAGGTACAAGCTAGCCAAGTACCAGTAGGGGCAGAATAAACCTTCAAGGTCTCCAGAGTCACCATTTGGCTGCACACAGCATGAAAAGGGGAGTTACTCATATCTTAAGAAGGAGTTGCCAGACAGGTTGCATTTCCATAAACCTCACCAGTTGTCAAGGGGGGCTTTGCAGAAGTCCATGCTAAGGCAGTACTTGAGGCTTTTATTGAGCTCAAGACTCTCACACCCACATAATAAGGAGGCTTTGCTTTTAGACAGAGCCAACAGTCCTGAGCCAGGTCTGGTTGAGTCAGGTTTAACATAGTGTGGACCGCTCCCAGCATGGAGCTTTATTGGTAGCTAAGAGCAGACCCTTTGAGGGAGGGATAACAGGGTGAGGCTCAAGTAAGGGGTCCTTTACCTTCATTAAGGGTCCTATTGGCTGTCTCGGTGCTCGGCTTAGCAACGGGGTCTGAAAGGTAATGATTTTCCCTGGGTCAGGAATTAATCCTCCAGGGAGCCAGAAGCAGAAACCCCAGTTCCATCCTGTGGCCCATTTAGAGTCCCAGGGCCTTTGTATCAGAATCGTGACTCGGCACTCACGTTTCCAAACTGTGATATCATTAGTGACATTGGTCCCCCACTATAGGAGGCGATCTTTACACAGCCCCAGTTAGGGCAGTAGAAATGATCAGTTGGGGACCCACAACCCTGCCTTCCAAACAGATTGAACCCTGGACATGCTTAAAAGTCATAGCTTCTCATGTTTATGAACTGATAGTAGTCGCTTCCCCAGTCTCTCCTAACTAATTTACAGAGATTGACCTCAGGCAATCTGAGAGGTTGCCAGAGGAGGGTGGCACCAAAAGTGACATTACCTAGAATCTCTCCTGAGCTAAAGGAGATAGGAGAAAGGAGTACACCTCTCCTCATTGCATCTCCCCAGCGTTCAGCCTCATCAGCCCAAGGACAATAAGGACAAGCATCACAATCATGATCGGACCAGCCTTAGCTTTAAAGGGTCAGCTCCCAGCTCAGCAGTCCACTGTTTCACCCACTTGACAGGTGAATGGTGATCCCAAATGGAGAGTCTGTCGACCTTGAGAGCTGAGGGCACAGTGAGGATGACCATGTAGGGTCCCTTCCAGGCTGGAGTCAGTCCTTTACTCCACAAGGCCTTGATGAAGACAGTATCCCCGGGCTGGAACGGGTGGCACAGTGTAGAGCTGGGCAGGGGCTGAGTAGTTTGTACCTGGGAGTGAATAATTTTCTATACCTGTTGAAGAGACTGGAGATACTTAAACAGGGACTGGTTAGAAAATTCTTCTAGTGTCTCACTTTTAATCTTGGGGAGCAGGGGAGGGGGCCTGCCAAACATAATTTCATAAGGAGTAAAACCTGCTTTATAAGGGGTGCATCTAACTCTAAGGACAGCCAAAGGCAGCAGGCTGACCCATCCTTCACCAGTTTCCAACATCAATTTAGTCAGAGTAGATTTTAGGGTCTGATTCATCTGTTCTACTTGCCCTGAGCTTTGAGGTTGGTAGGCATAGTGGAGTTTCCAATTTATACCCAGCGCCCTACTGACTGAGTTATAGAGGCTACAAAGGCGGGGCCATTGTCAGATCCAATGGACACTGGTAGTCCAAATCTGGTAATTAATTCCAGAAGAAGTTTCTTAGCTACTAGTGGCAGTCTCCCACTGAGTAGCATAGACCTCTGCCCAACCTGAGAAGGTATCTGTGAAAGCCAGGAGGTAGCAATAGACACCCGCTGGTGATTTGATTTCTGTGAAATCCACTTCCCAGTGTTCTCCAGGATTCCTACCCCAGAATCTGACCCCAAGGGGTGTAGATGGGCTCTGGTGGGGATTTACTTGTACACAGGTTGGGCACCTAAGAGAGGACTGGTGGGCCAGCTCTTGCAGCTTTGAAAAGCAGTATCTTGGAGCTAGAATCTCAGTCAGCTTGGAGCCCACCAGGTGCATGACAGAATGCAGCTTCTGGATGAGCTGTTGTCCCAATGCCTGAGGGAAGTAGATGTGACCCTCTGGACATTTCCACCAGCCTTGGGGATCTTTCTTTACTTGCAGCTGGCTTGCTTCTTTACCTTCCTCTTCATTGTAAGTAAGGCTAGCTGGGAGCAAAGGGGGAGGAGGACTCATGGTAGGCAAAATGACTAAGGGTTCAGCTGGCCTCAGGTCTGCCTCTCTGGCTGCACAGTCTGCAAGTTGATTTCACTTAGTCTCAGGTGTGCTATCCTTTTGGTGACCCCAAACATGAATGATGGCCACTTTCTTGGGAAGCCATGCCACCTCTCAGAGAGACAATATCTCTTCTTTGTTCTTGACAGTCTTTCCTGCAGCTCTCAGAAGCCCTCTCTCCTTGTAGATCCTCGCATGGACATGTAGAGTAGCAAAGGCATACCTACTGTCAGTGTACACATTTATCTTTTCCTTTCCCCATCTCAAGGCCTGGCCCAAGGTAATCAGTTCTGCCTTTTGGGCTGAACCCCCTCAGGCACAGGCTGGGCCCAAATGACTTGATCAACTGTAGTCACTGCAGGTCCCGCCCTCCACACCCCACTCACCACCATGCTGCTTCCATCTGTGAAGAGGGTGGCATCTGCCTCAGCCAGGGGGTGTCTGTGAAGTCCAATTGGCCCCCCTGGGTCTGGTCCAGCACCTCCTCAGAGTCCTGAATTGGGATGCTGGGTCATCATCTGGTATCAGTGAGGCTGGATTGAGAACCTGTCCTGCTGAGGAGACCATGCAAGGCTGGCCGAGCAAGAGGCTTTGATACTGAGTGAGGCAGGCATTTGACAGCCATTTGTTAGTAGCCTCCCTGAGCAGAGTCTCTACTGAATGAGGGGCAGTTAGGACCAGGTCCTGTCCAAGGGTCAACTTATCAGCCTCCTTGACCAACAAAGCTGTGGCCACTACCACCCAAAGACATGAAGGCCATCCTGAAGCCACAGGATCTAATCTTTTTTTGGTACTGGGGATCGAACTCAGGACCTTCTGCTTGTGAGACAGGTGGTGGAACCACTGAGCTAAATCCCCAGTCCCAAAGGATTTAATCTTTTAGAGAGATAGGCCACAGGGCACTTCCAGGGTCCCAAGGACTGCATTAGGGCTTCCTTAGGAGTCCCTCTTACCTCATGGATGAGTAACATTGGGTAGTGGCAGAGCCGGAGCTGATACCAGAGCCTTTTTCAGATTCTGGAAGACCTTTCCTTCATCTAATCCCCATTCTGTGGGTTGATTTCCTCTGGAGGCAGAATGGAGGGGCTGTGCTATCTCAGCAAATCCAGGTATCCATAGACGACAGAATCCAGCTACACCTAGGAATTCTCATACCTGATTCTTGGTAGTTGGTGTGGGTATCTGGAGGACGGCCCTTTTCCTGGCCTGGGACAAGGCTCTCTTTCCTTCTGAGATTTCATACCCCAGATATGATACTTCAGGGGAATAGAGTTGTGCCTTCTTGGCCGAGACCTGGTAGCCCAAATGCTCTAGTAGCTGAAGAAGCTCTCGCGTCCCCTGTAGGCATTGTAAATAGCCAGTAGCAGCTAATAACAAATCATCCACATATGGAAGCAGGGTGAGGTTAGGGTGGTGAGATTGAAAACTCACCAAGTCCTTCTGGAGGGCCTCACCAAACAGGGTGGGTGCATTTGTGAACCCTTGAGGCAGCCAGGTCCAGGTGAGCTGCCAGGAGTCTCTGGAAACTGGGTCAGTCCACTTGAAAGTGAAGATAGGCTGGCTGGCTGGGGCAAGGGGCACACTGAAAAAAAGCATCCTTTCAATCTAGCACAGTATACACTTGGTGCTCAGGAGACAGCAAACTCAGGAGGGTATATGGGTTGGGGACAGCAGGATGCAGAGTTACCACTTGCCAGTTAGCTTCTCTCAAGTCCTGAACTGGCCTGTAATCTGATGTCCCTGGTTTCTGTACTGGCAGGAACGGGGTGTTCCAAGAAGCCTTGGAGGGAGTTAATATCCCAAAGTCCACCAGCCTCTCCATGTGAGGGGCTGTGCCCTGTCTGGCCTTCTGAGAGAGGTGGTATTATTGAGGTCTCATCCCAGCAAGGGGAGTGGGCAGTCCAGTATCACCAGAAAAGAGTGAGTAATTTGTCTCAATCCCAGGCTCACCAGTTGCTCACTCATGAGCAGGCAGTTTTGGACTGCTCCTGTGGCCCCCTGAATGGGAATGGTTTGTGATGAAAGCTCTCCCAGGGGATTTTTTAATACTGACCTCTCAGTGCCAGTGTCCACCAGGAAATGGACTCATTGGCCCCTACTCCAACACTTACCATGGGCTCCCAGGGACCAAGGGAGAAGGAGCCCTGGCCTCCTCTGTCTGAAGCTGCTTTTCCCCTGGATGTGGGGAGAGATAGCACCTTGGCAGAGGGCCTGTGGGGGAATTCATCTTTCCAGAGCCCTTCCTCCTTGTAGAAGGCTCACTGATTTCTGCCCAATGGTGAGTATCATCCAGGCTTTCTAGGCATCTGCCCTTTGGGCTTCCCGGAGATGGGTCCTGTGGGGTCCCCTCTGATGGCTGCTGCCAACATCATACTAAATGGCCAAAAATTGAAAACTTTCATGCTAAAATCAGGAATAAGACAAGGATGCCCACTATCACCACTCCTGTTCAATATAGTTCTGGAAACATTAGCCACAGCAATTAGTAAAGAGAAGGAAATAAAAGGAATAAAGATAGGAAAGGATGAAGTTAAACTGTCATTATTTTCTCATGATATGATACTCTACATAGAAGACCCAAAAAACTTGGTCAAAAGTCTTCTAGATGTAATTGACAGATTCAGCAGAGTAGCTGGATACAAGGTCAACACTCAAAAAACAATAGCCTTCTTATACCCAAATAGCAGACTCATTGAGAGAGAAATTTGGGAAATAATTCCTTTTACAATAGCATCTAGAAAAATGAAATATCTAGGAATCAACCTAACAAAGGAAGCAAAAGACCTCTACACTGAAAACTACAGCACTTTGAAAAAGGAGATCGAAGAGGATATAATAAAATGGAAAGATATCCCCTGTTCCTGGGTAGGAAGAATCAATATAGTGAAAATGACCATACTTCCAAAACTGCTATATAGATTTAATGCAATGGTGATTGAAATTCCAACAGTATACTTCACAGAGCTAGACAAATCAATCCAAAAATTCACTTGGAACCAGAAGAGACCTAGAATAGCAAAAACAATTCTAAGCAACAGACACATGGCTGGGGGTATCACAATCCCCAACTTGAAACTATATTACAAAGCTACTGTGATAAAAACAACATGGTATTGGCAAAAGAACAGACCTGAGGATCAGTGGAATAGATTAGAAGATGCAGAAACAACTCCAGACATACTCAGCCACCTCATCTTTGAC
>NW_004624743.1:577544-598397 GCF_000247695.1 Heterocephalus glaber | reverse complement strand
GGATGCTTCTGGCGCCCGAGCGGCTCACCTTCTCTGCCCTAGGAGCTTGGAATGGCAGCATGGGAGCTTCCTTCTGGATGCTGGGACCGGTTCAGCTTCTCTGCCCTAGGAGCTTGGGATGGCGACGGGGGAGCTTCCCTCCAGCCAGTAATCTTGGTGGAACCTCCAAAATGATATAGGGGGAAGAGATGTAACTCCCAAACCTACTAGATATCTGAAACACGAGTTTGTGTTCTCTAAAATTGAAGCATGAATTCTAGAAACAATAGAGGTTAAGAGTAGGAAAAATTTATTGGGAGAAGGAAAGCTTCTGCCTAAGAGAGACAGAAGGAGGACCAGAAAGTAGGTTGCCTCCATTTTTAAAAACAGGTAATTACAATCTTTGAATTTTCTCAACCTGTTTACCTTAGCATCAGGCTCCAGCTCTTTACTTTCTCAATTAAGCCAACTTGTGGACTTAGAGAAATTCCTGAGGAATTTTGGGTGTGATGGGTCTGGAAGGAAAGGAGCCTAAATTCAACCAAGGGAATACTGATGTGGACACCTATGTGTACCTAGATCACCTGATATAAAGCTGACATGGACCAGCTATATATACCTAGAGCACCTGATATAATGCTGATGTGGACCACCTATATATACCTAGAGCACCTGATATAATGCTGACGTGGACCACCTGTATATACCTAGTCCACCTGATATAATGCTGATATAGACCACCTATATATAGACTGGGTTCCTGAAGTTATAGTCTTCTTAAAAGTACGACTTTCAGTTATGATTTTAGTTATGATTAGTTATGAAGTACAAATTTTAGTTATTTCCTTGTCACCTTTCTACCTACTGTATTTTCCAAAAACAAGACCTAACTTGAAAATAAACAGCAACATAATTTTTCAGAGTGCTTGTAATAGAAGCCATATCCCCCAAGTAAGCCCCGGTTAAGAGGGTCAGCCAGAGGGATGCATTTAGTACATCTGTTGCAACACACAACGGACATACTGAATTACAGAATACTATTAATATATAATTACATTAAATATTGACATTAATACTTAAAATAAGTGACTATAAACCATAATTAAGTATTTATAAAGACCCAAGTGGGAGCCTTTGAATGAGAGGTGAGTGCCTGTGTAAACAGAGGAGCTGGAGACTTACTGCTAAATGGCCAAGTGGAGTACAGACACATGGATAAATAATGTGTCCATTTGATAATGAACACGTGGTTTTCTCTAATATGAATCTCCATAATTCAATATTTCATGTGTTATTATGGACACAAGTTTCTCAAGTGAAATAAAGAAACATTTTCTGAATTTTGGTGACTGCAATTTTTTGTTGCTTTTGTAGGACCATCATTCTTAGCCACCACCATTTGTGTTGCCACTCCTGTCTCATAAGTCTTCCATTAACACTTGATTTAATGAAACTCTGTGAAGCCCAGCCTGCAGGAGGTTGTCATTTGGGTGAAGAATTCATGGGATGGGGCCAGGGATTTAGCTCAGTGGTTCTGCCGCCTCCCTTGCAAGGGCAAGGTCCCGAGTTCAATCCCTGGTACCAAATAAATAAATAAATAAATAATAAATAAAAGTCAATGAACCAAACTCTGAACCCTTAAAAAAAAAAAGAATTCCTGGGATGAAATCACTGACAGCTGTGTTGCCAATGCACTACAAGGAGGCTACATGGACAAGAAGTGCTCATTTAAGGAAAAGTGCTGCTGGACATGAGACTTGGGCCAATGGGTCCATAGGAAATGGAGTTGCAAGTAATTCAGGCAGTGTGTGGAGACTGGAGAGTTATGACGATGTTCCAGAAGAAGACGGCACGACTGTATGTAAATGCAATTTTTGTACATGAATAAGTGAGTAAATGTAGACTGCTGCACATGAAAGATAACACACCTCCTGAAAATAAACCATATGGCATCTTTGGGAGCAACACTTGATCTAAGGGCCAGTCTTGTCTTCAGGGAAATAGGTACCCTTTATTTCCTCTATCCCACCTCAGTGCCGGTGTGGGGCACTGTGCTGATGACAGTGCAGGGGTTCTGGGTGCATGGTCACAGGAGTCAGAGCAGTAGGGGTGGGCTGGGGTGCAATGCAGCTCCTGTCAGGACTAGTGACCAAGTCTGTGCTGGCAGCTTGGCGGTGGCCGAAGACCTTGGTGCTAGAGCGTGGGACCCAAGCCAGCTCGCATGTGATGGCCCCACTGCCACAGAGCTCACGTGGGCAGCAGGCTTGGGACAGGTGGCTGCTCCCTCCCTGACGTGGCTCGAGCAGCTCTCCTAGGCTGAGAGGGGTTCGGCTGCATCTCCCTCCCCAGGTTCTGGCAGGAATGGCCAAGGATGCTGTGTCCTCTATGCCAGCAGCTGGGGACCACGTTGGTGTCTGACAGCACCCTCAATGCTCCTGCAGGGTTCTGATGTCACTACTGAGCCTGTCTGGGGATACTGTTTTCTTCCCTTTTCTCTACTGCTTGGCTGCAGATTCCTCAGCAAGGCCTGGCAGAGCTATTCAGCTTCGTGCCTGGCTGTATTTGTGTTTCTGTGAGGGAGGAAAGTTGAGGCCTGCTATTCTGCCATCCTGGTGACGTTCCCTCCTGATGTGACTACAAAGCAGAAGCCACTGACTGCCAAACTAAGTTCATTCAAACGCAGTAGTATCAGTAAGTCTTGTGCACACTCAGTATTACTGTGATCAAGAATGTCACGCAAAGTGGATTTAAAATTACAAAACACTGGGCCGGGGATTTAGCTCAGTGGTTTCACCACCTGCTGCGCAAGCACAAGGCCCCGAGTTCGATCCCTGATACCAAAAAAAAAACCAAACAGACAAAAAAACCCTATAAAACACTGAAATGCTTCATGCTTTCCATAAATTTCCAGTTGGTTTTCAGGTTTTGCAATAATCCTTTCAGTATGAATCATGGCTCATATTAAAAGTGTGGACACAAATTATTGATTGGTCTTATGAAAAGCTCTTTAGTTTTAGTGTAAATTCTCATGTCGGTTTAGCAAGATCACAAATAAGCTTTCTGTTTTTTCTTGGAGGCCAAAATTTAGCTTATCTGTGTGCCAGGTAATATCAGTGAAAAAATATAAATTAGTACCCGCCATGACAGAAACTAACTTAATCACATTTAGCTGAGATATAAAAGATTAGGGGAGGAATGGGAAAAAAGAATTAAAATAGACCGTGCACAGGTACAGATTCCCTATGATGAATGTTATTACTATTTATATCTAAAATGCACAATAAGATTAATTTAAAAAAGAAAAGAAGTATCTGGGCCATGAGTTTGGTTTTCTGGGTCATGAACTCCTATTGCTTTACAAATCTGGAAGTCCTTTAAGAAAAAACATACTGATCTGTTCGTGGTAATGTACGACTCCTCTGAAGCCAAAGAAGAGTACTTACAACTTTTTTTAAACTTTGTACCAACAGCTGAAGGTAGAAACTTCTGTTCCGCGTATAGCTGTTGACTGGCTCAAGTGAGGGTTTTCACTTCATGTCAAATGACCACGTCCGTCTTTTCCTCACACAGCAGTTTTGTTTTTTTTTTAAGCAATAGCTGAAAACAAGAGTCACCTGATCTGAAGGAGCGACCAAAACAAGAAAGACACGAGGTGGGTGTGCTGTGGTGGTACAGTGGCTTCGCCCAGCGACTCTGCCTCTGAGCCAGCGGCTGCCAGGAGCCCTGAGCCGGAAGCTCCCCGGGGAGCAGCGAGCGGTGCCTCGCTTCCAGACCACATCTGCACGGACCCAAGGGAACTGCGCCCGCCGGCCAGCGCCGAGGCGTGGCTCGGAGTCTTGGGTGTCCGCCTGTGGGGATGCTTCCAGTCAGCCCCGCACAGACCCACGACGCCCCTTCCTCCACTGCTGCTGTCAGCCTCGGCTACAGAACTTGACTCCACTCTCCACCATTCCCTGACACAGCACACAGGTCCCAAAGTTCATTTAAAATCTCAGCCTTTTTCTCAGACCCCACCCCAGCCTTTGTCCAGTGGCCTCAAGCTGCTGGAGCAGGGCTCTGCTGCTGGCACCCGTGCGGGCCTCGTCACTGGTTTCCAAGCCTCTACCTGCATGTGGCCTTTCTCCCATTGCTCAGAAGCCCCAGAGGCAGCCCTGGCCCAGTTCCGGCCCGATCCGCTGTGTGCAGCTGGGTGCATAGCAGGTCACCCTTGCCGACGAGGAAATACACGCGCAGGTGAGGATGCCGTGGAGACACCAGCAGTCACAGAAGCAAAATGGAACTTTAATTCGTAACCAGAGGCGCTGGCCCTTGCCGGAGCTCAGTGCAGCAACTTCCCCAGGAAGAGGAAGAGGAAGATGTGAGTTGGAGACCTGACCCCGCCCCATTTCTGAGTGCAGAGCTGCATTTCCTACTCCTGCTGGTGATCAGGAAGCCCAGATAAGAAGGGAGCGTCTCCTGGCACAGGTCGGCGCGTAGGCACTTCTTCCTCTAGAAGGATATGTTGCTAACACCTGCAAGAGACCACCCGTGAGACTCCCGCCCGTTCTACCCCTTCTACCCACACAGACGGTGTGAAGTAGGACGCGAGTCAGCCACAGAGAGGCGGTGGTTTCCTCCAGATACACGGTCTCCAGGGCCCCAACCCCTCACAACCTGCGTCAAGGAAGCACGATGCAGCTTCTGAGCTTGACTACAGGAGCCTTTCCCAACTCACTGCCGCCCGGGAACCCACAGATACTCTTCCAGACACCCTATGCCAAGGGGGACTCGAAGTCCAGGGCTGTGTTAGGGGCGCCCGCGCACTTCCGGTTTCCGGGAGCTGTGCACCCGGCTTTCGGCTATGTACATGGTTGATGAGTTTTAGAAGCATAACCCTAATCTCTTATTGTTAGTCCGTGGCATCTATTCAGGAATAGCAGTGGTCATAAAAGGCTGTATTTTTATTGTGTTCTCTCCTCAAAGTGCCTTCAAATGTATTCTTTCACATAGCAGACACACTATGCTCAGCAATAGCAAACAAGCGATGGCTACCCTAAAGCAAAGAATCCCTCTGTTTAAGCAAAGAGATAAGAATCCAAGAGACCAACCGCCTTGCAGGCTCGAGTAATAGCTCAGTGATGAGGAACTCCGGGAGCACTGAGCGCTCCAGAGTCTGAAGGAGGAAGGGAGACAGCAGGGAGGCCTGTGGGGACAGCCCCAGCCCAGAGCCCTGAGCCCGCTGCCCTTCCCGCTGCCCCGTGCTGCCCCTCCTAACTCACTTCTAGCCAATTCTTCAACTCATTTAGGGCTATGCTTTGGATTTTCCTACAGAAAGCACAGTATATTCAGCTTTGTGATTTCTTTGCAGAAAGTTTAAGATTAGTCATTGCCTGTCTCCAAACCTCTTAAAAACCCAGAGAGTACAAGGAAAGAAAACCCACAAATCTCTCTGTATTTACTAAACTAACCAAGGTTTGCAGAGGGTGAAGTTTCATCCAGTATGCAGAGCCAACACCCTGCGGCAGGCAGAGTCCGTCAGTCGTGCTTATACAAATTCACAGGTGAACGAGTGAGTGGGAAAGGGTCAAGGCGATGTGCCTTCAGGGCCAAGACTCTGCAGTGTCCTCATCCCTAAGAGAGGTGGACAAAAGCAGTCTGGAAACCTGCGCGCCCGCGCGTGGGAGAGGGTGCCACTTATTCTGTGTGTCTGCATCACACTGCACCTGGCGAGAGAGAGTACCTGGTTAGGATGCCAGAGAACTCAGAACACTTTGTCTTGCCTTCCGCACACCATCTGAGCGTGCTGTCGCCTTCCCTTCCCATCACAGCAAGGCACGTTGGGCACTGGAAGCCACTGGAGCTGAATTCAGCAGCATCCTTCTCCTGTAAGTCACTCACGCTGATCCCCCAGGAGACTGTTACAAAAAAGAGACAGAAGGCTGGCTGGTTACGTGCTCACTCACAGCAAGCTCTAGGACTGGATTCCTGCACACACTGTCCCTTGCTCCCCACCAGCACTCTTCACGGGACACTGTCGCACCCATGCAACTCAGTACTGGAGTTAGCACAAAAATCCCTGCCCTTGTGGGTTACGTTCTGATGGGAGGAAGGAGGCTAACAACAGAAAAGAAGAAAGAGACTCCCTAAGTCAGATCGTGATAAATACTGGAGAGACGCATCAGGCCAGGAAGTGTGGTGCAGGGCTGCAATTTACAGGGCCGTCTTCCTGCCTCCATCCACTCTTCCCACTGCCGCTGGTTGTCAAGGGCAAAGACAGCACGGCTGCTCCAGTGAAAGGTGTCTAGGCAGAGAGCACCATGTGCGGAAGCACAACTGGAGAAGTGGAAACCCACAGAAAGCTACAGGCAGGGGAAACAGGGGGTGAAAGTCATGATATTTATCTGCAGAGTTCCTGTCAGGCTACCTAAAGGTGGTTCTGATTTGCTTATCTTCCTCTGCCACCAGGAACTTTCCTGACACTCCTCGCTCTGTGGTCCCCATGAGACCAGTGTAGGGATCTTCCCATAGGATCTGCCCATGGGATCCTGTACCCCTTCCCCACCTTGTCTAGTGGCAAGCATCCTGTGCTTCTTGCTCAGCTGGACTGAGAGCTAAACCAACAGCGCCCTGACGCAGTGGGAGTGCATGGCTTGCACTTCAGGACTCCTTACAGTGAAGGGGAAGGCCGAGTGGGGAGAGAACATGCCCTGAGGACGGGATGGAGCTCTCTCCATACTGCCAACCCTTGGCATGGAACTCTGAGGTGAGTGGATATTCCAGGACTGATAGTTTTTTTCTGAAGGTGTCTATGTCTGGGTAAGAGGATGCGAAATACTTTAACCTTTTAAATATTATGCCATATCACCACGAGTTCTGCAAATGTGAGGGCAGCTGGCGCTCCAGCCTGGACAGGAGCAGAAGCTGGGGTGCTGCCTAGAAGAGGCGGAGAAGCAGAGACCAGCACTGCCCACTGACTCTCCAGCCCCCAGGGACCAGGGCTAGCCTGGCCTGTTCTCCCTAGAGTCTTGTTGGACAGAGCCCAGTCAAAAGCAATTAAAACAACCAAAAGTGATTTCTAAAATCAGAGAAAACACTTCAAAAATAACTAAAGAGAAAACAAAATAAAGTAACATAAAAAAGAATGCCAATCATGAACACCAGTCTTTCAAATTCATAATTTCATAGAAATACGTGCCCCTTTGGGAGAGGACATATCTCCCTCTCTATTCTGAACTCTTTTCCACCCCACCCTGTTCTGAAGTTACTCTGTCCAATATGTCTATTTAAATGTAAATAGATTAAAATCAAATGTCATTAAAATTCATCACGTGTCATTTCAAATGCTCAACAGCCAAAATGGCTGGCTGACGCTGCATGTTTCACTAACTATGGAATACAACGATGAATGAAAATTAAAATTATAGTATGTGATAGCAGGCATCATCATCTATTTCAAGTGGGCACAAAAGTACCACTTCTTGGGCCGGGAACATCACTTCAAGACCACCCTGGGTAATACAGTGAGATCCTGTCTCAAAAAACAAACCAAACAAAACACTATTAGTACTTCTTTTTGAGTGCAATTTGATAACACAGAATCAAAATTTAGATTGTACAAATGCTTTAATGTAGCAATTCCTGGGTATTTCCTTACAGGTATAATCGCATTTATTTCAGGTATCTTACTCTAGCATTCTCTGTGATACTAAATGGCTAGATGGACTCCAGCATATCCATGAAAGAGGAGACTGTAGCCTCGGAGAGGATGGGCTTTCCCCAGCACTGACATGAAAACCTCTCCAAGGTATACTTCCAAGGGCCGAGGGACACGATGTGGAACACAGGTGTAACATTCTGCCTACAGGAGGAGAAACACATTTGGGTACGTTCGTAAACACGGCGACCATCTCCAGAAGAGTACACAGGAAAGGAACAACTGTGGTGGTGGTGGTGGTGGGGTTTAAAGAGGACTTTTTGTCATGGACATAAACTACATATTTTTAAAGCTTTAGGATTATAAAATCAAATAAATAAAAACAAGAAGAGATAGGAAAAAAGTTCTAGTTTTTGCTCTTGATAAAAAAAGCCTATTGCAGAAAATATTCAAACGACAACAAAGCATGCTCTGACCAGTAGTGTAGAGACTTTTGAGGAAGCAAGTGGGTACCTGGCTAAGCAGGTTGAAAGCTCCGAGAAAAACGCTGATAGTTTACCTAAAAGCTTTCCTAAAACTAAAGGCAGGAGAAATCAAGACAGAGCTGGAATTTTATGTAAAATGACACTACATTGGTTCAGGAATCCTACACTGGCTCAAGTTCTAAGTGACAGCTTGTTATGGTGAAGACTGGTGCATTAGTATGGACATGGAGAAAGAGGAGGCAGGCGGAAGGTTGGAGTTTATTTTCAGTGGGTCCCCTTTTCCCACCAAAGAAAAGGTGAGAAAGGAAGAGGCGAGGGAAGTAGGAGAGGTGTGAGGCATCAGGGGTCAACCCCGGCTGCTCAGGTACTGGGCTAACTGGACGATGGCGGGGGCGGGCGGTGAGGACCTGGCCACAGCCGGGAGGACGCATGGTAAGATGATTATGTGGCACTAAGGAATGGCCCTGCCCTTAGCTGAATCTGCTGAGAAACCTGGGGTAGTCAGAGGCTGTTCACACCGTACCTCATGATCCTCAGGGAAATCGGGAAAGAACTACTTGATAAAGGTCTGTAAGTCATGTGTCGATGGCGAACACCATCTCCTTCCTCTGCTCAACATGAAGAAAAGCAAAGAGCTGTTTAGTGAGAGCTTGTCAAGAGCCAGGTGGCTCACACACTCCTCGGAACTCAGAGACAGAAACCAGTCCTAGGTCTTGAAGCACAGAGGGCTCAGCTGGTTGCCGAGGTCAGCACCAGGCTGCGGAGCAGGTCACACCGGGTAACACTGTGTCCCAGCACCGGCGCACCCGGAAGCGTTCGGGGCAGGAGCCAGGTCTGCTCGGTGACTTCCGGTGCCAGACGCGCGATGGCACTGGAGGCCTCCCTTAAAGGGGAATGCGGGTGGGAGCGGGACGCAGGGCAGGAAGGCGAGGCTCCAGGCCGGGGAAGGCTGCGGCGAGCTGCGGGGCGTGGCGAGGCTGCTGGGGAAGCGCAGACTGGGAGCCCACATCCACGCGACACCCACAGGGGCCTGGGCACTTAGAGGTCGGCCTGCCTCTCACGCCAACCTCTGATGCCGGACTCGGAAATGCGGGAGAGACGCGCAGAGGCACCCTAAGCTCTGGCTCTGCCACGCGTTCCCACAGGGCTGGGGAGCGAGCTGCGAAGAGACCGGCTCTCAGGCCACGTGCGGCTCCGCCCGGCACCCAGAGGGCAGTGCGCATGCGCCCAGGCCGGGCCTGTGCCCATTGGTCCACATCTGTCCCTTTCCCCACCTTCTTGGAGCTCTGGCCAATGAGATGGGTGGCCTTGAGACCACGTGACCGGAAGAAGTCTGGCAGGGCTTTTCAGCAGTTCTGAAGCTTGAGCGAACTCGAGTTCAGTTAAAGGGATCGTTCCATGACTGACACTTCTCTATCTGTTCCAACCACCTCTGAAGACAGAGCTCCCAGATACTCAATTCTTTGATCACCAATTCCCTCTCCTCCGCCCAAGATCCTTCATCCAGACCAATTCTGGCACCTTACAGTACGTTCTAACATATCTACCCTCCGTGATGTGGTATTTTGAGAGTAGAGGGCCTCCTGCAGGACCATGATTCATCACCCCCCAGTCCGTAGCACTGTGTGCTCCAAGAGTGCACTGTGAGATGTGCTGAATGAAGCAGTCTTTCTACCTTTCAGCCAAGTGTGTGAGAATTTTTTCTTTCCTCCCATTGCTGTTTGATGCCTTGCTTTTTCAGTAGCTGCAAAAAACCTTACTCTTTTTTTGAAGTAACCTAAATATCAGTAGATAAATGGGATAAAGAAAATATGACATACTTATACAATGGAATATTATTCAGCCTCATAAAAGGTGAATAAAAGGTGGCGTATGTTGCAGCATGGGCAAACCCTAAGGACATTATGCTAAATGAAATAAGCAAGTCACAAAGGACAATACTGCATGATTCCCTTGTATGAGGTGTCTAAACTATATAAAAGCAAAATGAATGGAAGCAACCAGGGACTAGGGAAGGAGGAGAAAAGGGAAATTGTCGAATGAGTATGGAGTTTGTTTTTCAAAAGGAAAATATTCTAAAGCTCTGTTTCAGAACAAAGAGTATACAGTTAACACTACTGTATTGTACACTTAAAAATTACTAAAATGGTATGGAATGAGTGTATGTGTGTGTGTTTAAGCAACACAACTGTTATGACCTGTGTCTAGATGTCCTCCCAAAGCCTTATGTGGACATAGCTGGATCTAGAGTAGGTAATGCTGGGATTAAGTGTATAATGATAGAATTAAGGGCGTGTGATTTGGTATAGCATATAGTCCTGGGTGTGGATAATGGAAAGGCCCACCCTGGGTGTGGGTGGCACCACCAAAGGGCAGATAGCCTGGAAGGGATAAAAGAGAGAAGTAGGCCACTGCTTCTGCTGCTGCTTGCTACTACTACACTGCTTTGCTGACTTCTGCCTGCCCTGCCTTCCTATGGACTGTTTCTCCTCTGTGATGCCCCTCTGCTGTGCCACCCTGCCTTGGAGCCAGCTGACTATGGACTGAAACCTCTACAAACTATGAGCTTCAATAAACCTTTTCTCCTTTAACTTTGGGTGTGAGGTATTTTGTCTCAGAAATGATAAAAGTTACTAAGATAACAACAATAGTAAAACTACTCCTTTACACTACAACCTTTATTCTTTGTGTAGATTTACCAGTCACTTGGTCACTTTTGGTTATTCATCAAGTGTTTTGACCCTTGGTTCAAAACTTCTATATACTGTGAAGAACTTTTGCAATGATAAAAATGTTTTACATCTATACTGCAGTGTGTTGAATGGTGGCTGTAAATCTATGTCCATGGCCTGATACCCAGAACCTGTGAATATTGTCTTATGTGGCAAAATATATGATTAAGTTAAAGACCTTGAGGGAGAATTGATCTTGGATTATGCAGGTGGACTCCAAGTGCAATCACATGACTACTCATAATAGGGAAGCAGAGGGAGGTTTCAGACAGAGGACAAAACACAAAGAAGAGCAGGCCAGATGCCCAGGACCACAGAGATTGGCGTGGTGAGGCTGCAAGCGAGCCAAGGAAAGGTAGATCCTAAAGGGCCTGAGAGCCACGGAAATGTTTGCATATTTTCTGTGGGCAATGGGAGGGCACTGCGGGATATTGAGCAAGTAAATTATAGTATTTTGTTTGATTTTTATAGAGGTTACATAGATATAGCCTTTGTATTTGATCTTTGATTTTTTTCAAAGTCTGTATATATATGTGGCTGTGGATAATCATAGATTATAACAGTCATTGTACTTGAATATGTTTGTAGGAAAAGTTATTCGATATACAAGGATATACAAGATACACCTGTAATTACTGTAGGTCCTCTGCAGCCTGTAACACAGGGTTTCACAGAACAGGACTTGTGCAGGGGGCTGGTGAAGGAGGTCGAGCGTTCCCACCTGTGGCGTGTGGCAGACAGACAGACAGACTGGCACGCACCCGAAGAGGGCAAGAGGCATGGGACAAAGGTATAGTCAGGCACGGTGGAGGCGCACCTGGGTCGAGTGGAAGGCAGATACTGGTGAGTCAGTGAGGGGAAGAGGGCAGCCTGCTGAGAAGGGTCACAAATGCCGACCAAAATGTCCTCTCTCTTTTTTAAAAACTAACTTTATTGGTACATTGATCACATTCATCACTGCGAATTTGTATCTGGACATGATATATCTCAGTTCTTGTTTTTTCCCATTCCCCTGTCCTCCCTTCTACCCCTCCTCTAGGCCAGGGTGGGAGCTTTGTTAGGCTTTGGAGTTGGAGGTTAAGGTGCTAGGGTTTGTTGTGAGAATGAAAGCATGAAGCATTGCAAAGTGTTTTTTTAATTGTGGTAAAATATACATAGTATAAAGTTCGCCATTTCAATGTGCACACCCAGGTGGCTGTAAAATCACAGCACTGTGCAACAAGTGTGTTCGGGGACTCACTCTTCCCTCCTCCCTCCTTGCCTTCCTCTTCCTGCTTTCCTGCCTGTAAGCTTCCCCTCTCTCTTCTGCATTTCTTCTTTTGTTTGCTACTTATCCAGAAACCAGGTTCAGAGGCCGGCACTGTAGGAAATTTGTGGACAACATAGAGTAGACTCCCTGCTCTCTTGATGCTTATGGGCTCCCGAGGACATAGGCTTAATGGAAGCACTGAGGTCTTGGGAAGAGATGGGGACTTGTGAAAAGGAACTTGACATTGTTTGGGAGGTGTGAGATGGCTTCCTTGAAAGCACAATACTTAACAACAAGGAAGGAAAGATGTACAGGAGTCATCTAAGCGCAGATGACAGGCACCATGCCACGGAGAGCAAAGCCCCGCTAACGCGCTGGAGGCAAGAAGGTGCGAGGGGCAGAATGGCACGGTGCGAGAGGAGCCCAAGCAAGCTGAGCTCCGCACGCATTCACGTTCTTTAACATTGTGTTTACATTCTTTAGGTTTTTACAACTTCTTCCCGTGTCAGAGGAAAAACAAAACCACTTGCTCTTGTGGAGCTTGCTGGAGACAGCGAGCAATCGAAGCAATTGGAATGTGTCACGTGGGAGATGCTAATGGACGGGGGAAGCAATGCCAGGTGCTGGTGGTGTTGGAGAGAAGGAGAAGGAGAGGGTCCGTTCATGTATTTAGATTTGTGTTTAGGGACCCTTTTGGAGAAATCTTGGAAATAGGCTGCGGATATGTAGGTACAGATAGGGCCAGAAAAGGCCCGGTCTGGGATTTCCTGCATCATCCAGGGAGAGGATCTTTGGGCCATGCTGGTGGCAGCAGTTACCCCGTGAAGTTCTCCTCGCAGAAAGGAAGGTGTCAAGCGCCGAGGGCCCGGTGAGGGACTGGATGTGGGTGCTAAGGGGAATCATTCACCTTTGGGACATTCACTCAGTGGCCAACCCTGGAAGAGGCTCAGGCTTGAGGGTGGGATCATGACTTTGCTTCCTGCCACGATGGATTTGCATCCCTCCGTGGGGGCGTCAAGGTGGAGATGGGGCCGGTCAGGAGCGTGGGGAGGTGTCCGGCTGCCCTGAAAACGCGTGGCCGGCTTGGGTGTCGGGTGGTGTCGGGACACTGCACAGGGGACTGAGGGAAGTGTCTAGGACCAGGTGTGGCACTTTTATCACCCCTTGGGGAGGGCCGGACCAGAAGTAGGAGGAAGAACAGGCACATGGTGGGGCTGTCCAGGAGAGAGAGATCGACAAGAAGGAGAACCTAGAAATACGACCGACCCGGTTGGGAGTAAGTGGTAAAATGCTTTCCAGATTTACCCCTCCTCTAACAGCATTTACTGGTTGGCTCCCTGGGGCTGAGAACACCGTGTTGGAGCAGCCCAGCCTCTGCCGTCCTGGTCGTCACCTTCCCATGGGACTAAGGAGCCACCCCACACACAGAGTGCGTAGAGGAAGATGGTGGGATGCGGGTGATCACTGCAGCTGTCTCTGGCCGCTCACGCTGGAGCAGTGCCTAGGTGAAGGGAAGGAGAAAGCCACGCAGATGTGGGGAAGCCCTCGGCCTGGGAGACTGCACTGGAACCCAAGGGAAGGCTGTGCTTAGGACTGTGGAGCAGCAGCCAGGAGGACAGAATGCTGGAGAAGGGGGAAGGGAAGGGGTGGACAGAGGAGACGGGAGGCACCAGGGGTGGAGGGCTGCGGGACCTTTGGCTTTTACCAGAGGCACGAAGGGGCATCCAGTGATTCTGACGATGGGTTATTACTGCATTCTACAAAGAAGGTGAACAGGAAGTGGGCCTGGGGTCTGTTGCAGCGTGGGGAGTGAGGAGTGGAGTCAGTCCAGGCAGCTTCTGAAGAAGAAGGGCAGCAGCTGGAGGGGAGGGAAGGGTTTCTCCTTTCACGTCTCTGCATGTGGAGTTGGGCCTTGACTTCCTGTCCCAGGAGGGACCCCAGCGAGCACCTTCTGCAGCAGACCTGCTCCCTTGGCCTCTGCCCCAGTGCGTACAGCTCAACTAAGAGCTCGGCTCTGTGTCTCCCGGCCCTCTCTCCTGGGTTTAGGCATTTCTTTTGACTCCACGCTTTCCTATTGCCTTCCGCAGTGCCGCCACTGCAACTTCCTTGTTCCTGAGGCTGGAGATGACAGGGTTGAGCCGGGCGTGAGGACGGTTTAAAAGACAGGCGCCCCGTCCTTGTGGCCAGGAGAGTGGTAGGAGGCAGGGATCGTGTCAGTGTAGACGAGGGGCCCATAGAAGAGGCTGACGACGGTCAGGTGGGAGGAACGCGAGGCCAAGGCCTGCTGCCGCCCTCCCCCGGGTGCCTGCGGAGCACGGCCGCCAGGACGAGGGCACAGGGGCAGTGATGAAGGTGATGGGCACCGGGAGGACGATCACACCTGTCACGAGCAGCACCTGCTCATAGGTCTCTGTGTGGGTGCAGGCCAGCACCAGCAGGGAGGGCGCCTCGCAGAAGAAGTGGGCGACCTGCCGAGAGCCGCATAGGGGAAGCACAGCGTCAGCGAGGTCTGGGTGGAGGCGTTGAGGAGCCGCCCAGCCAGGAGGCGCCCACCATGAGCAGGCAGGCCCGGCGGCTCAAGAGCACCGGGTAGCGCAGCGGGCTGCAGACGGCCACTTAGCGGTCATAGGCCATGAGGACAGCAGCAGGCACTCGGCTGTCCTCAGGAACAGGAGGAAAAACATCTGCGACCCACAGCCTGTGAAGGAGATGCTTGTCCAGCTGAAGAGGAAGCCCCCCATCATCTTGGGGACAGTGACCGAAGAGAAGAAAACATCCAGAAAGGACAGCTGGCTGAGCAGGAAGTACATGGGCGTGTGCAGCCGGGCGTCGGCCCGGATCAGGAGGACCATGGCCATGTTGCGGGTCATGGCCAGGATGTAGGCCAGCACCACCAGACTGTACAGGAGCAGGATTGTCTGCGTCTGGCTGTTCCCGAAGAGGCTGGTGAGGACGAAGCCCTCGTGCGAGCTGCTCCAGGGCCTTGTGCCCAGCTCCCTGCCCAGGCGCACTGTGGGGAGGGAAGGGAGCCAGCTCACCCAGGGCTCAGAAGCATTCCCTCGGAGATAGGAGGGAGGGAGGTGGGCAAAGGGAGCAGAGGAGAAAAAGCCAGGGAGGCGGAAGGGGCAGCAGAAGTTCTGTGGTGTCGACATTATTTTACAATGAAAAGTTACTACAAAAACATGACATTCCATTTGCCCCAGCTACTCCCCTTCCAGGCATCTTCCCGAAAGAATTACAGACTTCATGTTGCAGTGATGCATGCACACCCTTGTTTATAGCAGCACAACTCATACTGACTGACTCTCAGAAGCGATCTATAAGTCCATCCACAGATGGGTGGATAAAGAGTGGTATTTCACCTGTAGGTAAATGGGTGCCCCTTGAGACCATAAAGTCAAATGAAATAAGCCAGACACACGGCTTAAATATCCCATGGTTTTTCTTATATGAGAAACCCAAAGTATAGATAAATTGAAGAGCAAAATAAAAGATAGATCATAGGAAGTAGAGAGATAGACCTTTTCCTTTGCAAAAGGTGAGGAAACCAACCGATGAAAGAAGGGAGGAAAGGGAGGAGAAGGGGATAAAAAGGATTCAGATGTGTGTCCATGGACTGACTCACCATGAGGAGCATAATCCTGTACTGTGAAGGCGAGCTAATAAAAATTAAATTAAAATTTTAAAATTTAAAAACAGCCAGAGCAGCATTCAGAGGGAAACAGCTCCAAATGTTTGTGTTGGAAAAGAGGAAAAGCTAAAAACCAGTGATCTAAACTTTGTCTCAAAAAGCTGGAAAATGAATAGCTCAGCATAATGCCCCATGTGGCATAGCATATGTACAGTTAATAACATTTTCAGTACTAAGTAAACAAGTACACACAGGAAAGTATTTTTTAAAACTTACGCTTAACCTGAACTAGATCCACAAATGTACAAATTGTATGGCTCCAAGTTCTAATGCACTTGAGGGGCCACGTGGTCACCTCTCTTAGACGGAGGTGACAGGTGCGTCTGTAGCTGGGGCATCCTGTAGCCAGCAGAGCCGTGCAGTTTCACAGGAGCCTGAGATCCGAACTCTGTCTCTGGTCCAGAAGCTGCTGGTATACAGATTCTTGGCAATGTATTATCCTCATCTTTGTACTGTTGCTCTCTCATCTTCCTTTTAGTAGCAGATGAATCTTTTTTAAGTAAGAAAATCCCTTATAAACTTTTTCATAAAGATTGGACTTCACTGTGACACTATAAGGTGCGATTAAAATATATGGTGAATGTTTAAATTTAAAAAGATTTATTGCAGTAACAGAAACATTGCCATTAACCTCCCTCAAAATACCTTCACTTCAAATATTCCTATCTCATGGTCCTCTCTACTTTCTGCAGCAGCTCTGCAGTCCTCTTTCCTGAGGGTCTGTAGCTGCACTGTCCTGGCTGCCTCCATGTCCTGAATGGATTCAAAATGTTTCCCTTTCACAGTCATTGTGACTTTGGGGAAGAGCTGGAAGTCTCATGGTGCCAGATTCGGAGAATAAGGTGGATGAGGACATGGCATCATGTTTTTAAAGACTGTCTTTCTATTGGATGGCGCTCAGCATTGGCATTCACCATATTTTTTTTTATCATGACTTGTAAGGACACTCGAGAAAAAGCACTTCCAGAACTACTTCAGAAAGTGGCAAAACCAAGCTGGGCATTGTGGTGAATGCCTGCAATCCCAGAACCCGGGAGGCTGAGGCAGGAGGATTGCTGGGAATTTGAGGCCAGCTCAGGCTACCTAGTGAGTTCAAGGCCTGTGTGGACTACAAAGCCAGACCCTGTCTCAAAAAAAACAAAAACAAAAAATGTGTTAAAACGAATAGGATAAGTGTTCAAAGTGAGGAGGAGGATTTTGAGGGAAGATTAATGGCAATGTGTCTTTTACTCTTGTAAATTTTTAATTTAAACACACCATAGCTTTTGATCATCCCTTGTAAATCTATGGGCTCATGTTAAGAGTGAGTAAACCCTCTTATGGGAGGGGTCCATAGTCCTGAAGGCTCCTTTCTGAATTACATTATTCAGGTGAGGTCAAATCTCAAGGAGTATCAGGATGGGTGAGAAGTCACCCAGAGACATTTTAGGAGGGAGGGGTCAGGCCGGTCACTCAGGCAACCGACACCTGCCCATCAGGCCAATCCCACACCATCATGGCTTGGTGGACTCCACTCCCAGCACCCCAAATCAAGGCAAGCGCCTAATTTCAGAAAGGAGGCCTTCAGGGCTGAGGGTCCCTCCCACAGGAAGCTACCAAAACTGGTTTACTAGCTTATATTTCTGGGCTTGGCCAGTGACTTAAATGGAGTGACAGGAGGAATAGAAGATGAACTGCCCAGAGCTGAACTAAGGAGCTGAGACTGCAAGAGAATGTGGAGCTGGAGGACAGTGGGGTCCTGGGGACACAGTGAGCAGAGTGCAATGTGTCTTGCAGCCGTGGCATGCCAGAGATGTGACAGGTGGTGGTCTGACCCCTACAGGCCTGCCAGCGTTGCTGGCAGGACTTTGCAGTCTGTGGTGATCTGCTTCCTCTCTCCCTCAATCCGGTCTCTGCTGGTCAGTCCCTGCCCAGTCTCACAGTCTGGTAGCTGGAGGGGAAGCTGGGACTTGCCTTGTGTCCCAGTTAGACAGCAGGAGCCATTGCAGGAAATCTCTGTAGGTGTTTACTGGCTCTTCCAGCTGTCCCAAGGGCCCCTCTTATTTACATCCTACACTCCATTATTCTCAGGCTGGTCATGCACACAGATGCCTTAGGTCTAAATCAAACACATTCAGAGCCTGATGTCCCAGGGGCCCAGAGTCTTCCCCCAAAGCCTGTCTCTCTGGAGCTAAGCATAAACCCAAACATTCCAGACAGCCCTTGAGCGAAGACATGATGTACTGCATCTATTTTCTGCATCATGATGCTTTGACATCCTGAGATCTTGTCAACCTGGAGAGGAACTGCACCTCCCAGGGTTAGCTGGACCCTGGAGATCATGAGCAACTTCCTGCTCGCATAGCAGGCCTCTGTCATGCAAACCACCTGATCTGGACCCCGTACCCCATCTCTCTTCTCTTATCAGACTCCTACAGTTGGGGACACTATTCTGCAGTCCTACATAACCCCAGGGTCAGGTCTGTGGGCCACTAGAGGCCACCCCTAGAGCCCAGCACATGCCAGAAGTAGTCAAACCATGCGATCCTAGTTGGTACAGTTGCTTACCCTGCCTTGACTGCTCCTTCCCACATATCCCAGGGATGCTTTTGCTTGTGCTCTCTTCTTCCTCCACCTCCTGAGCGAGCCTGGCACATCCCTGTGTGGCTCTGCATGGCATGGACAATCTTTCCTGTTTGCAACTGTAGCTAACTGTTCAATGGCAATGGTGTCCTTGGTGCTGGAATACAAGTGCAGTGTCAGGCACACTTTAGGGTTTTCTGTAATCATGCTGCTCTGGAATCCTGAGTCAGGAGGATCACAGGTTTGAGGTCAGCTTGGGCAACTGAGAGATTTAGCAGGAGCTTGTTTCAGAAGAAAAAATAAATAAAATAAAAAAGTGCTATAGCTGTAGCTTAGGGCAAAGTCTCTGAGTTCGATTCCAAGTACCAACAAGCAAAACCCCTTTCCTTAAGAAGTGTTTACAGTATCAGTTTTGGCTTGTTAGGCACAATTTGTTTTGTGTCTCAAATGTCTCAGGAGCACTGAAACACAATATACTGTCTACCTAGAAGGAACCCAGTGCCAGGTCCTCGATTCCTCAGCCAGCACGAGCCCTGAACAAGCCTTTGACCTTCCAGGCCGTGAATGAAACCCTCGTCTCCGGCATAGTCGAGCTTTGGACTGAGTATTTCTTTGCCTCTGGGCTGTCTTGTAGAACCCTCAGCAGATGCCCTGACTCTGCCTTCTAGATGCTTCCATGCTGTAGCAACCCAAAAGATCTGCAGACATCGCCTCATGTCCCCAGGGCATAACCACCTGGGCTAGGGACATGACGTCACGTGTCTGGGACTGCAGGGTCCTGCTGGTGGTCTGTCCCAGTGTCCTCCGCTGGTGCCTAGTCTGACGCACGGGCACTCGGTGTCTGTCCCTGGAGCCAGGCTGCCCGGGTTCCAGCCCCAGCTCCACCATTTCCCAGCTGTGACCTGGCCAGGATACTCAGCCTTGCAAACCTGTTAAGACTGTGGAGGGCAGCGGCAGAGTCTGACAGGAGGAATGAGCCAGTTAAGGATCCGCTGCTGCTAACACCAGTACTACAAGCACCTTGATAACCTCTGTAACTCCTTGCCTCTCTCTAAAATAGGGTCATCATGTCCACTTCCTAGGGTTATTGTGAGTGTTGAGTAAGAAAAACGGGAAGGTTCTGTCTTTCCCTCAGCATGTACTTAATAAACGTCAGGGCCCTTCCTTTCCTCAGGTCAGCAAGTCATTGTGTAAAATCAACGAGCACTCGACACTTGTGCTCTCCAGCTGAGAGCTCCTGCTCTCCCCTCTCAGAGATCTCCCCATGGCCTTCCCTCCCGCGGCACTGGGTCTCACTGGGTCTCCTCCTCAGAGCTGTGAAGCTCCTGAGCTGAGGGGTTAGGTCTTGCTTTCTTTTGTTTCCCCACCAGATGTGGTTGGTGGTGGCCCTCAGTTAGTGCAGGTGGACTGTAGGAATGTGTGCAGTGAGCACATGAAGAGATACACACCTGTTCTCAAGGCGGTTTCCACCTTACCCGAGGCCATCTCAGCCCAGCCTCCCCAGCTCGGTGTCAGCCCCAGGAAGCGTCTTGGCACTGTTGCTTCCTTACCATGGTGGGGTCTCAGCACTGTTGTACACATCTGCATTGCACCATGGGTAGTATGTGCACGCCCATGATTCAGCATGCGTGTGTGTGTGTGTGTGTGTGTGCCTAGAACAGTTACTTAGGAGGATTCTTTCCCTTGACACTCTTCCTGGGGAGGATATATTTTCCCATTGCTATCCAGAACTGGCACACAGCAGGCATTAGAGAGCTACTAGAATGACGGTGAAAGGAATCCTGAATAGGAACAGCACATTTGGTGCTGTCTCGTGGGCTAGAGCCAGCCCAAGCTATTGTTTTTTGTTTTCTCTTTTGGATTTTCTGGACTGATTTTATTTAGCAGTTCATTCCCTCATGGTTTTACTGATTCTCCCCTTTCCCTCCCTCCCTTCCTTCCTTTCTTTTTTCTGAAGCATAGTCTTAGTTTTTACAATTTAAGACATTTAATTGATGGAAAAAGGAAACATTAAAATGTGTTTGGCTGGCAAGGTTTGAAATGCTGGAAAGCCCGACAGAAGAAAAGTGTGGATTTGTATTTCACAAGCAGCCCATTTCCAGCTCTGGGCCGGTGTGCACGGTGTGTGTGTGCATGGTGTGTGTGTGCACAGTGTGTGTGTTTTCATGGTGTGTGTCCATGGTTTGTGTGTGCATGGTGTGTGTGGGGTGTGTGTGCATGGTGTATGTGTGTGCATGGTGTATGTGTGTGCATGGTGTGTGTGTGTGTGTGGGTGTGGGTGTGCACAGGGTGTGTGTGGACAGTGTGTATGCGCGCATGGTTTGTGTGCACGGTGTGTGTGTGTTCACGGTGTGTGTGTGTGCACAGTGTGTGTATGCATGGCTTGTGTGCACGGTGTGTGTGTGTGCACGGTGTGTGTGTGTGCACGGTGTGTGTGTTTGCATGGTGTGTGTCCATGGTTTGTGTGTGCACGGTGTGTGTGTGCACGGTGTGTGTGTGCATGGTGTGTGTGTTTGCATGGT
>NW_004624743.1:566619-577444 GCF_000247695.1 Heterocephalus glaber | reverse complement strand
GGTGTGTGTGTGCACGGTGTGTGTGTCCATGGTTTGTGTGTGCACGGTGTGTGTGTGCGATCTCCTGCATCTCCCACGGTGCCCCACTCGACTCACGTTGTCCCCATCTGAAGTCTCCATGTCTCCATCAGGAGTCGTGCTCCATTGTTGATTTTCCCCTTCTTCCATGACCTTCCAGAGCTCCAGGTTGTGGCTCAGAAAGCAGGCCGGTTCCCTTGGGAGGTCCCCATGGAGGCCCTGAAAATTGCAAGTGAGATTTGTCTCCTTTCACACAGCCTGCCAAGGCTTCTGCTCTCCCCAGAGCCTGTTCTTCCCGCGGTGTACTTTAGGGACCGTCTCTGCACTGAGAGTGAGCTGCTGCCTGCGGAATACTATGATCAAAGGCTTTTGCTGTGGAATTGTTCCTACTCCCTATCCTCAGAGATGGCCTGCACAGTTCACAGTAGCATTCATGATGTGGCTGGGCAGTGAGACTTGCATGACACATCTGCAGGAGGACATGCATGGCTAAGTCCCCAGTCATGAAGATGGGGTGCAGGGCACAGAGCAGAAGCCCTCAGATCTGGAGAACTCAGCCTGCTGATGCCCCTGCTCACTCCCAGAGGGAGCCATTTTGTTGGCGTGTGGAAGGTTTAAAAGATTTCAGGCGATTCTACCCAGCAGAGAGATCTGGGAACCGCTGAACTGCAGCTTGGCAGACATGCCCGCTGCTGGGACCCAGTGTCGCCTGCAGGTCAGCAGCGTCAGCCACTTGTTCAGAATGGAAATTCTCAGCCTGCACTCTGAATCGCCCGAATCGTAAACTCTGGATGGGCCTCAGAAGTCTCTCTTAACAAAGACCAAAAGTTTAGGGCAGTTTGAGAACAACCCTAGCCACGAAATCAGCAATCAGGGATGATGTTTGTCTCCCACCGGGCCCTTGTGGGGCGCTGGGGTGGATGCAAACTCAGCCCTCACATTAGTGTCTGGGGAAAGAGCTTGCTCATTGGCAATTAAGAGAAGCAGATCTTTCCCTACTCCCTCCCTTCTTCCTTCTTTTATAATATCTTCTAAGTGGTTTCAGTTATGACTTTTTAAAAAGTCCTATTGTAATGTTTTATTCTTCAATTTGAAAGAAACTGAATGGGAAGTAAGCTAATATTTATCTCATAGTTGGTATTAGACATATGGTACATTAGCTCATTTAACTGCACTAATGGTATAAAGGGGGCAATAGATCACTGTTTTAAATATCAAAAAACAAACTTCTGAAGGTTAGTTAGCTTAGTGCTCGAGGTCAGGCGCTCAGCAGATGGCAGGTCTGGGGTGGGCGCCCACACCTAGGTCACTAGAAGCCCTATGCCCTCCCTGGGCTGCCCTGGCCAGCACGGACCGCCTCTGCCTAGGTTTGTGTGTGATAATGCCGGTCACACCCGCCTGGGCATTGGCCTAGAACATGGCTGTTCGGGGTCAGGTCCTAACAAACTGACACTTTTGAATGAATCCACCAGGCAATTTAATTTCATGCTTTCATTTCTTACACTTTCAGCCCTCCTCTGTCACCATTACCTGGTCTCAGATCAGCTAAAATTGACCAGCGTGGCTTTCTGTATGTCCGACGTCTAAGAGTTTGTTTCATGTGTATGGCACTGGCTGATTTGTCCTCGATTTTCTGTGATTTCATTGCTCTTTATATGTGATCTTATTCTTTGTTTACCCAAAGGTACTTAAGTGCCTCCAAGCATGGGCGGTATTAGGGAATTATGGCCACAGCCTCGGACCATGCTAGTCCAGAAGGGATCCTGAGAAGCCTGCTTGAGGTCATGTGATACAGTGGCCTGCAAACGGAAAGTCTAAGCTGGCTGGGAAGGGGGCTCTTGCAGTGTGTTCCAGCCTCACTGGGCTCAATGGTAATAGACAGTTGATGCTGTGGTTTTGATCTGGAATGTTTCCCCCAAACCCTCGTGTGCAGCGGCAGGGCTTCTGGAGGGTGGTTGGATCATGGGTGCTGTACTCATGGGTGGCTCCTTCGCTGGACAGTTCAGGGCAATGTTGGGAGGTGGAGCCTGGTAGGATGTGGAGCGAGACCTGGAAGGCCTCCTCCTTTCTCTCCATCCGGGCCACAAGATGTGCGCACCTTTCTTCTCCGGGCCCTTCCGCCATGCCACTTCCGCCTTGGGTCCAGCCGGCCACCGGAAATCATGAGCCCAATAACCTCTTCCTTTGGTTGTGGAGGTAGGTATTTCACCCCAGCAATGGGGAAAGTGACCAAGACAGTCTGTGTCCAATCACGGTCATTTATTTACCTTCACAAACTGCTCCTTAGCAGAACAGTTCGGAAACGGCAACCACTCCGTGGCATTGAGCATTCCCACTTAAACCTTGTCTTTGTAGCACTGCTTTCCATCACCCTGAACATGACCCCTTTAAATTCTAACTTTCTTACGTTTATGCCTGCTGGGGTTAACTACGTTAAAATACAACACCCAGCACAATTCTGACCGACAGAGACATGGGGGTGACTTCTGGGCCTTCCAGTTACTCTTGGTTAGACTTATTTCTTAATTCTTCTTTAGCTCACGATAGCTATAATTCCTTAGTTATTCACTGTATTACATAAAACTGTACTTTTTCCCACTTGGCACGCTTGTTTTTGGAACTATGTCTGACACTGTCCCTGGAATTCCCCCTCCTGCCGTAGGTAAGCAACTGAATGATCTTATATAAAAGAGTGATTATTGTATTTCTATATACATTGGAGCATTTCTGTTAATATAATTTTAACCAGCATTATAAGCCTTTGGGCAGGGTAATTATTATCATTATTATTAGTAGTACCCATAATAATGGCCCCATTTGTTGTGTCAGCCATTGAGCTAAGCTTTTTGCATACTCATTTCAACCATACAAAGTATGCATTGTCACATCTGTGGCAGAAGGAGGCCAGGATTTAAACCAAGGAATGGCATTTGTCCAAATCCTACGTTTCAGAGCTATCTTTTAAAATACACAACTCTAGACTCTCTTAGGCATTTGTCCACCCACCACTGATCCACCATCAGTGAGAGAAATTTACTGAAACCCCTGAGGAGGCACTGGGAGTTCTCAGGAACAGTTGCTGCCCTGGAGACTTGAGCTGGCCAGGTTACGGCCGGGGCAGCCAGGTCCAATCAGCCCCCTGTTCCCTAGGCTGTCAGAGAGCTCAGCATGTGGTGAGTTCTGGGCTAAGCCTACAAGTAGAGTCACTAAGTATTTTTAATTGTCTTTTTAAGAATATGAATCCACAAATTTTGCATACTCAGATTTTTGTATGTATCCAAACATGCTTGTGGTTTAAATATTAATGTAATATTTAGAAAACATTTTGATCCTATAGTTTCTTTTCTGTGAGCTCATGTTTAAAAAATTATTAATGAATAAAGCGGTTTGCACAAATGTCTTCCACATAACTATAGTAGCACAAAATGGAAAAAACAGAAAATATCTAGCCACAGGGAAATATTATATGTACATTTTATTAGATTCAACCCGTGGAGCACCATTAATATTTTCAAAATGATACCAGTTTGAAATGCGTACAAAAATGTGGGAAATCTTATGAAGCTGATAAAATTACAAAGCACAAACCAAAACTATGCTATGATCATAATGATAAAAATTATGTATTTTATACATATATGTGAAAAAGAAATGGAAGAAATTTTGATATGGATGTAGTGAATGATGAGTATTCATCTTATTTATATTCTTCTTACAATAAATTTATCATAAATGTATAATTTATAATAAAATACAATAGTGCTAAATTGGTTATGTTGTCGATCAATTGTTAATCAATATTAGAAGCTGGGCCATTTCCATAAAGAATGAGAAATTAAAGACATTTATAGTTAAATGGATGCACATTGAGACGATCCTCTTAAGTGAAATAAATAGGACGCACATGTGTAAAACCGAATAGTTTCTCTGTTGTGAGAAATTAAAAGTGTAAATAAGGATCAAAATGTATAATAGATAATGTGAAATAGGAAGAAAAGGTCCAAGGGGGAAGAGGAAGTGGGAGGGGTAAGGGAAAGGAAAGAAGGGAAAGGAATAAATATGAAAAAAGGAAAAAACGGAAACAAAGTCTTTGTAAATAGGGAGGGATGGAGGGGGTGAAGGGAGGGCCGGGGAAGGGGAACAAATAAGAACCAAGATGCGTCATGTAAAGGTGCAAACTCCCAATGATGAAAGTCATCAAATTGCATACCTAAAATGTACCAATAAACTTAATGAATTTTAAAAAAGCTAGGCTGTTTGATTAGACCTAGGTACTGCTACAATGTACCAGAAAAGTTTCATCCTCACTGAGGGATGGAAGAGAACTTGGAGCTGGTTTGTGTACTTCCCCCACACTGGCAACAGCGGAGATGGTCACTATCGTTTGCAGCTGCGGAACCATCCTGAAGACTTTGGGTGAATGGAGGGAAGAACCAAACCCCAGGGAGGTGACGCACTTTCCAGGTTTCTGCAGAGAATTTGGAGGACGCCTTCACTTGTGTCTTCAGCTCTTCCTTTCTGCTCCTACTGCTGCCGTGGAAAAGGAGGAAGAGTCCCTCAGCAGAGAGCAGCGTCTGGATAATTAGCACTGGTAGGTAAGCACGCAGTGCAGGGAGTCACTGGGGCGGGTCCGAGACCTGCCCTACCAGGGGACACAGACGCACAATTCCAAGGAACCCTGGGGTCTCCCCACAATTAGAGAGCTTGCTTCGTGTTACGCTGCCATGTGGATTCATTAAGTTATCTTGAAAAACAAATTCTCCTAACCCCGATGCCCGCAGAAACCTGTCTTGCCTTTGGAAGGCTCCTTCGCCAGCTGCTCTTCCTTACTGGGATGGCCTAGCTCACGGTGGGTGGTCAGACTGTACTCCCACCTTTGTGCCATTTTCTGTCCGCCGAGCCTCTTTAACAAGTTATAAACCCCTCTATGCATTTGACAATATAAAATCTTTCATTTTTGGTCAAAAATCAGATAGCTCAAGACGCCTGTGTTTATTTCTCTGTAGTCTGTTCTCTTCCATCAGTGTACATTTCTGCTTTTGTTCCAGTACCATGTTATTTTTGTTACCGCGGCTTTGCAGTGTGACTTGAGACTCAGCACTGGGATGCTTGGCTATTCTGGATAATTTCTGATTCTATATGAGTTTTAGGATTTTTCCAGCTCTGTGAAGAATGTTGTAGATATTTTAATAAGATTGAATTTGTACTTCATGATGGTAATATAGTCATTTAAATAATATTAATTTTGCTAATTATGAACAAAGAAGATCTTTCCGTTTTGTTGTGTTTTGTTTGACATTTTTTCCCCTTAAATTCTTTTATTGGTACATTTTAGGTATACAATAGATTTACATTTATCATTGGGAACTTGTACCTTTATATGATGTATCTTGGTTCTTATGTTTTCCCCACTCCCCTGCCCTCCCTTCAACCCCTCCATCCCTCCCTATTTACAAAGACTTTGTTTCTGTTTTTCCATTTTCTCATATTAATTCCACCCCCCCCCCACTTTGCCCCTTTTCTTCCTATTGCAAGTACTTATTTCTGCTGGTGGGTACTGAACCAGGGCCTTGTGCATTCTAAGGCAAGCTCCAGCATTGACGTACATCCCCTACTCTGAGTGTTACCTGGTGACAAAACTGCAGGGAATCTTAGTGCTGCAGAGAGGAGAAATGGAGATTGGAATGCCCTTGCTGGGGCCCGGATTTGAGCCGACCTCAACCCCGGAACCCCCAGCCCGCCTGCTGGCCTGACTTGTCCTTCCTCACAACAATGCTGCTTGGTTCTTACCATTAGGGTTGGAGCCCTGGGACCAGCAGTGTGGTGGGGTGGGGGGTGGAGGTGGAGGTGAGCGGGGATCGCCTTTCTTTATTGTAAAACCGAGAGCTGCATCTCTATTTATTGGTAAAGGAGCAGAGATCTGTTAAATACATGATGCCTTGGCTTTAACCACAAGTTCACACTGTGAATTGGTGGCGTTTTGCTTGTTCCATGTAGAACAGAGTTTTAAATTGGTATATGTTGGCACTACATATTACTGCATTCATTTTTGGAAAGTCGATGCCTATGTATACAATCTCTGTGTCCATTCCAATGCTCTTTGCCCCGCTCTGTGCACCCTTCCATGAGCCCGACAACTGTATTTTACCTTTATTTATATTTGGGGTTTCTCCAGAGTGAGAGTAACCATGTGATATTTGGATTCTGCGTCTTTCCTGTTTCACCTCACATTGTGGTCTTGGGAGCCACCAATTTTCTTGCCAATTACGTGAGTCGGGCTTCTTCTTCTTCTTTTTTTTTAATTTCCATTTATTTTATGCCTAATTTTTTCCCATGCCATTAGCTTTTGTTTCTTCTGGGATATCTTTTTCTTCTGTGCAACTTCCTCCTCTGGTTTAGGAACAGAGTTGGGCTTCTTTATTCCTGAAGGTTGCATTTGGTTTTGGACTGGTTTGTTGAGGTTTTGCTTTCTGTTGCTTGCATGCTTGCTAGCCAGCTGGCTACTTACTGCTGTATTTATTTGTGTATTTGTTTATTTTTATTTCTTTTTGGCAGGAAGCAGACATCTAACTTTCTGGGTAAGGTTTTCTCAACTCCATCTATTCTAGAACTGGAATGACTGCCAAATGAAGACGCTTTCTGTAGACAACAGGGTATATATACAATGTCATACTGGAACAACAGAATTGGGGACCCGTGATCTGAGGTCACCCCTCGATCTCAAGTAGGAAGAACTTGAGATGGGCCCCAGTCCTGGGGTAGTAAGCTTCCCAGAGGATCTCTGGGCGTTCTGGGACAGGTCGGCCTGCCCAAGGCCTGGAGAGGCAAGGAGGGGTGCATGCACAGAAGAACCTGGTCTTGACCTTTAGAAAACCAGCTTGCAGGCAAACAATCGGGGTCTGCAGCTGGCAGTGGCTGTGGCTACTGCTGTCACAAACAAGGACTCACATTCCCCTGGAGGAAGCTGACAAACAGGTGGAGGTGGGGTGAAGGGCCGGTAGAGGGGCTGGAATGGGTTCCTGTGTTGTGCCCACACCCAGAAAGGAAGAAACATAACATTTGGACCGTATCTGGGATGGGGGTGGGGAACAGGCAGGAGGGAGTGTCCAGGCACTGGACAAATCATAGGACCTGGCACCCACTGCACTGGGAGAAGACAGACACTTCAGATCACCAGCCTCTGCCCTTTCAATGTCTCCCACCTGGGGTGTCCCCCCTGCCCCCCTGCACCATCCCCTGCTTGGTAAGCATTAATTCTGTGACCCTGCTTTAGCACACTGACTTGTGGTGGATTAAACGTGGCCATGGATTCGTCTCTCCCTGACTCCACATCCTTTGCAGCCCCAGGAGGGCTGGCCATGTGTGCTAAAGGAGGCTGCAAACCGTGGCTGGACTCCGGAGCCCGGGGCACAGCAAACACACACAGGCCACTCTGCTGAGCCACAAGGGACTGTGCCTTCCCTTGCCTGGCACACCTCACCTGAGACAGGAATGAGACCCTGCTCTGCTTCCAGGCCTGGCAGAGTCACCGGGGGGCCAGCCCAATTGGAGAGCCCATTCCGTGCCCATCCAGAGGAGCGGCCTGGTATACCATGCTGACCCCACACTGCCATCCTTGGCAGTTCTGAGCAAACTAAGCAATGGTGCATACGCACTCCTAAAACTTCAGGAACCCAGGAATCAGTGGCCAGAGGACTGCCAGTGCCACTACAGCCTGGGAGATTTATCAAGACACCCTCTCCAAAGGAACAATAATTATAATGGCTGGTTATGGAGTTCAGTGGTACAGTGCCCTAGACTGAGAAACTGCAGAAGGATCCAAAACAAAACAATAACGAACAGAAGCTAGACCAAAACAGATGCTGACACTGCCACCACAACAGAGAGGGGAGGAGCAACAGCAACATGTGCAGAAGCTTTTATGCACAAGAAGACGAGAGAGAGAGCCCCAAAGTCCTCCCCATCTCCCTTTGCCCTTCCCGACTGGCAGGAACACTCTCTGGTTGACCCACCTCTCTGCATGCTTACTCTAAGTCTTACCTGAGTCATTGGGGAGCTGTTCCCAGGCTGCAGTCATGAGCTATGTGGTCTCTGGGGTGGAACTCTTGGACCTCACGCCCAGAAAGCACAGGAGGTAGGCTAGAATCTGACCCTGGCTGGCGCCTCTGACGGGTCGTGCCAGCACATCCTACTGCAAAAAGTGTCCTTCCTCCTCAGCTAGCCCGGGAAGCCACCTGCCTATGAGCCGGCTGTGTGGTAGTCCTCGTGTTCCCTGTCCAGGGCACAGGCTCTTCTCCCAACAGCAGCTGACAAGGACAAGAGTGCAGCCCGGGAAAAGAACAGGAACACTGCTTACTCTTTCACTTACAGGAGAACACACAAGGAGCAGTGTTCGCTGAGACTAGCGCGGGGAGTTCTGGGCAGAACACTAAACTCCCATTCCACCACCACAGCCAACTCCTTGTTCTGTCCACAGACAGAGAGGACTGTGTTGCCCCCACATGAGACAGTGCTGTGGCCTTCACCCTGCCTGCGTGGAGCTACAGACACACATCCCCCGCGAGATGCAGCTCTATGTCTTTCCCTCAGTGGCCTTCTGCAGAGCATACTGAAGAGGCCACAGGAACTGAAGGACACCCCCAACTTCTGGAAAGAGTGCAGCCGGGGGCGGAGTGTCAATCCTGAGCGGAAGACATCCTTACTGGAGTGTACCACAGGAGAGCAGTGCGCACCTAAGTTGGCGGCTCATTCTCACGGTGTGTCTTCAGCCAAAGTGGGAGTCTTGGACAAAAGCATCCCCCAAACCCAGAAAGGAATGTGAGGCTGCTAGGATTTGTCCCTAGGGCTGACCCTGGGGACAGAGAGGATGAGCCACCTGGCCCCATTTCCCTCCTCTCTGTCTCTTTGCCCCTGTAGCATGAGCCGGGTCCTCTAGACCTACAAGGTCACTCACACTGGGAGAAGGTGAGAAGCCCTCTTCAACCACAACTAGCCGCAACCCTTCACTCACCCTTGGGAGAAACACACCCATCCTCCTGCCATCCCGCTCATTCCCCATGTGTCTCCTGGACACCTCGGGACCCTGACCTTACGCTCTGAGAGTCAGGCCCCGGGGGGCTCGGTGGGCCAGAAGAGGACCCTGGGAGGCTCCATGCACCAAAAGAGAATGATGCCTTTGCGCCTTGGGGAGGACACATGGTCCAGCAGGAAAAGGAACTTTAAGGCTTTCGTCTCCCTGGGCTTCTGCTTCCTAGCTTAGGACAGGGAGGATGCTCAGGTAACCCTTACCCTGGGAAATGGGACACTGAGCATGTCAGGGCACTGGCGCTAGGGCCTGGCCTGGAACTAACCACATGTGCTGTGAAGAGCCCATAAACTTCCACCTTCCTGGCTTCTCTTTTCTCTTTGTCCTCCAAAAAGAACCCCACTCTGCAGAAACAATTGTGTCCTCCACTGGAAACTCAGACCATGACTTACCCCACTCCCTCCAACTTTACAGGTGGAACTCTTCAGAGATCAGAGATTCCTGGGCACAGAAATGTAAATCCCCACATGGACCTGACCTATTTGTTTTCCGGCCACCACCCTGCACACGTACACACAGAGATGCGGAAACTCAACATTGTTTATTCGCTCCAATTTCAGGTCAGACCTCTCCAGATGTCCTGCAGTCAGCACCTGTTCTACTTTCAGGGTCCAGTCTGGTCCATCCTGTGAGGTCCAGATCCTGTTGAACATTCACACCCTGAAACTAAAGTATTTCTGTGAGGGAACACAAGTCAAGTTGGCTACCCATCGGACCCCACTCACAATCTGGCAGCACACTGAAACACAGCACACAAACGCACATCAACATTCATTTTCACGGAACCATCTCAAATTCGTGGATGGGCTCTCTTGCCTCCTAATTTGTAGCTTCTTGCCTTTCTTTTTACCATGGATTTAAAAAGTGTTCTCCATCACACTTTCCCCATGGCAAGTAGTCCCTGTATGGGAGGTGAGGATGCATGAGAATATTACAGAGGTTCTCTTGGCCAGAAGAAGGAAGGAAGGAAGGAAGGGAGGGAGGGAGGGAGGAAGGAAGGAAGGGAAAGGGAAGGGAAGGGAAGGAAGGGAAGAAATAGAGAGAGAAAGAGAGAAATGAAGTAAGGAAAGAAGGGAGGGAGGGAAAGAGGGAGAGAAGGGAAAGAAAGAAGGAAAGAAAGAAAGAAAAGTATGGGAGCATGGCGAGGAAACGTCATGGAGGCACTGCTGGGAGGAACGCCAGAGAGTTCTTTGGGTGAGTCTTACCTGCAGAGCCTTACAGGAGGACAGGGTGTGGTGCTGGGCGCCGTGGAAAGAGGCAGGGAAGTGACACTGATCCAGCTCTGCTTCTGTGCAAGGCACGGAGGTTTCTCACTGCACCTCTGCAGGATGAGGCTTGCCCGGGCTGAAGCTTCCGCGGAGAGGCACTGTTCTGCCCCTCTGTCTGCCAGTGTGCTTGTTTCATTCCACCTGGATGGGCTGGTTTTGGTCACTTCCCACTTTCCTCTGGGCCTCAGTTTGTACACCTGGGACCCTGGGGGCCACGTGTGTCCCAACTCCCATGCCCTCACCTGCTCACCTGCATGTCCTGCTCCCTCTTCAGGTGGCTTCTTGCTCTTGTAGCGGGCCAGGGGATTGAGCCACAGGTCCTCCACGATGATGGATGATCGGGAGGGAAAGAATAAATACCCCCTGCCATGTCTCTGCTACCTAGAATTGCTTTTGCTATTCTGGGTCTCTTCTTGTTCCAAATGAATTTTTGGATTGTTTTCTCAAGGTCTAT
>NW_004624743.1:554353-564839 GCF_000247695.1 Heterocephalus glaber | reverse complement strand
GGGTGCAGAGGGAGGGATGGTGACCAGGAAGCCCCTTCCTCTGGACCAGGAGCAGTGGGACGACGGCTCAGAAGCCCCTACCTCTGGGCTGGGAGCAGCGGGACTCAGTACCTTGGTCTTGTGGTCTGGTGTCCTCTGCGTCTTTGTAGTGTGGAACCAGGTGGCTGCCTCTCTGCAGCGGGGTGATTCGGCGTCTTCCGGGGGACTTGGGACCTCGGTAGGGTGTGCACGGACCTGCCTGTCTGCAGAGGGCTGATTCGGCGCATTCCACGCTACTGGGGACCTCCGCTACAGTTAATTTTCACCGCTCTGAGTCTTGCAGTGAGAAAGGCGGAGGCTGTGCTCATGGTGCCCCTGGAGCCAGCATGCCTGGGCCTGCCCTGGGTGTGCAAACGTTAACAGCTAGGTCCCCCTGTGGCCTGAGTTGAGTTCTCCAGCTGCCTGGGCTCCTGGGCCGCCTGGGTGGCAGCTGCAGGACTGAAGAAGTCTGACCTTTACTTAACAGAAAGTACGCTAAAGCTGGAGAGAAAGCAGAGTGACCGACAAAAACTAACCCAGAGACGTCACTGTTATTAGGGAGACTCTCAGAGTTCTTCTCCTTAGAGCCTGTGCACTCCACCCCTCTCACTCTGACCCCAAAGCCATAGCGGAAGTGAGGAGCATTGCTTCCGCTTCCCAGAGGCCTCACAGGGAAGCTGCCCTTCGGGTCTCCTCCTGGCAGCTGGAGAGCACAGCCGTGGAGAGGAGGAGGATGCAGCGCATGGGCCCGACTGCCAGTCCATGCTGCCCTGGAGCCCGGGCACCCACCATGGACTCGGTGTGCAGGGAAAACAGCACAGCGAGTCAGGTTTCCATGATCTGCTTTCCTCACCCCATTACCCCTTGCAAGCCCTGGTTAGCTAAGCCTTCTATCTAACCGGGCGCCTCTGGCAGACAGCATCACTTCAGCCTGCAGCACAGCCTCTCTCTGCACACTGGCTGCCAGGGCCGCAGGGACTCTGCCTCCAGGTGAGGCCCAGCAGGCGTCGGGGACTCTGCCCAATCAGAAGACAGATAAATCTCGCAATTTCGTGTCAGTACCTGGTATCGCTGGCGGTTCCACCACAACAGAGCAACTAACCGAGAAGGCTCTTTAACCTGAACGGAAATTTCCAACTAATGTGCCTAATTTCTGGAAGCCTGCTTTACTATGTGAACCCCATTTACAAATACTCACTTGGATTTAAGGAGGGTTCTGATTCCACAAATTCATAAGAAAAGACATAACACAGAACTCACGAGGCACCTACTTTGTTTTTTTATTATTATTTGTATTAAATTTAAAATTCCCTTTTCTTTATTAAGACTAAAGAACAAGTACGACAGCTTTTCACATTTGTAATTACAGGTAGATTGACTCAAATTAGAGAGCTACCTGTCTCAACGAATCCACATCCCCACCACCGCCAGAAACAAAGGCTTCCTGAGGAGCCTCAGTCTGGTGCTTCATCTTCTCCAAGGTCCAAAGAAATGAAAACCACAGCACAACACACTCAGGTAGAGTCACTTCTTTGTACTCAGGTTGGGTTTCTCATATCACACATGAAATGCAAGGCTTCGCGTGCCCAGAGCATCAGGCACAGTGCAGGGGAGTTCTCTCTCTGCTGCTAGTGTGGCTGAATCCAGAGCTGGACTCCACTTCGAGAATGTGCAGGTCACATTAGTCATGCTCCTGAAGAAATAATGTGTGTTCTTCAAAATTCAGTCCTGCAAGTAGTATGCTCATCTTAGCAAATAAACTTTGAATACTGACATGCCCTCTAAATACTACTGCATTAGTATATGTATTTTCAACAGAATCACAGGTATAACCATCAGGGTAAACAATTAGGTATAAGTTACAATTTTAACTAAACCCGCCTTCTCAGTGATATTTCAGAGAATGGCCTAGGAAGACTGTGTGAATGTCATGATTGACACAGGAGTCTAACAGGAGATAGGATAAGAGATTCAGTCAGGCCAGTCTGCCAGGCTACAAGGGATGGCTTCCATAGGAGTGGTCAGTGCATGAAGGTGGTAGAGCAGAGGCTAAAGGCAGTGGCAGAGCAATTAAAGGACACAACCAATGGCAATGGAGGGGTTACTAAGCAAAACAAGCATGTGTTTAGAGACAAAGATCCACACAGCAGAATAAGATGACAGCCATATTGATGATGACAGCCATGGTGTACCAGACGGTGACAGCCTAGAAGAGAACTGAGTCTGCCTTGGCCTCTCAGGTGTACAAAGAACAGGAGGCCTGCAGGGAAATTCTGACGGTCTTCACTTGGGTCAACGTTGGAATCTAATGGTACGCAAGATTTCATATGAAAACGTGGAGAGGCCGTATGGCCATTTTAGAGGAGACAAGCCTTAGTGTGGCCTATAAGATATAATCTCTCTTTCATAAGTCTATATTGTTAATCCCAATGAATTTTGTAATATGCTACATCCAAGATCAAATTCAACTCTAATACCTAGTACCCACGTGAAATCCTAACAAAGTCACCTCAGAATACTGGTATATGTGCATATTTCTTCCAGGTCGTACTTTTGCACATGTTTATGTAATACATAATTATACATAATTAAATGTCAAGAATACCTTTTCTCTTTTATTTATTCCAGAAGGAGCAGATACCAATTTGCATTACTTGGTGATTTTAATGGGAATGCATGAATGCAGATTACATCTGAACAAGATGCACCCATTCTCAGTACACTCTTTGATCAGGGAGAACCTGAATCTTCTATCATTTTCTGAGCATGTATAAAGAATCTTGACACTGAAGACATAAAATTTTTTGTATAAGGCAAATCTAGTTCGTATAAATGCCAATTTAAGCAAAGTGACTTAAATTGAGTAAACAAACTTTTAAAATCTTGATAAATATTCTTACCTAAGAAATGTCTACAACTAATTGGGCATAAAAATAAATATTGAAGAATTAAAATAACTAAAAAATACAAATGTAGCAAAGGAGAGATTTATGAAATTTGATATTACTTGAAACATTTGCTTCTTGCACAGAGGAAAAAAGTTTTTGCAGAGGTTTTAGCTAAACATTACTAATCTAGTCATTGGGTTTAACAATTGGGTTTAACATTGGGTTTCTCTCTTCCTAGAAAGTTAAAATTGCTCAGAGGAAATTAAGAATATGAGAGACATGAAACATAAAATTTCTGTTCATTGAAAATAAAATGAGTTGTTCATTTGAAAATTAGATTGTGAATGTGGCAAAAAAATTCAAAAAATTGTGGGATAATTACAGGGATTCATTCTCTTCAGTAACAAGTTCACAGAAAACCCTGATCCCACAGAAAATATTACAAAGAATCAACAACGGAGACAATATTATATTGCAAAGCTTTGGCACAGCAAAAGAAACCACCAACAGAATGAAGAGACAACGCTCAGAGTGGGAAAAAAAGTTACCATCTCTTCCTCAGACAAAGGACTACTATCTAGAATATATAAAATACTCAAAAAATCCGATCCCTCAAATTTGAAGACTCTATAAAAAATGGGCATCTGAAATGAATAGACACTTCTCAAATTCAGAAGTACAAACAGCAAATAAATATATAAAAAAGTGACTGACATCACTTGCCATTTCTGAAATGCAAATTAAAAGAACACTGAGACTCCATCTCACTCCAGATGGAATGGCTATCATCAAGAAATCAATAATAAATGCTGGTGATGCTGTGGGGAAACGGAACCCGGCTTCAACTTTGGTGAGAGTGTAAATTGGTACAACCATTATGGAAAACAAAAAATTAAAATTCGAGGCTCCATTTGGTCCAGGTATTCCTCTTCTAGGTATCTCCCCAAAAGATTTAAACTCATCATACCACAGCAATTTATGTGCACCCATGTTTATAGCAGCCCAATTTGTGAGGCCTGAAGCTCAGAAACAGCCCAGATGTTCATCAACAAGTGGATGGATAAAGAAAATGTGGTTTTTATATACAATGCATTACTACACTTCCATAGAAGGGAATAAATTTGAATCATTTTTAGGTAAATGGGTGCACTTTAAGGACATAATTGTAAGTGAAATAAATTAGACACACGTTTAAATATCACATTTTTTTCTTGTTTGAGAAACCCAAGGAAACTAGATATTGAGAAGTAGGAAAAAAACCACTCAAATGAGAATTGAAGAAGGGGAGAAGGGAGGGAAAGAAAGTAACAGGAATAAAAAGAAAGAATGTAAGGAAAAAATGGAAACAAAGTTTTGTAAATTCAGAGGAGTTGGTGTAGGGAGAGGCAGGGAGTGGGAAAAAAAGAATTAAGATATATTATGTACAGATACAAAATCCCTACAGTGGATGTGATCTTTTGAATTGCAAATATACCAGAAAAATTGATTTAAAAAAGAAATAGATGAAAGGCTTAGTTTGTCCTCTAAAAACAATAACAAGTTCATAGGTATTTATTCTGTGTCTGTCATGTACCAGGCATTTAGCAATGATGCAGAAATATAAATAAGAGAGAGAAATTTTCTGCTTGGACACAGTAATAGGTTCATGGTAGAAGGACACAGCAAATATATACATGTGCCAATAAATAAGGATTAAAGTTTTGCAGACAATAAGTTTTGTAAATGAGTAAAGCCATCAGGTTATAATCATTGAGGAGAGCAGTGTAGAAGAAAGATGTGGAGCCTGATCATTCAATGTGAGGGAAACAGAACAACAGCTCTGTTGTGGAAGTTGACAGCCCTGGAGTCCAGTGCAGGGTGATAGCAGCTAGAGGCCCATGAGCAGGAGGTGGTCAGATCATTCAGCTGAATTTAGGACACCTCTGCAAGGTCCCCTGGTCGTGCCCTTGAATTGATATGTATTCTTGCTCTGCAGACACCCTGATTTTTTTAAAAAAACGTTCATTCTACTATATGAGGCATTATCTCAACCAAGTTTCTCAGTTTCCATGGTTCTATTTCATTTATTTATCTTTGCATGGCTCAGAATGTAGTATTGCATACAAGTGGTATTTGAATAAATATGCCCCAGTTGTTCATCTGGCTTTACTATTCAAAATGATATCACAGATTCAGTTTTTTCATATGCAAGAATAAAATAAATTCAGATCAACATTATCATGAAGTTATTTGTTTTAAAAATTACCGAGTTAAAAAATTACTGAGTTGTTACTATGGTTTTGATCTAAAATGACACCTAATTTCTCATGTTTGGAGCTGAGGCATGGCAAGTCACTGGGGTTAAGACTTGAAAGGGTGCATTCTCATCTCTGCCTCCTTTTCCTTTCTTTGCTTCAAGGCTTCTATTAGTTGAGCACCTTTATTCTGCCCTACCAACCTGCCATCCTGTTCTTGGCTTGGAGTCGGCAGAGTGTGGACTGAAATCATGAGTCCAAATAAACCTCAGCTCTTTTGATGTGTGGTTCTTGGGTATTTTATCCCATGAGAAGAAAGTGGTAAGACAGATGTTGGTACCAGAGTAGAGGGATCATTGCTGTGACTGTATCTGACCATGTGGTACAGAAGCCTAGAGTCCTAGTTCTCAAGGGGAGTTTGGAAAGTTTTGGAGATGCCCGGAAGACCTAGCATGTTGTAAGCTGAGTTTGATGGGAGATTCTCATCAGATATTTGAAGGCCAGCATGCTGCTAGAAAAGCACACAGTTTCAGGAGGCCAGGCTCAGGAGGTTTCGATTAGGAACAAGGACTCCATTGGGAGCTGGACTCCAGGTCATGTGTTATGCTCTGGCAGAAAAACTGGCTACATTTTGCTCATGTCTGGAGACTTAGTTGGAGATGGAGATCAATTTGCAGTAGATTAATTAATCTAATCAAAGAAATGTTGAGTTGGCCCACCATTCAGGCTGTGGCGTGGGTACTGCTGGCTGCTTTTAGCTAAATCTCCAGTGAAAATCAGGAGTAAATGGCAGAACTACACTGTTTGAATCATTTTCAGTTTTGCTCAAAAGGAAGTTCCTGAAAAGTTGGGGCAAAGAAAAGGATAGATGTTGAAAAAATATCTGCATTAAAAAGAAGCCAAGTAGTTTGGATCAGGACTGTAGGAAAGATGGCTTAGAGGCATCTTAGGAATCAGCAAAACCCCATCTTTCACATTAAAAGTGTGAAACTCTAACATTTCACTAATGAAGTGTATCCCCTGGCCTCCTGTGTGGGAAGGGCACCTAGGGAACTGGTTCTCCAGATTCTTTTCACAGTGCTTAGATGCTGAGACCCTCAAAGGCTGCATGCATGGTCCAAGGTGGGCTGGCTACTGCTGTAACTGACGGCAGACCTTGGCATCATTGATGTGGTGCTGGTTATACAGATATCCAAATGGAAGGGTTATGGGTCATGCAGGCTTCCACCCAGATTTCAGAAGAAGGCCTGGGAGGCCAGGCAGTGTGCAGGCACCCTCAGAGGGTGGTGTGTAAGGCTGTAAGACTGAAAGCAAAAGTGCAGCAAAGAGCCCAGGAAATTGGAGACCTCAGGAGTGAGTAAGATCTGCTGAGGGAAGCCATGGGTGTGCACTGAGGCACCCATGAAAGAGACCTTGTAGGCTACAACTGGCAATATCAGAAAGTCAGGGCTGCCCAAGCCCTCTGGACCTTACATAACAACACAGCCTGGCCCAGGTGCTGGACAGGATTTAAGGTTTTCCCTCCTGGGTTTTAGTCTTATTTTGGCGTATTTCTTTATTCTTTCCTTTTGGAATGGGAATGTTTACCATGTACATTAGATATCACCAGCATTTAACTATTTTGTGTTACACAGGTTCATAACTAAGCATTTACTTTGAGTAGCAGAAGAGAGTTTGGAGTTGGACTTTGCTGCAACTGTTAAGACTTTTCAACTCTTAGAGTTGGCCTAAATTCATTGTTTATGAGATGGATGTAAGGTTTTGAAGCCTTGGGGCAGGATAGTATGTTTTGGGTATAATTTCAAATTTACATAAATTATCTTAAAAATGATAGTTCAATGAATCTCAGATGCCATTAACTAGACTCACTCAATATTAATATTGCAACCGCTTATACTTTATCACTTCGCCCTCTCTTTTTCCCGTATCTGTTGAAAACCTTATGATAATTTCCTCCAAATATTCCAACGTGTATTTCCTAACAATATGAACAACACTTCTTCTATAGTTACAGAGCAGTTATCAACTTTAGAAAACATAGCATCAACAGAACACAATTTAACAAGGGTTTTGAGTGGACAAAGAGGACACAGGTGGAGAACAGTCAGGAACAGTAAAATAATTCCCTAAAAAGGGATGATGTAAGTAGAGACCTAATGATGTGAGAGTCTGAGGAACAATGGTCCCATAAGACCCGAAATCTCTGATGAGCAGAGAGGAGGAAGTGAACCCATGAGTACATACATTCCCTATTTTACCATGTCGTGAAAGGCAGGTCTCACACTGCGCATTTTCTTCAGAGCTTCTGTGACATCCTTGTTCCTAAGACTATAGATTAAGGGGTTCAGCACAGGAGTGAGTATTGTGTAGAACACAGACACCACCATGTCCTTCTTGGGGGTGTGGTAGGAGCTGGGAAGCATGTAGGTGTAGACAGCAGCACCGTAGAAGAGAAGCACCACGCTCATGTGGGAGGAGCAGGTGGCCAGAGCCTTCTTCCGGCCCTCTGCTGAGTTGATCCTGAGCACAGTGAGGAGGATGCAGGTGTAGGAGCTTGAGATGACTGTCACGGGGATGAGGAGCATGAGGACACAGCACAGGTACATGAGCACCTCATAGAGCGAGGTGTCTGAGCAGGAGAGCTTCATCACAGCTGGGACTTCACAGAAGAAGTGATGGATCTCCCGGGAGCGGCAGAAGGGGAAGGTCATGGTCACAGGGGTCAGCATGAAGCCATCCACTGACCCCAGAAACCAGCAGCCAGATGCCAGGAGGAGACACACTCTGTGGCTCATCAGGATGGGGTAACGCAGGGGATGGCAGATGGCCACATAGCGGTCATAGGACATGGCTGCCAGAAGAAAAAACTCTGAGCCAACTACGGTCAAGTAGAGGAACATCTGCACTCCACACTCAGGAGCTGAGATCCTGTTCTCACCCGTGACCTGGTCCATGAGCATCTTGGGCACAGTGGTGGAAATGTACACCATGTCCATGAGGGACAACTGGCTGATGAGAAAGTACATGGGTGTGTGGAGGCGGGTGTTGGCGCGTATCAGGAGGATCAGCAGTGCGTTTCCTGACAAGGCCATCAGGAGCATCCCAAAGAGGACCAGGCACAGCAGAGCTGGGTGTCTGGACCGAGGGAAGAGCCCCACCAGGATGAAATCCACCCATGCAGTGCGGTTGGGCATCCAGGTGGGGTTGTCCATGGGGTTCCACCTGGACCAGGAAGAGAAGTTGAGGGTTAAGGCAAAGTGACCCTCTTGAAGACTGTTTAGTGAGCATCCTGCAGAGATGCGCACGAACCTGACTGCACAAGCAGAGGCAGCCCCACAGGCCTGGGGCCTGATGGATACACTGCATTACCTGTGTCTCAACAAGCAAAAAGAAGCTAAGAGCTCACAACCATTATTTAAATTAATAGGTAACCGATAGTGAAGTTCCACACGTCAAGGTTAGGAACTTCTTGATGACACTAGTTCATCAACAAGTACAGAATATTTACAAAATCATTGCTCTTTATTAACATAAACAACAAAACCATTGCCAATAAGAGAAATCAAATTTCTTATTCCTTGAGTTTTCATTATTGAAGTAGGAAACAAATCCAATCGTTATTTTTTTAAGATTAGGTATTAAAATGCACTGATGTATATTCTAAATATGACATATTTAAAATAACTGACATAAAATGTGTGTGTGAAATTCACACTGAACCTTTAAACTCCCTCTGCCCGTAGGACCAGGCCATTCCATGAGGACCTGTGTTTGTGTGGAATGATGCTCACATTCCCACAAGCAGGGTGGGACCCTCACACAGGCCTGGAACCCGGAGACCAAGGGTCATGGGACAAGGGTTCCAGACTCTGGGCAGACGTCAGCCTCAGCTCGAGCTGGCCCTGTCTCCTCCCATCTTCCGTCCACTCTTCCTTAAAGAGAAAGAGAGCAATATTTGAGTTCAGACATAGTGAGGATTAAGTGAGGCAATGTAAGGAAAGTGCTCAGATGAGTGCTAGTCACAAATGAATAAACATGCGTGCTCTGGGGTAACATCTACACTAGATTCTGCAGAGGCGATCTTAGGATGGCTGTTACTACTCTTATGTTACATGTAACACTGTATACATTCAATACTTTGGTATTCAGAGTACTGGGGAAAAATCTGCAAACAAATAAGTCAAGCATGCAACTCATCCTTAAAAAGGATTTGGATTGATAATTTTTCTGGTTTATATATTTGCTTATTTTATATACATGCATAAATTTATTGATATAGACATATTAATATGAACCTGTGTATATAAACAAATGTAGGACCTGTGCATTAGTGTAACCCTGATTAAATAGAGCTTCATGGATAACCCCTTTTTTGGTCTAGAATATGTACTTTCCTAAAAGTTCATCTCCATAAAGCTCTTACCATTCTCATTAAATCTCAGAATGAAAGAAATAGAATTTAGGGGTCTCTGGTATTTCCCAGAGAAGACTTTGGCTGTTTTTGCAATCACTATAGGATTCCCTAACTGCCATAATTAATTTTTCTTGGAAAATGGAGAGCAGAGAGGAAAACTAAGCAACACTGAAATGTCCCAGCTGCCTGTTCCTCCTGTAGCCTAATGCTCATCACCTGTCTCCATGCATGATTGCTTCAAAAAGTACAGGTTTCAAATACATTTTATGACCTCGTAATAATTTCAGAAACTAGCTCAGATATTCAGCTCACTACCAGCATCATGTTCTGAGGTGATGAGGCAGTAGATGACACACTAATGCTCTGATATAAGTATCCAAAATCTGAGACACATTGAGAAGATGGATAACAATATAGAGGGTAGATAGACAGACAGACAGACAGATGGTAGATGGTAGATGATACAGTTTCCTTCCTATCAAATCCTCCCTCCACAATCAGAAGAAAAGAGAGCTCTGTACAAATTTGGAAACTTCCCAAGAAACCTCATAGTACGCTGCTGATGTAATCTGTATTTGTGCACACAGTGGATTGAGTATGAAATAGTGAGCAGCGTGTGATCCCCAGGTGCTGATTGCTGAGGGAGCAGAGGGGAGCAGGAGGCAGATGAGGGTGGAGGTGTGTTGGGAGCATCTCTGCTGCTCCTTGCTCATGGGAATTCACGGTCACGAAGCCACAAAACAGCCACCGTGGACCCCAGACCGACCGGGGACGCTGTATCTCTGTCACTCATGGGGACTGATCTGCCTGTTCATTCTGCCTCTCTGTCCAACTCCTTGAGTTTCAACTACACAGCTTAGGGCATGGTTAACTGGGGGCATCAGTAATGGTGCTGTAAAGTGACAATGAACCACTCTTTGAACTTGACATCA
>NW_004624743.1:490576-507655 GCF_000247695.1 Heterocephalus glaber | reverse complement strand
ACAGAGAATGTACCTGCCATGTTCAGGGCTCCACTGATGCATCCCCCAAGCCAGGAGGCCGTCACCATCTGCACACAGGTGTCCCTGTTCATGACAGCCTCATAGTGCAGCGGGTGGCGGATGGCAGCATAGCGGTCATAGGACATCACTAGAAGGAGCGCATACTCTGTGCCACCGAGGACAATCAGAAAGAAAACCTGCAAGGCACAGCCCAGGAAGGAGATAGAATAGGCATTGATCAGAGAGTTCATGATGGAGTTAGGAAGTGTGACCGAGATGTAGCAGATATCGATGAAGGACAAGTTCTTCAGGAAGAAGTACAAAGGAGTTTGGAGATGCTGGTCGGTGGTGGTGAGGACCATGATGAGGAGGTTTCCTGTCAGGGCTGCCAGGTAAATCAGGGAGAAGAGCATGGCGTACACCTTCTGGAGCACTGGGTCATCAGAGAATCCCATCAGCAAGAACTCTGTGAAGTTCCTCATGTCGGCTCATTTCTTAGCCCTGCCACTTCTTCTTTGTTGGAATAGATAGCACTCGTTCTCTGAAAGCCTCCATTTCAGGTTCTCTAGTCATTTTTACTTTATTCAACTTGATTCTGTTTAAATTGGAATTCATCAGCATACTATTGAATAATCACAACATAGCTCTCTATCTTATGAGAAAAGGGAACCATGCTTGCTATGAAAGACAATTTAGAGTGGATAGAAATGTAATGAAATGAAGGGTGTTGGTTTCTCAGGAGCAGAAAGTGTTCTGGCATCTTTCTTGCCTTAGATTATCTAGCTGGCAGCTGTAAGGCTGTGGGATGGAACTGGTAAATTAGCTAACATATTTCATATAGTAGCAGGTACAAATAGCACAAATATCCCTATTTTGCTGGCTTTCTCTCAAAGTCATTGAAAACATATTTTGAAAAATAACAATGGGTAGTGTGGTTTTGTCAAGTGAGGTTGAAGATGCTAAACTGCAGGTGGAAAGTTTAAGGAGATGCAAGAATGAGGTCTCATGGGAATGTTCAATGTCCTGCCGGGTGTTAGATGGAAATCTTTGGGCAGGATGCAATAGGGTATCCAGACTGTGCTTTCCTGGCTAGTTCACTGGAGGTGTGGTGCTCACCTACTCTTCTCGCACGATGACAGCTCGCCCATTCTATGATCACAAATAAAATTATCACCCAATAATGACTGGAGGATCCTGCCTCAATCTCAGATTTATCAGTGTTCAAAATATTTTTATTTTTTTATCTTTCTGCTCTACCTCTAATTTTAAAATAAGTGCCAGTGGTCTAGACACACAGAAATACCTAGGAGCACCGGAGCATCCTCTAGTCCTCGTAACTCTTGCAACAAATTAATTGCAGTGTATGTCACCAGTTCTCTCAGTTGATGCATAGGACATGATTAGAATTCCTTCTTACGAGGTATCAGAGCAAAGACCTTTATGTAATTTACCCATTAACGTTACCCAAATTTGCAGGGAATTTTTCCTCACTATTTGTTAAACATCGTAGTCAGGACAAAATGAGAGTGGAATATCCCGATAAGCACACAGGGTCAGACACATTTTCCTCTTATGTCCCTCAGCTGACTCTGTCCATAGAAATGAGTAAGCAAAAGCTCTTCAGAATCTATCCTCAAAGGTCAAGTTCATCCCAGAATAGCTTTGTATTCCACAGCCAATGCTACTTTATTCCTCCTACAATTCCTGGGGATTTGAGTTGCAGCCTTCCCTAGCAGCCTTGGCACTGGTCCAGAGCTAATGTATATTTACCACTGTGTGACCGAGGTGCAATTAAGTGGCAAGAATGGTCAAGGGAGCTGTTGAAACCCTGTCCTCTGAGAGTGCAGCAGGCAACCTGGAACCTCCAGATGCAAGATGACTCAGAGGGTGATAAATGTCACAAAAGTTTAGGAATACTTCAAATTTTAAGATATTCATTGTTGTGCTTTTATATTAGCTTTTCAACTACTAACTAAAATATTTGCATTCAAATAGAATCAGTGACACATATTAAGCCACACATTATATTGTTTTATATTCCATTACTTCTGCTGGTTTTTAATTTTTTATCACTAGTATCTACAGAAATGCTACCCAAGGAAAATACCAAACTGTACAGGACACTTAAATTTAAGTGAATCTTACCTGTAGAAACTTACTCAAATATTTCTTCTCAGAACTATAATACATTTTGGTATTCTATAAAATACGTTGTTTATTTTTTCACATACTGATAGACATTTAGAATGATTCCACATTTCAGTTATTGTGAGCAGTGTTGCTTTTGAAAAATCTACCAAAAATATCTCATTGTGTCCTTGCATTCTGTACCTTTATGCACACACTCAGGAGTGGGGCAGCAAGAAGTAGATTGGAGACATTTTTGAAGGAGGCATCCTAAATGCCAGAGGGAAAAGGAGGAAGCTGGGTCTCCAAAAGCCACAGAATGCATGCTTTTGACAACTGACCACAGCTGAGAAAGATAAGAGAGCACATGTGCTATAGGCTTGCAGGCAGCCCAAGATAAGTTCTTCAGAAAGCACAGAGCACCCACCTCTGAAGACTAAGCCATTCCAGGGACTGATGAGCTATGGCATACAATGGCACCTCGGTTCACGAACTTAATTTGCTCTACAATTCTGATCATGCACTGAATTGGTCAAGAACTGAAACAAATTTTCCCATAAGGTTAAATGTAAATAAAGTTAATCCATTCTGAAGCATATGTATTTTTTAACCATAAAACTATGAAACAAATTAAAACACAGTATGAAGAGAGGGAACACTATCCTTGCTTGTGGCTACTTCTGGCACGGAGGACCAGAAGGTGGTTGGGAAGGAGGGTATTGTTTGGAGAGAGGGTCCCCTCCATAAGGACCCTGGGGAAATATCCTTCAGGGGTTTCCTTCATTCTTTGTCTCTTCTTAGCTGCAGGGTAAATTTTGGAGAAAAATCTTTCTAATGTCACTTGTCTTTTTATGTGCTGCATAATCTTCTGAAATAAGATACAACATTAGCATTTATCAGATTCAATACTGTTTATTAGAGTTATGTTGGTCTGGTGCTTCTAAAATAAGCTGTGGCATGTGGTCCATTTTTCCATAATGGATTTTATCACATCACCGCTAACCGCCTCCCTGGCTTCCTCTTCCTCAGTAGAAGGCTCCTCAACAAGCACCTTCTGCTCTCACTCTGGAGTCCAGCAAGTTCTTCCATCCCCAGCTCCTCCTATGGGCCTCAACAAGCTCCTCTATGTCTTTGCCATTGACGTCCTGACCCCTACTCCTGCCCAGGGACACAATCCCCTCCACTACCTGTGCATGAGAGCCTTCAAAGTTACATTCAGTGTCATCTTCCCAGGCTTTGTCAGTGAGGTTGATGTAATGGAGGAGATTGAAGTGTTTCTTCCAGAACTCGTTCAGAGTCAAGGACATCTCTTCAGTGACACTAAAACACCTGGTGAAGAGCGCCTTTGTGTACACCTTCTTGAAGTTGCAGATAACTTGTTGGTCCATGGGCTGCAGAAAAGATGCTGTGTTGGGAGGGAGGAACCTGACCTTACTGATGTCATACTCAGGATCCATGTCACCCACCAAGGCTGGAGGGTGTGCTGGGGGTCTGTCCATCAGAAGAAGGCACTTTCAGACAGTTGGTTGTCATAAAGATATTTCTTAATGGTGGTTGTGAACACCTCCTGCAGGCATTCCATGAACAACTGACTTCTGACCCAAGCTTTCCCATTGGTCCTCCACAAGACAGGCAGTCTGGGCTTGTTCACATTCTGTACCTTGAATGTTGAGGGGTCTGGGAATGGGACTTTAGTAATGGCTTAATCTCCAGATTGTCACTTGTGCTCACACAAACCAAAAGGCTCAATCTGTCCTTCATGGGCTTGTGCTAGGCAGGGCCTCTCCCTGCTGCATGATATAGGTTCTGTTTGGCACCGTCTTCCAGAAAAGCCCTGTTTGATAGCAGTTGAACACTTGTTAAGTGACATATCTTCTGCCTTCAAGAATTCTGTGAATCCTTTCCTGTAGGCTTCTGCAGTGGCCTTATCAGAACTGGACTCCTTACTATATATTATCACACTGTGGATGCCACTTTTCTTGTGGAATTTATCAAATCATGCTCTACTTGGTTAATTTCATCACTTGTTGCACTTGCAGAGGGCTTTCTTGCAGTAAATCACTGTGCATTTTTCTGGCTTTTTCACAGATGATAGGTCCACTAACACTATCACCTGCCAGCTATTTTTCATTCAGCCACACTGACCAAAGTTTTTCCACCTCTTGGAGGATTTGCGACCTCTGCTTGGTTGACCTCTTTATTCCCTTGACCACATCAGCTCCTTTGGTGGCATCTTTATTCTTCAACATAGTAGAGATGTTGCCTTTGCAATCTTGTACTCTAAAGCCAGACTAGTCACAGGATACCATGCTCATGTTTTACTACAATTTCCTTCTTTGATTCTATGGTTATTTCCTTCAAAACCTTCATATCATTCTTTCTTTGCACATTCTTGTCACCTTCTTTACTGCTCTGCACTTTCTTTTTTTCACCATAGTTGCTCTGCAATTTCTTTGGATCCATGCTGGATTGAATAATACTGTACAGTACTCTATGTGCTTAAAAAGCACCCCAAAAATCTTCACAGCAAGTGTTCACAGGTCTGTCTGTGACCACAATCTTGAGTAGAGGAAGCCACAACCACATGTCTGATAGACAAAGTTGATGTACCAAATTGTTCATGAATAGAAGTGTTTATGAACCAAAGTATTCCTGTATCCCCAAGAGCCAAAAGTGATGTGATTCCATTATAATTAATTATAATCTCATTTACATTGTGGTTTTGATCTCCTGATGGGCTTTGGGCACAATGAAAGTTCCTCCAAGGTCCATATATTAACAAAAACTCCCCTTCAACAAAAAGAACTGTCCCTAATTGGAGTGAATTGCCATGCTATTTCAAAGAGTTTCTCCCTCCATCTAAAAAACCATAGATAGGCTCTGGCACCTAGATTCTTGTGGGCCCTGAGCTCTTTTACCTGAGGTGCACATCCTGGTTAATAAATCTATGCTTTCACTTCTACTTCTGTGTGTCCTTCTCAAGTTAAAGGTCTAGGACAGTCACACTGCCCAACAATAGTGGAATTGCCAGATTGTGTGGTAGGTCAATGTTCAACTATGAATTTCAGTAAATGAACACTGTTCTCTACCATGGCTACAGCATTTTGCCTTTCAACCAACAATACAAAAGGGATAATAGTTTCATACCTCACAAGCGTTTGGTCTTTTTTCATTATTTTTTCTTTTTTAATGAGAAATTTCCAATCTAATATATGTACAACATAACTCATTTCTTCTTAGTGATTAGAGATATGAGTATCCTTCCATGTGCTTCTTGTCCAATAGTATATTTCCTTTAGAGAAATACCCATGCATGTCCTTAGCCTGTTTTTAATCAGCTATCTATGTTCCTTTTTATTATCTTATAATAGAAAAAATCAAAACTTATTATACAAGTGACTTGTGATGCATCTTGGTATGTGTGTGTGTGTGTGTGTGTGTGTGTGTGTGTGTGTATAATCAAATTGTCTGTTTTCTTTCCTCTAGTGACTGGGCTCTTGGTGTTATAATCAAAAATCAACTGACAAATCCAGTCATGTGTGGCAGGTGCCTCTCCCCAGTATTAACAGGCTATAAAGGCACAAGATTCTTGCCCTTCACAATTCGGCTTTGTTACATTGGAAGTAGTCCAATCAGCTAAGTTCACTGCCAGCCAATGTCAATTTGGCTCAACTAAATTCTTCCCTTCTGAATTAAACATTTGCTCTCAAGGATATGCTTGTGCTCTCATTCTACAGTCTGGCCTGCTTGACTCTTGTTATCAGCAGGGGTCCCAAGGCCTGCTGAGCTTAACCCCTTCCCATGATTGTAATGACTAAACACTGGATGTTCTGGGAGTCTTTTGTCTTTGCTGTCCAGAGCAGCTTAGATCAGCTCAAGACTCATTTTCTCTCAGCTCTCTGTCTCTTTGTCTTTATTTTCCACTTTCTTATCTCATGGACATTGTACTGGCTCGCAGCAGACCAGGACCCACTGCAAGGATCTCTGGTAACATCCCCCATCCCATTCTGTATAGTCATGATGTTTTACTACTCTGGTCTTCTTTTCTGATCTTTCTGTTTGGCCTTTGGTTCACTTTGAATTAATTATTGTGCATGGTGTAAGACTAAGACTGAATCACTTTCTTTTGAAACAGGATATACACTTTGGTGATCTGGCTAACCAAAGATGGTACCCTTTGCTTTCTGGCAGCTATAATCTCATAATTAGAAGACACATGTCTAAATTACATACATGACATGCATTGTATGGACTCCATTTAGATCCACACCCCCTGCTTTTATTATTTTCTATTTACTTTTCTTTTTTACTTGCTACATAATATCTATAGTTATTCAGGGAGGGTAATATTATATGTTGTACAAGAATACATTTTATAATGACATGCCTGATAATTATTATATTCACTAAATTAAACTTTTATTTTCTTTTGTGTTGATACCATCCAAAATCTCTACTCTAGATATTTTGAAATACACAATGCATTATTTTAACTACACTAACCCTGCTGAGCAATAAACCACACGCATTTCTTACTGTCTCAGGGCAACAGGTTCCCACTGAGCAGCACCACCCTACTGACCCTACTGACCACCCCAGCCACTGGCTAGCCTCTCAACTTCTGTGAGATTGAATGTTTAGGGTTCACATATACTTTAGTTACTTTTCTCATGCTGAGACAAAATACTCAATCCCTAAAGTTAGAGGAGGAAAGGTTGATCTTGGCTCACACTTCGTAGAGGTTTTAGTCCATAATCAGCTGGCTCCAAGGCAGGGTGCCATGGCAGACAGGTAGAGCGAGGAGAAACTGTTCATGGTGTGGCAGGCAGAAAGCAACAGCAGCAGCAAGCAGCAAGCCTACTTTTCCTTTTTTATCCCATCCAGGTTACAAGCCTGCTGGGTGGTACCACCCACATCAAGCTTGGGGTTCTATTTTCAGTAAATCCATTCAGCCACACTCATAACTATGCTAATTCCAGTCAGTGGAGTAACTTAGTTCCACACACCCTCAATCCCAGTATCACACCCTTAATCCGCTCTCACACATCTTACTCCGGCCACCTCTGAAAGCCCCACCATCATCACATCAGACCTAAAAACGTAAGAATGAGATCATTAAATATTTGTTTTTCTGTGAGTAGTGGTCTAGTGGTGACAGATGCAGTCAATATTTAAATTAACTAAGAAACATGACAGCGAAAGACACATTCCTAAGAATAATAAGTGTGCTCAAAGTGAAAGTGAGTAGTTGAGATTTTTTAGTGGTTTGAGGGGTGATTGATGGCAATGTGTATTTTACTATAACAAAATTTTAAAATTTAAATGTTTTCCATATTTTATGGTCTTCCTCATTAATCAAAGGGTGATGGAAATTTCTGTCAAATAAAAACTTTCTGGTGTGTTCTAAACCACCCTATTCTCTAACTCTGGCAAGAGGAGACTTCATTGTCTCCCAAAGTCAAATTGATCATGAAAGGTAAACATTTTGATTGACGGTGTGATAAGGAAGCCATGACAGCATAACTAAAGACACTCAGGAAAGCGCACTTCCAGAACTGCTGCTGAAAGGGGCAAGAATGCTGGAGTGTTCAAAGTAAGACAGAGTATTTTGAAGGGGATCCATGGCAATGTATCTTTCCCGTAATACTTTTTAATTTAAACACTCACTGTATTTTGTTATCACATCTCATAGATCATTTTACTTTCTCTTTTTCTATTTCTCAGTTAATGAACATTGACGTTAATTCTATGTATTACTTTTGTGAATACTGCAGAAGTAAAAATGAGAATATGGACATATTTGGACATGTTAATTTTATTTACATTAATACTCAGTAATGCAGTTGCTAGATCACAGGATAGTTCTACTTTTCTAAGAAACTTATATTCCCTTTTCCATAATTCCTATAATAATTTATATTTTCACCTGCATTGCCTAAGAGTTCTACTGTCTCCAGAGCCCCATCAGGATTTAGTATTGCCTTTTCTATAATAGCTGTTACATCTGAAGTGAAGTGATAGGTCATTGTGATTTTTACTAGCATTTCTTTGATAATTAATTATTTTGAACATTTTTCATACTTTGTAGCCGTTTTGTTTATTTTGAGAAATGTTTATATACTTGTTTATTCTGTGTTATGATTATTTGTTCTTTTGCTATTGAGTTGAGTCACTTCAAAATTCTAGATATTACTCTCTCTTCAAACTGATAGTTCACAAATACTTTCTCCCAAACTGTAAACTGTCTCTCCCATGTGTCAATTTTCATTATTTTTGCTTTTGTTGTGTGGTTTTTGATGTTGTATCTAAGCACTCATTGGCCAGACCAATAGCATAAAGCATTTGCCCTGTTTTCTTCTAGTAGTTACATATTTTTGAGCCTTGAACATAAATATTTAGTCCAATTTGAGTTGATTTTTGTGTATGGTGAGCAGCAAAGCCCTACTTTTACTCTTTTTTTGTATGTAGACACCCAGGTTCCTTATTTCTTTTGCAAGAAATGTCTTCTTTCTATGATTCTTGGCATTTCTGTTATAATCAGTTAGCTGTTTGTGGGGTGTTGGTTGCTTGTCTCTAATGGCTGAGACAGAATACCTGACACCCAAAGTTAAAGGGGACAGACAGGGTTCATTTGCTCACAGTTTGTAAAGGTTTCAGTCAATAACAGACTGGCTCCAAGGCAGCAATGGCAAACAGGCATCGCAGAGGAGAAACATCGCACACTCAAGGTAGCAAAAGTAACAAGGGACATTAACAGCATCTTTCTGCTACTTTTACATTATTTAGGCTACTTAGGGTGGGTAGCACTCACACTCTTAATCCTAGTGCCCTCAGGACTACCCTTACCATGAATCAATCACACACTCTAGATTCAGCCACCTACGAAATGCATGAGGCTTTGGTGGGGCTGGGGAGGCACCTAAACACAAGCCATAACATATGGATGTAATTCCGAGATGTCTGTCCTGTTCCATTTTCCTGTGTGTCTGTTTTCATTCCAATACTATGCTGTATTAATTAACATGGACTGGGAGTACAATTTGAAGTCAGACGGTCTTTTGTATTAAATCTCACAGTTTTTGCTCCAGATTGCTTTGGCTATTTGGAATCTTTTGTAGACCTTCATGTATTTCTGCCCTGTACTATGTGTTTCTGTGAAGAGTAACAGAATTTTTAAGAAGCGGCATTGAATCTGTAGTCACATGGCATGCATATTTTAACACTAGTGATTTTACTGATTCACTCTACTGTCAGATCTCAGACACCCACATGGTGCCCAGATGACACTCAGGGTGGGGAGTGGAGGGAGCCCGAGCACTGCTGCACTTTCTGCATCTGGATAAGCACAGCAAAGTACTCTGCCCCTGAAACCTTAGAGCACAGAACAGTAACCCAGTGCAATGAGTCTAAGCAAAAGGGAGATGTGACAGCTTTGGAGCTTCACTTTTTCAGCAAATGTGTCATTTTTTTAAAGAATGACATCTGCATTTTCTTGTCTCTAATCCAATTATTTAATCTCCTTTTTGTAATTCATCTCACCAATTAAAAACTCCAATATCATACTAAACAATAACAGTGATCGTTAGAGAAAATTATCACTTATGTATTATGATGTGTGAGTTATATGTATCGTATACAAACTAGCATAAAATGTCAGTTCTAGAAAAACTATTTGTAACATTGTTAATATTTACTATGCATTTAACACATACCCAAATAAACATCTATTTGTATCATATGAATATATGTAAAGCACAAAGTATGAACATACAAACTTATCCATATATTTCTACAAATTAATAAGAATAAATGAATATTAAATAGAAGAATTGACATGAAATAATTTGAAAAGAACATTTAATCACATTCGATCATATATTTTATTGGCTTTTGCCAGCCCTAAATGATATTTCTTTTTGGTTTGTTTGCTTCTTTGTTTTTAGACAGGGTCTCTCTATGCAGTTCAGGATGGCCATGAACTCACTATGTATCCCAGGCTGGCCTCAAACTCACAGAGGTCCTGCTGCCTCAGCCTCCCAAGTGCTGAGATTATAACAACACACCCATGTTGCTCCTTTTTAAAACAAGATTTCTTTCTGTTCCCCCCACAAGGAAGCGCTAGGCTAATACTCTACTATTTAGCTCTCTATCTCACTTGAGCACTAAAAACCAGAGAACTTGTGTCCTCTGAAGGACTGATGGGGGTGTGGATAGGTAGGGGCCCAGAGTTCACTTCTTCAACGGCCAGGGGGAGAAAGAAGCCTCAGGAGGGCACCCTCTCAGTGTGAGCCACGAGCTCTGCTGGCTCCCACAAAGGTCTCTGGCCATTATCCGAGTGACCAAATCTCCATGGTCCAGCTAATGCTGCCCACTGCACCCTCCAGGGAAACCCTCAGGAGGACCAGGCCCGTGTGAATCAACAAGGAACCTGCCTGGAGGACTCTGTTCAGAAAAGAAGTGTATCAGTTCCAGGGGGGGCCACCACAGCTGCTCATTGGTGACAGCTTTGCCAAATCTGTGACACTGGCTCATGACTCCCTTCCTTTCTGCTGTGCTCAGTTTCATTCCCCAAGGGTTTTGGAAACCATGGCTACTAGAGGGGTTTTCCACATAGAAAAGATCAACAGCAAAATACAGCCCAAACAAATAGGCAGGAGCCCTCCTGCTCCCTGAAAAGTTGGAGACTTTTCTTTCTACAGCCTGGTCATCTCCCAGCCCTGTGTCTACAAGAAGCACCCACATTTGCTGTAAAAATGAGGAGAAAGGGCCTTCCCATGAGGAGAAGGACCTTCTTTTTGGGTTGGGGTGATGTCTGCTGATGTCTTCCAACATCTCCCATTTGGGTTTCCAAATGATGCTGTGTGTTGGATGTGATAGGTAGATTCCAGGCTCTTGCATATGATGATTAAAGAATTGCAAGTGTACAGTTGAAGGTAAAAGAAAAAGCAGCTACATATTGAAGATAATGGGTAGATGTGCTCAGGGCAGGTATGAACAGAAATGTAGTATTGGGCAAAAGGGAAATGAAAAGCATAGCACTGCATGCAGATGAATCAGGCTTTGGAGTTTTTAAAGGACATGCACCCTAGTCTGGATGCTTCCCACTGGGTCTCTAGGTAAGGTTGACTGGAAAGATTGACAGGTTGTTGAGATATCCCTGGTGCTTTCAGTCAGCATACGTGTCCCAGGATTCATTCTGCTTAAATTACATGTATGAGATGCAGTTCATATCTATGAACCTTTAATAATATTTGTGTGGGGAAAATGTTACTGAAGGCCAGTGTTAGAAGAAAAATGAAAAGAAGCAGGGATACAGTCTCAACAGGACAGGATTATTTCATTACAGACCTGAGAGGGATCACTCTAGCACTAGAAACCAGACCAGCAACTCTCATACAGGCTCGGAGGTCTCTATAGGGTGATGGGCATAAAAAGTGAGGTCTGTGGCAGGTAAACATCAGAATGGGGCTTTCAGAGGAGATGGTTCAGCACAAAGGCATTGAGGCTATCCACTTAAGGACATATAAGGAGTGGCGTGTTGTCTGTCAAGAGCAGGGATGAACAATGATTGGGAATTATAGGGTGTAGGTGTGCTTACTGGTCCTTATCATCCCATGATGATTCATCTGCAGCAGTTGTACAAATGCTGCAAGGGAAGGGATTTAAAGTAGTCTCTGCTCAGACTGGAATGGCAGTGGTCTGATTCCTGAATTCCAGACTATATGGTTAGATAGGGAAAATGGGTGGTGTGTTTCTTCCTTAAGGATTTCTTGAGAAATCCTGCTGATTAGGGGTGATGGTGATCATGAGGGTTTTGTTTGGACTGAATAAAGAGGACCATACTGATGTGGTATTTAGCAAATGTCCATGAAATGGCTGCCATCCTATTGGTGAGAAATCTTTGAAATAAATTGATTAGGAATGGCAATAATAAATAAGAAGAAAGAGGAGAATAGAAACTACAAAATAAAGAATCCAACATAGGGTAGTGGACTTCTATGAATCTGATGAACATTGTACGGTGAGCCAAGAGATTCCCTGTACTGTGTCTAACTCCTGTAGAGCTGTGGTTACATTAGTATGATGATTTGGAATAAAAGTACAGTATGTTATATGAAACATGACACAAGTGTCCCCTTGGGCAGACTGCATGGGGAAATGGATCCCACACACTTTTATCATTGTTTTCACTGCATCATTACTGGGAGTTTGGCAGTCTCTAGGTGAGAATAAACAAAATTTACCAAGAGACTAAAGCACATATGACCAAAGCATGAGCATCACAATGAAAAGGAAGATTGGGGAAGGAGTCACATCCACACACTGTTCTTGAGGGATTGGAATACCAATTGTAACCAGCTGGCTTCTAGACCTGTCTGTAGCTGAAGACTCAGCAGGGGTCAGTGACTGGAGTCCTCTTTTATGTTGAGCCTATATTACTATTATTTTAATATGATTTTGGTTGTACTTTTGTAGGTGTTCAAGACCAAGTTAAAGTGAGACCTGTGTTAAATCAAAATTAACCTCTCACTATGTATCACGTTCAGTCAAGGCTCCTTGGGCATTAATGTAATCATGTGCAGATCTATCCTGATCCTCTGCCACCTGCCAGGATGGGTCACAGTCTTGGTCGACAATGGGCTTTCTGCCTAAGCATGGGTGGTGATCCTCCCTTTATCACACTGTACATTGGTTAACTATCCTCTGGGGTCCAATAATCTCTCTATTTAGGAAGTTGCAAGGCTTACAAAGTTATAATATCCTATAACAAAGGACCTGGGTCCTTGTTGACCTTGCAAGGTCAGGGTCATAATATTGGCTGTCCTCTTATTCCAGTTGCTTTTCTAGCTTTGGTCTTCTAAGCTTAGTTGTTGAACATCTAGGCTATTAGTGAAACTAGTATTGCAGTGGGAGCAATAGGTTTACTCTTATGATCTTGGTATCAACCACCTTGAAATATATATACTTTTAAAATTAATTTTATTGGTACATTTTAGGTATACAATATAATGTCATTCATCATTGGAAATTTGCACCTTTACATAATCTCTCTTGGTTCTTATCTTTTCCCCATTACCCTGCCCTCCCTTCAACCCCTCCATTCCTCCCTATTTACAAAGACTGTTTCCATTTTTTCTTTTTCTCATATTAATTTCATTCCCTTCTTTCTTTTCCCCTACCGCTCCCACTTCCCCTTCCCCTTTGCCCCTTTTCTTCCTATTTCACATTATTTATTATACCTTTTAGTCCTTATTTACACTTTCACTTTCTCACACCAGAGAAACTATTCAGTATTTCCATATGTGTGTCCTATTTATTTCTCTTAAGAGGATGGCCTCATTTTGCATCCATTTAGCTATAAATGTCTCTATTTTCTCATTCTTTATGGCTAAGTAGTACTCCATTTTATGAGAAAAAACATTTCCTTTATCCAGTTTCCAATTGATGGGCATTTGGGCTGCTTCCAAGTTTTAGCTATTACACACTGTGCCTCTATGAACATGGGTGCACATATATCACTGTGGTATGATTCTTTTAATTCTTTTGGGAAGATACCCATCAGGGGAATAGCTGGGTCAAATGGGACTTCCAGTCCTAGTTCTTTGAGGTATCTCCATACTGATTTCCATAGTGGTTGCACCAGTCTACACTCCCACCAACAATGGAGCAGTGTTCTTCTTTCCCCACAGCCCTGCCAGCATTTGTTATTGGTTGATTTCATGGTAGCAGCCATTCTTTCTGGGGTATATTAACATGACCTGTTAATAGTTATCCCTCGATGTGTTATATTCCATGACCCCTTAACTGTTATTTCCTTATCAATCATGAATTAAATCCCTGCATAATATTAACAGTTGACAATTATAAAGCTTGAATGAGAAAAATTTAGGTCACATTTCAGTATAACAATTGTGATGACATCATTAGATGAGATGAATAAATTTTACTTAAATTTGTCATTTTCAGTAGAGTGCCATCTAAGAAGAATGTATCTTCTATGAGACTTCCTGGACTGCACAGCTTTTGAGCATCATTAATTGTTGAAACATATACATAACATACACATAACTATGCTGGCTGTTTGTAAGCCTGCATTGACATGCACATCTTATCACAAGAATCTGGAAGATAAGTAAGTGGAACCCTGGTGCTTTAGCCTAAAAATTTACCAGAGGAAATAACATTAGCCAGGAAGTCACCGGTTTTCAGTTTTGCATCTTTGAAGACCAGTATACTAGAAAACAAGTACATTTAATTCACCACGAAATCAGCAACAATGAGTGTCACAGACCAGCTCAGAATTATCCAAAGAGGCTCCTCTGTCCTTCTTCTTGTCACTGACCAGTCCAGGTTTCCCAGTTAATTATGAAGAACACTCATGTCCTCTATCAATTTTAGAAATGAGAGTTAAAGCCTTTGCCTGTAAGCACCAATTAGACCAGAGAGGAGAGATGGGGCCTTGAGAGGGTGTTCTTGAATTGCCACATGGCTAAAATTGACTGGTTGCCAAATGGCTCTCCAAGCAAACTTGAGTGGCAAAATTATATTAGTACCAGTAGAAAGCAGAAAGAAGAGCAAGTTAATGATGTAATTGTAGTCTGAGAATTTACAATGTACAAGAAATGTCTTAAGTATATCAATTAAACAAAAATATCCACTCAAATTGAACACCAAATGTAAATATCAATTTTTGTTTCCCTAGGCCTAAACCTTTATTCCCCTTTTGAGCTGGCCCCTGTGACTGGGTTTTTAACTATTAGAAATGAATTTGCTTGTTTAGCCTTAAATGGGATTCTAGAGGCAGTGAAAGAAATATTTTAATAGATTTGGTCTGTCAAACTTATATAAATAGCTTTTCATGGAAATCTCAAAAGGAGCCAAAAAAAACCCTGTTGGGTTCAAATAAAGCAGTTCCCTGCCTTTGTAAAAATACTGATGGAGGATTCTTTTTTTCCTGGTTAATTTGTCCCAGTATGGCATAATTTACTGGCTGGACTTTTGCTGCCTTTTGCCCTTTGTTTTTGCAAAATAGGCTCAATTGGCATATTGTATTGTAATTTAGAGCCCATTTGTAGTTTGTTATCTCTGGAATGGCATCTTTATTTATTTGGGATGGTTTGATTTTTACTACTTTACATGCATCACCTGTGATATCATGTGTATCATGTGAGAGAGAGAAAGAGAGAGATAGAGTGAGAGCAGAGAGAAGGATGGAGATCATAGAGCAAAGAAATCTTGAGCATAAGGGACCTCCTGTCACTTCCCACTTCCCTGAAGGGAATTATCAATATTAAAAGGCATTTGGAAATTAAATGTGCCAAATTAAGGCCATTGGCTGAATAAAATATGAGATGTTTAGGCCAAATATTCCCTTTTGAACCAAAAAAGAGATGAAAGAATTTTTAGAAAGCAACCTAAAGGAGTATCTGCCATAATTTGAGAACCTGCACTTCCCAGGTACACCTGGGGGCAGGTAGAGGCCAATCTTAGGAGTCCTGGGTTGGATAATGAAGTGTCCAGTGTTGGGTGAAGGGTTAACAAGAAATGGTATAAGTCCTTCTGAGCTCATAAGGAAGGGGGGAAGAGAGGGAAAGAAGGGGAACAGGTAGGTTACAAAAGGAAGAAGTGATGGATATGGATATAGGGGTCATCCATCCTCTTGACCTCCGCCCCACATTAGGCACCAAATTTTAGGGAAAAAAGGAAAGAATCAGGGCTACAAGCTCAAAAGGGAAGGCTTATTTTATTACAAACCAGAGAAAGACCGCTGTGGCACTAAAGACCAGACCAACAACTCTCATGTGATTATAAGGTCTCTATAGGGTCATGAGCATAATAAATGGGGGCTATGGAATGGAAAAGTCACAATAGGACTTCCAGTGGGAAAGTTCAGTACAAAGGAATTGTGGCTATCCACTTGAGAATGTACAAGGAGATGTATCTTGTCTGTTAAGAGCAGGGTGAACAATGATTGGGAATTATAGGGTGTAGCTGCTCTTTCTGGGCCTTATCAGCCCATGAAGATTCATCTGCAGCAGGTACCCAAGCATAGTAAGAGAAGGGATTTAAAGTGGTCTCTGCTCAGACCAGGATGGCAGTGGTCAGATTTCTTCAGTCAGGCCACAAGATATAAATTTCATGTGCTCTGGCCTGGGAGTGCAGGGATTTCCTGGGGGTTTGTTATTTAATTTCCACTTTTCTCAGAGCAGTGGAAGGAGGAATGACCCTGAGATGCTTCCCAAACTCAAGGGGGTTGAGGGGAGTGGTTTTTCAGATGCAATTGTGCTACCTGAACTAATACTATATACTTGAGATTTTTATCTTCAGTTATTGAATTTGAGATTGTTCCCATGAACACTCAGAACTCTATTGATGTAATGTAGTGGGCATGAAGAGTCTTTACTTTTTGAGTCTTCATTTATTAATGTAATTATTTCAAAGACTCTTAGAATGAGGGAGCTGGACCACCGAAATTTTGTGTATAAAAAAGCTGAATTCTAACTCACTGTAAAAGGAAAAATAATACTTAACTAGTGAATAACCACTGCTCAACTTCTAATGTGGAGCTTGAGACTGAAGTGGTCTGAACATGCCTACATGTCCCCTTTGATTCCATTGGGTGTTTCCTGTGCTTTCTTCCACATGTGCCTATACAAGCCTCCTGCCTTCCCTCAGTGGAAGCTCAGCAGCTTGCTGTCAGGAGCCACCTCATGCATGAGTTGCTGCCCACTCTCTTATTAATGGCTCCCAGTTCATTTTTAACAGCTACTTTAACTTCTCAAGGAGTTTTATTCTACTTCCTCTCCTTCATCCAATTTTTCTCCAGATTGGAATTTAAAACCTGAGAGTTAGGAAAGAAAATCATTAAGAATTTAAAAAGTCTATGAGTTTGCTATAATGTACATCAGTGGGTGTAATAATCAGACAGGAACTTAAAAATGAATTAACCTC
>NW_004624743.1:470311-481155 GCF_000247695.1 Heterocephalus glaber | reverse complement strand
GAGAGACAAAAGCAATATGGCCAGGACAGGAAGTGCCTTTTATAGGAGTGGGGGTGGGGCTTGTAGGAGCTGAGGTGGGGTTGAGTGAGGTAGTGACTAGGGACTGGAGGAGCCTGTGAGGTCACTAGTTGCTAGGAGGAGAGCAAGTATTGGGTTACTCTTTTGGTGGGAGTAGGGGCCTTTTGGAAAGAAGGTAGCTATTATATACAGCAGCCACCCTAAATTGGAGGGAAATCTATCACCTCATAGCCCAGTTACCTTTCTAGTTTTGGTTTCCAAATTTAGATGTTGAACACGCAGAAGAGAAGATCAGTGACATAAGTATTTCAGCAGGAGCAGTGAGTCTATTACAATAGTTAAAACATCAACCACTTTTGAAGTATAAAGCACAGTTAGAGGGCTGTTATTTTACCAACCTTGGTTGTTTTAGTAGTTGAATCCCTGCAGAATTTTAACAGACAATAGTTATATATTACAGAGCTACTTAAGATCTAGGGCAATTCATAGTATTTTAGCATGACAATCATGATGACATTTTCTTTGTAGCACTTACATGTCCATCTTAGTATGGAATAGTCTTTTAGTCAAACACCTCCATCTGATCACAAGACATTAAATGACATAAAGAAAACTCTTATTTGTTATCCTTTAGTAGGATGCCATCTAAGGAAAACATATATATTGGCCTATAAATGTACCTTAGGAGTTCATAATGTCTAGCCTTTAATTTTAGTGTGTGACCTTGTTTCAACTGTTTGGCAACTGAACATCCCTAAGTGTGGTGACACATATAACATACATCACATAAGTTTTTAAGAAGCCTATTATTTGACTGGTTATCTCATTTTGGCTTAACATGTACCTCTTATCACAAGTAGGTGGAGTGCAAGGGAAAGGCAGATACCTGAGTAAAAAAAAAATCATTACCATGAACAATATCTTAGAAGAACTGTACACCCAGTAGGCATGGATATATACCATGAAATAACAATGTCTATCAGTTACATGAAACCTTTTCTCCCTTAAGTTTGTTTTGTACTAAGAAGATTTTAAATAAAACCCTGTTTTCCCACAGAAAACTTAGACCATGTCCAATGTATACATATCACAATAATACGTTTAGCAATGTATTTCCCATGAGGTTATGGAAATGTTTTGGATCCCCTTTGTGAACAAAGGCTGGAATAAATTTTTTCCAGGAAGCTGCTCCTTTATTTACCAAGGGGAGTCCTATCTGGTAGTTTTCCTAAGCCCAAGAGTCTTCAATTATCTTAACAAATTTTTAGATGACCTGTAAGAACCAGATAACAATCAACACACTATTTTGACCAATGAAAGATTCCGAAGTTATACATAGACAATATGTACTATATTTGTAAAACCAGTTGACATAATTTGGATCATTTGGCAACCTGGGGGGAGCATGTTTTTAATTATATTTATCTATAAGCTAACTTGATTTATAGGCAGACATCTTAAAAAATCCAAAATGCCAAAAAAAACCCCCTCAAACATAACAGCTGTACATATTTTAACAAATTGAACAGACACACACACACACACACATAAGACAACTTGTTTATAAACAAGAATGCACTCATGTATTTGAACAAGTTGAATTATAATAATTTTATAATTTTTATGTTTATAACTATAAATAAAACTAGCCAGAACTTTGTAGATTAACAGAGATCTCTTGCAATAAGAATTAAAAGGAATAAAAATCTTCTACAACTGTGAAAGCAAAGATGGTTTTAAGACAAGCCTTATGCTGGCAGCTTACCTGACTGGGATACTCAGCTACACAGGCTTCTCGTTGTTTTTATAGCCAGAGTTGTTCCACAGCAACATGTAATTGTTTTCTCTAAAGGGACAAGCTATTAAATATCTCCAGGGGGTGTGCTCAGGCCAGGTTTGGGTATAGAAGAGACTAGGTGACACTCTTTAGAGCTAAATATGAATTCTAAACTGTGAGGGAAGAAGGCCTGTCAAGGCTCCAACCTGCTATGCTGCAGATGTCTACCTAGGACAGTTTTTTCCATTTTGAAAAAAATGAAGGTAAAGAAGGCATCCCCGTCTATCCCTCTTGTTCTGTGCCCAATCTAAGGTGTCCCTTAGACTTTATCTCATCCAGTGCCAGTGTCAGCTGACTAGAGGTGCAAGAAAGTGTTCAGGGCCAGGTTACCTGTTCTTACCATTCTCTAATTTTGCCTAAGTGCTGAAAGGCAGATACATCTGGACTAAAACTTCTTCTTCTTCTTCTTTTTTTTTTGATACTGGGGCTGGAACTCAGGACCTTGCACTTTCAAGTCAGATGCCAGAACCACTGAGCTAAATCCCCAACCCTGGACTAAAACTTCTACATTTACTTCTTGAGAGTTTGAGGATTAAACCTAGACCAGTTTTCTATATGGCCCAGTGATAAATGAAGGTCAGTTTTGCTCTGGAAGGATTCCAGGGAAGGGGATATGCACCATTCTGGAAGCTTTGTCTTGAAATCCAGCAGCCACAGAACAGGGAAGTGCCTTGAACCAAACACTCCTGAGAACTGTGTTATTTCTTAGGGGCAGGGCAGTGGAAAAGGGACAAAAGAGTGCCTTTAAGTATGGCACAAGAACAAAATCTTAACCATCTCGGGTGTAGAAGGACATTTAGGATGAGGGGCTTTTCCAGAATGGATCTACAATCCTTAGCAAAACATGTTTCCAGAGACAAAAGCTATGATTGACTCCAACTGAATTATCAAGCAGAAAAATTAAACCAATATATCAAAGAAACTGAATGGCTGCTTTTTGCCTCTTGATAGAAAATAAAGCTGTTCTAACTATATTGTTTAGGGCTTCTTTAATTAAACTATTTTGAGTCTATAATATTTAATTTATAACTTAAATAACCTTACAGACTGTTGAGCAGCTCCCTAATCTTGTAGAAATACTCCCCAAGCCATGTCTCACCTTTTATTAACATACAAACTGAAATGGTGTCCTGTAGGCAGACACTTAGAAGTGCTTGTTTGAGCTTCTGGGGTGTGGTCTAGAAACTAGGTTCCCAGGTTAAAATATGGTTGCCTTTTGGGTTTTTCATAAGCTAATAGAGGGGTCATGCAATCTCACTATATCCTCTTAATTGAGGCCACAAAAGCCTGTAATTTCTAGGAATGTCATTAGCTGTTTTAGAGTCTTGGGCTGTGGAAAGGAAAGAATTGGTTTAATTCTTTCTTCCCCCAGTCTGTGGGTTCCCTTAGATATAATAAGGCCTAAATATTTTACCTCAAGGCTGCAAAGTTGTGCCTTAGGTCTAGAAACATTATAACCCCTGTCTGATAGAACATTCAGCAGAGCTGGTCTTGGCTAGAAAGCTCTTCTGAGGAGACACATAACATTATACTACCTATGTATTATAAGACTATAACTTTAGAAAAAAGTATAGCATTTTCTTTTATCAAATCAGGTTCTAGGGATGTCCCCATCTTTTTCCTGATAAATAGGTCACAATTTAAAATAATTGAAGGGCTTAGTTCTCATCTTTCTTAGATCTTCCAGAATATATGCCTAAAAATGCCTTCCATTTTAATCTATCTGATTGACAGGCCAGTATGGGCTTGTATAGAAACTGCTTGTGTTCCAGTAGGAACCAGTTCTTCCCTGCCTATCTTTTGAATTTCCAAAATTAAGATAATATTTGTCTCTGTATGTAGTAGCAGCTTGTTAATACTACTTGTCTCTCAATGTTTAAGAGCAACATTACATCTTTCTAATCTAATCCATAGGTCTGAGTAAGTTCTTCAAAGACCTCAATGTACGTAACAGGATCATCTGAGAACTTTTAGATCTCATTTTACCTGTCTTAGATCACTGAGAGAAAGACAGGTGAATATTGGTAGTTTCATATTTGCCATTTACTTCTTGAAAGGGATATTTTCTCTGAGGGGTTTGAACAAAATTAGCAATGGGTGGATATAGTTCTGTAGAGGTTTTAATTACAGCTGGCTTGGGAATTCTGCCCTTAGATTTTAAAGGATAAAGGGGAAGGATCTCAGGCTCTAAAGGTTGAGTGGGAAAACTTCAAGTTTGGTGGTAGATGGAGCTTTCACTGGGATTGGCTCAGAACCTTTGTCTTCTGGGTCCAAAAGGTGAGGGTGGAAAGCCTCAGGTGTAATGACAAGGACCAGAGGAGCCTGGCCTTCCTGCAGCTTATATTTACACTGTGAACACAAATCAGCATTATCTCTTAATTCAAAGAAAGATCAGGACATAAGGCAATTCTGACCATCTTCCCTCTTTTTTATGGTATAATTCTAGTTGTGAGATGGGATCATAATTATTGCTTCCTTCTGCATTCCATCCTGGCTCTAGAGGATAGACAGGCCATGCACAGGTGCAGAAGAATGTTAGGCTGTTCTTCCTCAGTATGTGAGGATCGAACTTCTGCCAGTGTTTAAGAATATATTCCAAAGGAGTAAGAGACTTTGACTTGGGATTCCCACATTCTAGAAAAAACAAACAGAAACAAGGCATCCCTATGATTCTGATTGATTCCTTATGCTCCTAGAGGGTACTCTGGGATCACAGCTCCATGGCAGGTGGCTGCTGTCTGGCGAGAGCCCAGAAAGTAAATTGGACTGGAGTAGTCACCCTTTACCATGGCTCAATCTTACCTTCCCCAGGGAATTTATGTTTTTACTCCCATATGTATTTCAAAAGTCCAAGATACAATTGATTTCCATTGTAAAATTATATATTTTTGAAGGAATCGTTCTTAGCAAAACCAATAATCAAAAGTATCTAAGTCACTGTTATCCAAATCTCGTAAAGAGAATGAGGCAGACAGATTAAATGACTGGCCCTTTTCCCTGCAAAACAGATCACTTTTAGAGATAGAAGCAGACAAAAGCCTCCAGGGATCTTTGTCCACAAAGAAACCCACCAAGACAGCTGTTCTATCTGATCACCTAGGTAACTTTCTCCAGCAGCAAGACAAAGACTACACATTGTTCACAGTTCACAGGACAAATTCTTCAGGTTTCCACAAGCACATAGAAGAAGAGAAAAGCTGGTTGAGATCCCTTTTATTCCTAGTTAGCAAAGCACAAATGCAAACCGTTTCTGTTACCTGTCCCATGTAAGGCCTCCTATGGAGGTGCAGTCTAGTAGTAAAGCAGCCAAAGATTTCTAAAGTTAATTCCCAAGAGCTTCAGAGTTTCTAGAGTCTCTTTTTAAAAGATTTGTCAAACAACCTCTACCAAGTTACTGTTTTCTATTTGTGTCTATCTTATTAGCAGAGAGAGAACAGTCCTGTCCTGTAGCTCAATTCTTCATGGAGGCTTGAGAAAGGGCCCTACCATCATCATTTCAGGTCACTCTTAGACAGAGGATATCTGATGAGCACTGAAAGGGTTACCTTCACCTCCCTGAGGAGTCCAGTTAGCAGACAATAGTTATGTGGAGATTTTTCTACTGATTACCCATTAGGGCTGTCAGGAGCCAGTTTCCACTGAAGGACCTTCAAGCATCTGCCAGAGAGTAGCCCTGGCATTGACCTCTCAGTTTTCACCAGTTCCATGCCATCAGAGATCTGTCTCCTGGAAGGAATCTAGCTGCCTGTCTTGCCAGCATTTAGTCTATAATTTATTAGCCAAAGTATTTTTCTCATACATAAATGATAAGAGCCAGACCTGAAGAAAGAGAGAGAGAGAGAGAGAGAGAGAGAGAGAGAGAGAGAGAGAGAGAGGAGATTCTCCCTTAAACTAAATGTATTTTGGTCCCTTAAGTGTTGTGCTTAGGGAAATAGCTCCTTCTGGTTTCACCCAGAAGTCAGTTCTTTCCATGGAGTCTTAGGTGTAGTCTCCCAAGGAAGACTATTGCCCAGAGCACTAAGAGGGGATATCACATTCATGTGCTCTCCTGGATGGACAAAACCTTGATGTCTCACCTAACCCAGAGATGGGGTATGATTCTTGATATAAAATGACTTCCCTATTTTTGGCGTTGGCAAGAACACTCATTTTCTAAGGACTTAACTTAAAGGTTCTTAGGAGAAATCCATTGAGTATTTCAGAGACCCTTTCTCACTTTACGTGCCTCTATAAAGGAGACTATGAGGTTGGCAGGAGAGATTGGAAATGAGATCAGGAAAGGTGGTCTTTCTTCTCATACTCTTGGTGAGTTATTGAAACAATTTTCCCCTGAGTCATCACTCTCAGCCTGGAAAGGTGAGAGTAGGTAATCTCAAGAGCTAAGACTGTCTCCACACCAGTGGAAGATCAGACCAGAAAGGAAATTGAGGCAGAGCTGGCTCAACATTTTCTCTAGAGTATAGAGAAGGATTGCAGCAGACTGCTCAGTGAAACCGGTCCCTAAAGTCTTAAGAGTGGCTGTGGCCTCGTGCCTTATTAAGGCCCAGTGCCTTATTAATTGACAGCTGGAGTCCCACATTTTATCAATAGGCATGAATATTTTTCAATTATAACCTAGATTTTACAGAGAGACCTATTTTTACTACATTTTCTAATTTACTAGTAATTATTGGTAAAGGGCATTAGATGACGATCTAACATTGCTTTTCACCAGCAATGTCTAACAAGTCAATCAAGCAATCAGTATAGAAAAGAAACATAAAACCTTGTCTACAAAAGTAAAATATCCTTTTAAAGAAACATCATCATTTTATCAAAACAATGTATAAGAACTCAAAGTACAAAACATTTACAAAAGGCACCAGCAGTGACAAGAATGACAATTTTGGTTACTTAATATAACTTAGCAATCAATAAAATTAAACTCTTACCTCCTATTAATTATTATCTTGGTGGGACCTCCAATAATGTCACAGGAAATATGAAATATGAAATGTATATCTCCCAACCTGTTAACTATATGATACACCAAGTTCTTGTTTTCTACAAATCAAAGAATGAGTCCTAGGAATGATGGAGGTTAAAAGTAGGAAGATATTTATTGATAGGAAAGTTCCTGATGGGCAGGAGGGGTCCCAAGTGGGTAGCCCAACTTACTTTTAAATACTTACCTATAATCTGAAGTCTTTTAAAAAGATAAAAAATCACTTGATATTTCTTTTCATGAAATGTTAATGATGTGTTGAATTAGAATAAAAAATTATTTTATGTACATTAGATTTCTATTCCACAACATGATCAAGCTTTATTTCTTAATAAAATTCAAAGGAAAATTACAATACTTCAACCATACTTCTGACTGTAGCTTTGTGCATTTCCATTGCCTAATCCTCTGAAATTCTCACTCCTTACTTCTGAGCTCACCAAAGAACTCTTGGTTATCTTTTTTTAGATGCTGGCACTTTAGCACTGTGGTATAACCCTACTTTAACAAGTCTAAATATTTGCCCACTTGTCATTTGCAGCTGCTGAGATAGACATCTCCTAAGTGTATTACTTGTATCTGACCTATGGATTTCAAGTGAAAACATAATGCTGACCAAATAATGTTGCCAAATTTCACACAGCGAGGAAGGAGTAGTCAGGAAACACCTCCATTTACTCTCTTTCCAGAGTTAGAGGATTTAGCATCATCACCATTTAGGATAAAGAACTTCCTTAAAATTAGTTTTTGAATCCTTCTAAACACACACGGATTTTCCTGCACAAGTTGAAGAGTGTGTGAAAGATTAATATTGAATAATTTCACCAATATGTGAACTCTAAAGAGTAGAGATCATAGAGGGGTCATAGGGTAGAAGGTTGATTGAGTTAAGTTTCACCATCTGAGGAGCAACTGTCCCCAGACACCCAGAGCTCCTCTGAGTTAATGTGGATACAGTATTTCCAGGGTTCCTGTAATCATCACTATGATTGTAGGCCTTTGGGGAAATATGTGGGAAGCCAACAAAGAAGTGACCACTACCTTGAGGGTTCTCCACCAATCACAGTGTCACAATCTCAGCTGACAAATGTCAGGAGGTTGTGAAGAAAACCCCATACACAAGGTGGATGACATGCAACATGACAAGGAAGCATTCACCACACAGCCCAGCAGAGGTAACATAGCCCATCTGTGACTCTGCAGGGCCTGAGGACCCCAGCCCAGTCGCAATTCTCTTGACCTGGAATTTAAACATAAAAACTCATCTCAGCTCTCCTTCATCAGACAGCTAATTTCCTTATTTTTCTACTTAAAATATTAGTTGTATTTGTGACTGATGTGTACATGTGTGAATTATCAGTCATTATGTCTGCTTGTAAAGAGTTAGCCATTCCCCAATGCCTTCATTCTCAAATGCACATTTTTTCATATTTCAATTCAGTGTTTCTATAAAAAGAAGACAACTAAAAGTTGATATGTTTATTCAATACAATATTTTTCTTCAAAGACTTGATTAGTTATATTGTACATTTGAAAAAAGCTGAATTAGGATCAAGACTTGTTAAAGGGGAAGTAACAACAAAACTGACATTCTCAGAATTATAATTTTCATAATAGAATAAATTAATGAGTTCATGCTTCACTTCCCCATGCAGGCATACATACCTGAGTTCTTGTTTGATATCAACTTGTGTACTCAAATAGATATTTACATTACTTTAATAGACGTACTCATATTTTATTCTCTGACTTTCACATGTGTTTAGAGATTGAAAAGATGAAATCAATTGCTTTATACTTCTTCAGAGTCACATTCTATTTAAACTACACTTTGAAATTTGCATAGAATTTGTACAAATAGTACGTGTTGCTGAAGCGAGCACTGAATTTGTACAAATACAAGAGTCCATGAGACAGGTACAAGGAGCAAATTTCAAAGGTATTCAGTGAGCCTACATTGCCTGAAGGCATTGCCAGTGGCCACAGCCTTTTCTACATCCTATGTTATGGGCTCCATACTGAAGGCTACACCGCACCTCCATGGGCCTCAGTTGACCCACCTGCTCTCCCAGAGGCTCCTCCTGCCCTTGGGAGGACTGGTGGTGTCAAATTGTGTGCTATCAAGAAGGCGGTCAATAAACTTGAATTCATTCTCCTGATGGAAGCAGTGAGCAGACTGACAGGGAGACAGAACTGTGTTGTCTAGCCAGAGCAGGACACGATTTTGCACAGTGAGGATAAGGGAAATGGCACACAATAGTGAATGTCTGGAAGAAGTAGGACTTTTCAGTGTTAGAATCAGTACTCCTTACCATGTTCATAGATTCCAATGTATAAGCAGAAAATGTCAGGAATGCACATAGTAGAGACAAACAACTTTCAGTAAACAGAAAGACATCTGCATCCAGAAACATAATTTATTTCAGAAAAAACAAAAATGTGAGAGATTAAATCTTTTATTATATGGAATACATCAAATAAGTATTCAACATTAAAACCTGTGATAAAATTATGGACATTTAAAAAATTGCACACATGTTTAAATCATAAATTTAATTTAAAATAATTTTCACTGAGGAGTGATAATTGGAAATTATAATAAAGTCTAATTGACAAAACTTAGGAAGCACAATGAAAAATCCAGAAACTAAAACATTGACAAAATCCAGAGAAAGCCAGGAAAGATAAGTGCTTAGGAGAAAGTAGAACATTACACAATTCTTCTGTATGTGGAAGGCCAGGAAAAGAACAAAACACTTTGAAGGCACAATAGAAAAACCTCCATAATTTCTGTAACACAAAAGCTGTCAAGTGAAAAAGTGTTGGAAATGACTTACTTTGTACTAAAACTGACAACCTGAGATCACCAAAGGAGGACCCCAGGATCTACTGACTTCTAGAGAGAAATCACCCCATACAGCTAGTTAGGGGAAAAATGGTGGTGGGAATGTTGCTACCCGCTTCAACTTTCATATCCTTCTATTAGTCCCCTTCTTGCCTTCCTCAAGACTTTACTTAGAGCTGAGTGAATGTCCCTGTTCTTCAGACAGTAGATAATGGGGTTCAAGGCCGGGGGTGCCACAGTGTAGAACACAGAGCACAGCAAGTCCAGAAGAGGAGGTGCATTAGAGGTTGGCTTTAAGTAAGCAGCAGCACCTGTTAGGCAAAAGGTGCCCACAACCACCAGGTGGGGCACACAGGTGGAGAAGGCTTTGGACCGGCTCTGCCTGGATGGGATCTTCAACACGGTAGAGAAAATAAACACATAGGAGACCACGATGCAAACCAAACATGAGAACCCATAGAGGACACCAAGGGCCAGGCTGACATTGACAGCAGCATGCTCCCCAGAGCAAGTGAGCTCTAGAAGGGCAGGGACATCACAGAAAAACTGGTGAATCCTGTTGGAGCCACAGAACTCCAGGGAGAACATGCCCACTGAGTAGAAGAGTGCCAGGGCCCCTCCACTGAGCCAGGACATAGCCATCAACTGGATGCAGCATGCTTTGCTCATGACAGCCTCATAGTGAAGAGGGTGGCAGATGGCCACATAACGATCACAGGACATGGCAGTGAGGATTCCCATTTCTGACCCTGCCAACAGGACCACCAAGAAGAGTTGACACACACACCCAAAGAAAGAGATGGAGTCACTGAGGGTGATGGAGTTGAGAATGGATTTGGGGACTATGGTGGAAATGAGACACAGGTCCAGGAAAGACAAATGCCTGAGGAAGAAGTACATGGGGGTGTGGAGGTGGTGGTCAAGAACTGTGAGGAGGAGGATAGTCAGATTCTCAAGTGTGGCCACCAGGTAGACCTGGGAGAAGAGAGCAGCCTGCACGCCCAGCAGCACCAGGCTGTCTGACAATCTCAGGAGCAAGAAGCCCCTCAGAAGTGTCTGATTCTTCATATTGTAGGGTTGTAAGGTGCCTGTTGAGTCTGAAAGAAAAATGGCAAATTAAAAACATCATATATCAGGGATGCAGGCATAACCATGTTTGT
>NW_004624743.1:447479-468181 GCF_000247695.1 Heterocephalus glaber | reverse complement strand
TTCACAAATAACATTATTTATTTTAATATGAATCTTCCCTCAGTTGAAGAGTATGATTTGATTTGGAAGAGATAATATTTACAAAATTAAAAAAAACCACTGATACTCTCTAATTTCCTCAAGTAAAAAAAATGGTTTAATATCACCTATGACAGAATACTGTCTTAATGAAAATATAGTCATATTTTAATGTAGAGCACAAGTTTTAAATAACTTAATATTTTTAAAAAACACCATGAAAATTTTCTTCTGTGACTTTTAGACAAAATCTCTATCAACATGACAGATAGAAATTAAAGTCTATTTTATACCCTAATTTCACATTTGCTTTCAAAGATAAAGACCTAGTGACTGAAAATCAAATCTGAATAGATGCCTAAAGGGAATGAATAAAAGATTTGCTTTATGTTTATTTTTTAATGAAAGCACAGGAGAATAATATAAAACAGAGAAGGCTAAAGAGAAAGGGAAAATGAATTTTAAAGTGGCTTTTGAAAGATGAAAAAGGAGATGAAATTATTGGAATATACAGGACTTGAATCAGTCAATCTACACATGCACAGGCCAAGTGCACACACACAAGTACACACACACACACACACACACACACACGCACAAACTCCCCATACTGCTCCCCAGACCTGTGCCTTGGAAGCCGGCTTAATATTCTGCTGTCACCATGGGAAGAAAATCGTCTTCATTATTCCAACTACTGTGGGTGTGCACATGAAGTTTTGTGACATCTACTGATTTCCTGAGGGTGAGATCCACTTCAAAGGCTGCAAAACGATGTATATGTTTATGATACATGGCTTTCCTGAAGCAGTTCTGCAAAGCCTTTAGCACAATATTAGTGATATGAAGAAGAGATAAGGGTGGTTAAAAGTTGAAAGGTACGGAAGGAGCTATGGGATTAAAAATCATGCGACACACGCATTATAGAGGTCAGTAAATAGAGAGTTTCACATAAAAAGAAGTAGGACAAGCCATCCTGTGCTTCAGCTCTTATCTTGAAGCAATCTTACCTTTTATTCCAATACACAGTGAGCTATGAGGGGGTAAACTGAATAGAGCGCAGGGTCAGCAGCTGCGTCCCGTCCCGTGAGAGCAAGGAATGCTGAGCATTAAGGGTGCTCTTTCCCCGTGCTGCCTTAAAGCTGGAGCAGCACAGCCCTAGTGCTATGGGGGGCGGGCGGCATCCCAGCCTGTGCCTGAAGCAGGGGCTGCATCTAATACATCAAAGGTGGGTGTGAGAATGGTGAGGGAGTGGGGAGAAAGAGGCAGGGTGGGAGCAGAAGGGGAGAGAGGGATGCAGAGGGGAGAGAGCCACACATCAGTCTGGGAGAGTGAGGGCGTGAGGAGGCGAAATACTGCAGAACTGAGAGACTCGGTAGGAAAGAGACACTGTTCCCTTTGGAACAGAATAGAAGCAGAACATTTTAATTTTCTCAGCCACCCCCACCACACACACCCAAGAGAGTGAGCAAGAATGGGCACAGCATGTCCAGGAGGAACAGTCCTACTGACCTTCATAGAAACCAGGCATGGCATTGCGGGCGATTTTCTGAGGAGTAAATTGACTCTGGAGGACAGTGAGGGGGGTGTGGCTCCTGTCCTGTGTCTCAGGCAGCTTTTTGTATAGAGAGGGCAGGTCCTTTAAGCACTCACAAGCCGACCTTGCAGGGCTTCTCTCAGGAGGACACACAGCAGCTCTGCACTGGGCTTCCTTGGATCCCAGATCCTGGAGAGCAGGCGGGCACTCAGGACTGCGAGCTGCTCCTGCCCTCTTTCCTCCAGTGAGACCCAGGGGAGAGCCCTGCAGCTCCTAGAATAAACCCCCGGCAGCCCTCTCTCCCTGTACCCCAAGCCTGGGACTGGAAGCCATGTACTCCTAAAGATGGTAGCACCTGAAAGGCTATGCCCAGATGACCTTTGAGGGTAGCAATCTCAGCTCAGTGTCAGCTGGGAGGGACCCTAAGTGACAGCGCTGTGACTTGTGGTCTCTCAATGGATTTAGTTTAAACCCTTGGGCTGCCACACTTCCTTAGGACATTGATTCTCCCCTGGATTTCAGTCAGCCTCAGTGAGCTCAGCTTCCCTTCCTGTTGGCACCTTGCCCCAAATGCCTGTGTAGGGCTTTCCCCTGAGCAATGCAGGCCCAGCTTCCATGGTGTCCTCCTGCATGTGGACAATGCCCTCAGGAGCTCCTCAAGAATCCTGGCTCAACTTGAGTTTAAGCTACACCCAAGGACACTGGGCATGGGCTTCTCCAGCTCTGGGAGAAGATGGGGTTTATTTTCAGAGCCTGACCCTACAATGTTCTTTTATTCTAGTAACAGACCCACAAAGCCCCCCTCATTGCTTATGATTTTGCTTCAAGTTATTGCTCTCCAGATACTGTTGATCACATGCTCTCCACTTGCCTGTTTCTAGAACCCTCTTGTTGAATGCCCACATCGGTCAGGAGTTGATACTCAGTTACACTTTCTTTCTCTTCTTTGTCTGGCATCCTCCTGGGGTTTTGTATGAGCCTGGTGCAGTCATGGACCCACAGACCATCACAGGAGCTTCAGCACCAGTTTAGCAGTTTCCTACAAACCTGCAGGGATTTCAGTGGGCCAGACCCAGGTCCGTATAGACCACATTTCCAGAGCAGTGTTGCACATGGAGCAATGAAGATCGCACGTTTGTCCATCTTTAAGTCTTCAAGAAATTGTCTCAGAAAAAAAAAAAAGAAATTGTCTCAGTGATGTTTTATAGTTTCCATATTTTTGATAAACTCATCACTAAATATTTCGGTTTTTATCCAAATCTGTATTAGTCTGTCCAGCTGCCAGAATGAAACACCACAGACTGGGCAGGTTGCACAACAGGAACTCAATTTCCCATAATTCTGGAAGAAGGTGTCCAGGATCATCATGTGGGTGGCGTTAGGGCTCTGCTGCATCCAGTCCTCAGCTGTGCTGGCCCATCTTGCTGCCTCACCATGGTCATGTGCTATATTGGGGCCAGGTCAGAGATTGGCTCTGTGGGTGGCAGTGTTGAAACTTTGTCTGTGACACATAGGACAGGGGCAGCGTGAATTCTTCCTGAGTTGTATCCTCTGGGAAGATTGGGTAGAGCTTCTTAGGGGAGGCTTGAGCTCAGTCAGTCCCTGATTTACACTTTTTGCTACCATGTTTTGAGCCCATGAGGTTGTTTTTTGTTAGTAAAATGGCATTTGGCCCTCCAGCAAGACGGGCACAGAGCCAGGATGGCAGCCTTGGGCATAGGTCTAACCAGGTATCTGTATGGGCATTGATCTTGGTGTCTGCCTGGTTCAGTCACTTTATCCAAGGCCGAATGGACAGCATCAACCTTTAGGGTTCCCTCCGATGACCACTCAGAGCATAACTTTGGCCATTCTAGTTCACAGAAGGTGCGGAGCTTCTGAGGTCTCATTTTTATTCCATAACCATCTATTGAGTATCCCTTTTTAAAATTATCTAGCATACATTCTAATACAATGCGCTTCGATTTAGAGTGCCTTGTACCCATTTTAGTCCTCTTTGTGTGTGTGGTGGTGCACTTGTGAGCAGTGGTGCAGCGAAGAGAGAAAGTGGGGTATGGAGGGAGGACAGGACAAATCAGAAAGCAAAGGGGAAAGCCTTGGTGGAAAGAGACCGGGTGTAATCTGAGGGAAGAAGCTGATCTTTAATCCTCAGGGCCAGTGGGGATTTTTAGAAGAGGGGAAATCTCAGTGTCTATGTAGTGTCCCTTGAGTGGAGTTGAGACAAGCAAGGGAAATGGGGAGCCCCTCATACAGGAGGAGCCTCAACTAACAGAACGAAACCAAAGTGAATCAAACCAAGGCTAGTGGGGAGTTTTTGCTGAGCTAGCAAAACAAAACCAAAATGGATCAAACTAAAATTAGTGGGGGACATCAGTTCTGCTGAGCTGATCAAACCAAAGCTAGTTGAAAGAACAAAACCAAAATGAACTAAACCAAACCTAGTTGCAAAAGCCAGTTCCTACTGCAGGGTGGCCAGGCCCTCCTTCTGTCCTCATGGACTAACTAAAAAGAGGGCCCTAGGGTTTTACCTCTTTTGACACACAGGTCAACCCAGAAAATGCATCCTCCCTCCCTCTGGGTTCAGAGAGCTACTTGCGGTGGACAGGGGTCATTCCCAGCCCCCACAGAGACTCAGAAAGTGTTCTGAGAGCACATCTTATCTTCAAGGGTCTGGGGATGGCTCCCATCTCTTCTGCAAGGGCTTCAACCAATGATCAAGTGATTAGTCCAGTCAATCCATCCTGGACCAGCCCCCAAATGCAGTGAAAAGTTCTATTATGTGCTACAGTTCTTCTGAGAGGGTGGAAAGCATACCAGGAGTCTCGGAGGCAAAGTGTAGAACAAGCTTTATTCTCAGGACCAGTGGGTCAGCCTGGGTTCACAAACCAAGAGACTGACCTCTCTTTGGGGTTGAGCAGGGAAGATTATATTCTTGGGATGGGACAGGCTTGCAGGAGTTACAAAGAGTACAAGTCATATGTGCTCAGCAAATTCATTGTTTATCAGACAGCAAGCTCAAACCACAGAGTTACATTTTATGTACATTTGGTGAGAGGTACAAGTAACAAACTGTTTGAGAACAGAGAAAATTCCTGAGGTGTTTGAGAAGGAGTATTGGGCCAGGTAATCCCAGGAATGTTGAGGGTATGGGGGAAAATCTTCTCTGTTAGTAAGTTCAGCTTTAACTGTAGGGAGACACATTTCCAATTTATTGCCCCCGATAAAAATGCAGTACTAAACTGTAGTACAATAGACAATTTTACTCAAACATGTTGGATAAGCTGGAAGAAATGAACACACTCTTACAAATATACAGGCAACAGAGATTCAGATGAAGAAGAAATGGAAGATCTGAACAGACAAATAATGGGTAAAAAGACTGAGTCAGCAATACAATGTATTCCATCAAACAGAAGCCCAGGACCAGGTAGGTTCAGGCCACAAATCTACAGAACATTTAACCAAGTAACACCATGTCTTCTCAAGCAATACTAAATTTAACAAATATAAGCATCCTGTCACATAATCCCAGAGTAGATTTTTTGGAAAATACATTGTATCCCTAAACTAGTATTAAATTAATGGGAAAGGGGAAACTTTGATTCTTTTGAAAATGTGTTTGATTTCTGACTCTGTAGATGGCAAGTGAACTCTCATATTTCTTCATTCTGTTCCACTGTTTGTTGGGTGAGTACACACACACACACACACACACACACACACATACACACACACTCACAAAGACCTGCCTTGCATTGATTTACACTTAGAAAGAGGAGAGGGCATTTTAGTTGTACTCTTATATAAGTTGTGGTATTAATCATTTATTCCAAACCAACATAGAACAAGAACAACTGATAATCAATTAATGAATAATCAAAGATTGGGAGCGGAGGGCTATTGATGAATATTTCAAACTCTGACCTAAGTTTTTTCAGTTTTCAGCATGGGGCATGACTTTCTGCAACATGTATTAGTTTTCTGGAACATTACAACCCACAGAGCAAAGCCACATTCCAGAAAAACAGTACATTTGGCTATGTAATGCCAGATGGATTTAATATAGTATAAGTAAATTACTTTCTTAATCAGACATGAACTTGAAAATTTATTGAATTTCCAGTTAAGTGTGAATTATTATTATTTCTTTGGGGGGTACTGGGGATTGAACTCAGGACCTTGTGCTTGCGAGGGAAGTGGCAGAACTGAGCTAAATCCCTGGCCTATGTATGAATTATTTTTGAATGCTTCCTTGTTACTAAATGTCATGGTTTTAAATCACCTCTTCAGAACTCTGTTGGAAATTTAATTAGTCTCAATTGTGTGGGCAAAGCATTGTGGCCAATTAGAGGCTGGAGGAAATGTGAGCTCCTCGGAGGCTGGGATCACCAGATCCCCAGAGCTCATCAGATGTGTGACCCCCACTCGTCCTTGGTGAAGACTCACTGGGCTCACAGCTACTTCAGAAGCAGGGCTGAGTGGGGTCTGCACTGGGAGTCTCACTGAGAAGAGGAGCTTGTGTGTTACTCAGAAGAAAGAAGCAGGAGCAAGGACCCTGGCACGATTATTAACATTTTGCAAAACAATATTCATGTCATTGAGGTTAGACCCATTACTCCACTGCACAGGCAAGTTTTTGTGTATTAATTAATGTTTTTTCTTTAATATTAGCAATGAATAAATCATATGCAAATACTTGTGAAATACTTCAAATTCTTAAGTCAGCTTAACTATTTCAGCCACATAGGATGCATACATGATTTAGAATAGACAAATTGTTCTGGATTCTAATGTTTATTTTAGGCAATTAATTCCTCAAATGCTCTTTAAAGATTTCATGTATGGCCCTGGTCACATAAAAGCAATCCGAGTGGTTGGAAATTACCTTGGATTAAGCAGCAGGGCCCATGAATTAAATATTTTCTTGAGTTGGATTTAAAAGGGTAATGAAAAAATGTATAAGCAGATGAAATTTATGAGGCATTTCATGGAGATCAAGTCACATGAGCAAAATTATTCTTTGAATTGGCAAAAAAAAGGGTTTTCTCAATTAAAACATAAATGTCAGTCTATCAGTTGAAAGTAGCTTAATTCATATTTGATGCATATTTTCAGACTGGAGTCTAACCTGTGGATTATCTTGTTTCATTTGTCTCTGTATAGTTCGTTGACTACATTTCTTATGGTGAAATAAAAATCATTGTTTTAATTATCATGCTGAGTTTGTTGTATATTTCATGCTTTCTGAAACTCTAGTAGTCTGGTCTATAGTAACAAAATGTTTGAAAATATTTAGAATAACATTAGGCTAAAAACAAAGGGATGTTAAGGAGTGGGGTGGGCGTTCTATTTTCCCCCTTAACAGACCCCTGTGCTGTTGAGAGAACCTTATGTGCTGGATCTGACCAGCATGGAGAAGCTCACTGAGTGGTCCTGAGAGAAGACCCTGCTGTCTGCATGGGCTCTTTGCACTCGCTCTTCCACTCAGGCTGGGATAAGTGACAAGGGGATTAGACAGGGGGACAACTCAGGCCTGAGCCACAATGGGATGAATAGCACTGAGATCCTTGCCAGCCCCTTCTGCTGCATCTGCTAAAACTCCTTTGCTTCACTCAATAAAAATTAGGACACAAAACAGCTGACCTTCAAAAATACTACCTGGGAGTGGTTTCTTTCTGTGCTCTGGATGAAAAGATGCAGCCATGCCAATTCACTCAAACTATCTGTATAAGGAAGCTAATGAGTCAGATCACAGGATAGAGAGAGATGGAACTATGACTGCCATTGGGATTTGCCTGGAGAGCAGCAGGTGATGCTTGCACTGAGTGCAACACTTTTCTCATCAAATGGATTCACTCAAAATGGAAATTATGTTCTGACTCCCAAGAGCTGAACCTGCATTCTCCTAACTAAAGTACATATTAGCAGTTTTCTATTTCACAACTGAATCCAAATTTTCCTCCTTTTTGATCTACAAGTCCTGTCTGGGAAAACCTCAACATCAAGGTTCTGGTGCCCATTTAGCCCCAGTCCAGCACTGGAACAACAGGTGCATCGGGCCGCTGTGTCTCTGTACTTATTGCTCCTGGCAGAAGCAAGTGGTGGTTGGCCCCATGGACCTCGTGTCATCCAGAGCGCACGCCCTGGGGAAGGTCTGGATGTGGCTCACCCACCGCTGATGCCTGAGATAGCTCACCTTTCAAGGTCTCATCACTGAGCAGGCTACAACAGCTCTCCAGCTGTATCTAGGTGTAGGTGACAATCACAACTGTATGTAAAGTACAAAACTTGGTGTGATTTCTGCATTTGTAGAAATAGTTATTCCAACCAAGCTAACATACATTTCTTTTCAAAATATGTCTGTGCCTACAACATTTTCATACCTGTATTCAAGGGAAAAAAATCACTTTCAAAGTTATATTTAACTAACTTTCTTACAAAAGTAGGGAGTTAATAATTCTAAATCTTTTAATGCTTTATATGAATTAATTTGCCCTGTTCTTTATCTCCAGCTACAATTATATGTAAACTTTCTGTCCAGATTTTTATTAAAATATTTGAATGAAGCAGTGGATTCATTTCTAATATCCGGTGTAAATTTATAAATCTGTGTCACTCTAGTTCTTCTTTGTGTTCACTTTCTACCTAGAACTTATTTTTCATTAAGGGACTTAAGGAATTCCACTGTAAATTTGTGTTTGTAAATCTTCAGATAATATACTATGATGACAATCATTTTCCTGGGTCAATTTTATTTCTAATTTTTTCATTTATTATAATTTTATTTGTTTACTTTGTCACTGACAAATAACAATTGTATGTACTTATAGTATGCTGTATAATTTTTGATATAAGCTTTACAAATTGGAATGTTTAAATGAGGCAAATTAACAAATTTACCAAGCATTATGTTTGCCATCTTAGGGTGTGAAAATTTTAAAATCTGTTTATTTCAGGAATTGAAAACCATATAATGCATTACACTTATAGTGGTCTTTCTGTGCAATAGATCACTAAAATTTGTTATTTCTCTTTCATTAAAATTTTATGTACTTTGATCAAGATTTCCTCATTTCAATCAAACCCTCTTGGCAAGGATATAGTAAAACTAATTTTACTCTGTAGATCAATGAATTCAATGTCATTAGATTTCAACCATACATGAGCTCGTGGAGTGTTTGTCTTCCTGTGCCTGCCTTATGTCATATACAAAAATGTCCTCCAGAAGCAGCCGTGTTGGTGAAAATCAAAATATTTCTCCCACGTTTTAAGACTATATAATATTCCACCTCATATAAATGTGACACTGTCTTTACCCCTTATCTGATGAGGGAACCTTGGTTGCTTCTATACCTTAGTTATGTAAACAACACATCCATGAAGAGAGGGTAGGTATTAGTTCAGTAGATTGATTCCAATCCTTAGATACAAGGGTGGGCATTCCTCTATCATATGGTGACTCTGTAGTTAGTCTTTTGAGGAACTTCCATGCTGTTTCCCATGATGGCCATGCTAATGTGCAAACACACTAATGGGGCTTAGGGTGACTTTACTCTACACCTCATCCACACTGTCACCCTTTGTTTTTTGGGTGATAGCCATCTTAACAGATGTCATGTGTTGCCTCCTTGCAGGTTTAGTTCACATTTCCTGATGACTGGTAGTGATGAGATGTTTTCCATGTATCTATTGCCACTTTATGTATTCTTCTGAGATCTGTCTATGTAGGTGCTCTGTCCTCTTGGACTGGATTATTTGAGTTCTCCATATAGCTTCAGTTCCTTACGTATTTCCACATTAGTCCCATATCAGTATATGGATTGCAAATACTTCCTCCAGTCTGCAAGCTGTTTCTTCACTCTCTACATTTTTTGTCTTTGAAGGAAAAAAATGCTTAGTTTTATACATTCTTCCATGAGTTTTTACTTCTTTGCATCATTGTCTGAGGTTAGGAGTCAAATCCAAGATGTTTTTGCCCAGCTAAATGAAGGGTGCAGTGCCCCTATGTTCTCTTCTAGCAGTTACAAAGAACAACATCTTAAGTGATGAAGTTTTAAAGTTGATTTTTGTATGTTGTATCAGATAAGCATCCTGTTTCCTTTTCCTAGTTGTGAAAATAAAGGTTTTCAATATCATTCTCTGTTCTGTTTGTGGTACTTTGTAATAGTTCAGTTGATCTTGAGTGAGGGTTTATTTCTGGGCTCTCTCTTGAATTATGGGTCAATGTGAGGGAGAAGTTTACAGTATGGCAAAGCATTTAGGCATTTGGGCATAACCTGTCTTATGGCTTGTGTCTAAATGTCCAGCCAAAGTCTTAAGTGGTTCCCTGGGTGTTATTTCATGGTGCTCAGCTACCCTAGGGGTCAGAGGCTCCTGCGGTCATGATCCAAGAGGCTTGGCATTTCTCAAGATGGCAATAGACCATGGCATCCATGTGCTGCAAGTGGTTTAGGATGCAGAATGCATGATTATGGGATCAGAAGGCTTTTAGCCAGAGGCCAGGCATGAAATCCTGGAGAGGTGATTATATGAAGCTGTGGAAATGAAGCCAAAGGTGGAAGGGAGATCACAGGAAGTCATAGAGGCCAAGAACTTAAATATCTGCCAAGGAAAGTTGGCAGAAGCGAGCAGCATCAGCCCAAAGGAGAGGCTGTGTGGGCTGAAATGACCAAAGTCATAGAGGTGGGGGTGCCCAAGCCTGGTGGACCTCACTAATACCATGTGTGCTGTGTACAAAATAGGAGGTATAGGACTTAATGAATTTTCATATGACCATAACACATATTTTAAAAAGAGTATGTCATGATTGACCACACTGTAAAATTCAAATATATTAAAATTAAAATAGTTAAAAAGACAAATAGTGGGAGAAAAATATCTGCAATGCATGTATTGCAAAGAAAATTTGGTATGCAGGCTGCTTTCAGCAAATGTACAATTAAAAATTTGAAAATCAGCAGTACATATTTCATGAAATACAAATGGATCCCTCCCTACAGCAATAAGTTCCTGTGCTGAGAAACAAAGGAGCAGCTGAATAAATTTTAAACATGGAGTGAGAGCTCTCTATATCAAAATCTCTAGCACTCTGAAAAAGGAGATCAAAGACAATATCAGAAAATAGAAAAATTTCTTCAGTTGCTGTATAAGCTCAAACAATATTGTCAAAATGGCCATATTTCCAAAATTGATACACAGATTTAAAACCATCCCAATGAATAAAACCAAATATCATTCCTTACTGAAAAGAAGAACACAATTCTAAAATATTTATAGAATCAGAAATGACCCAGAGTAGCAAAAGCAATCCTGGGTAACAAGAGCAAAACAAGAGACAGGCATCACAATCCAAGACTTGAAGTTATACTACAAAGCTCTTCTGATAAAAACAACATGGTCTTAGAATAAAAACAGACATGTGGCTCCATGAAAGACAATACAGGATGTAGAACAACCCCAAGGGACTTTCAGCTATCTGATGTTTGACAAAGGAAACAAGAGTGTACCCTGGAGGAAAGATACCCTCTGTAATAAGTGTAATGGGTAGCCTTGCTATCCATATGCAGAGGGTCGAATCTGGACCCATAGCTCACAAAATGTACCAAATGAAAGTTAAAATGGAGTAGAGATCTAAATGTTAAAACAGAAGCACATAATCTTCTGGAAGATAAAATATGTAAAGTTCTTGAAAACAGAAATAGGTAAGTACTTTCTGAACACAACATCAGTTGTACATGATACAGTACAAAGAACAAAACAAATGGAATCATGCCAAAATTAAAAGCTTCTGAATAGCAAAGGAAACAACAAGGAGACTGAAATGAAAACCTGCAGAGTGGGAAAATATTTCAAGCAGCTTATTTTTGGACAAAGGACTAATGTCTAAAATATATGAAGAACTAAAAAAAATTAGACCATCCCCAAATAACAATGAATCCAATAATGGGAAAGTGAAATGAATAGACACTTCTCTGAAGAACTGGATGTGGCCAATAAATATGTGAAAAATGTTCAACATCTCTGGCCATTAAAAATGCAAATTAAAACAATACTGAGATTCCATGTCCCATCAGAATGAGTAGGTATTGTCAAGAAATAAAATAAGAACTTTTGGTGGGAATGTCCACTAGTACAACCACTATCAAAATCAGTATGGACATTACTAAAACACATTAAAGTTCCATTTAACCTAGCTATGACCCTCCTAGAAATCTTCCTGAAAGAGCTAACTATATCCTATTACAGTTAATATATGCATACCTGTGTTTATGGCAGCAGGGTTCATAATAGCTAAATCTTGGAAGCAGCCTACATGTCTTCCTTTAAAGGAAAATGAATGTACCTTGAGATCATAATGTTAAGTGAAGTTAAGAGAATCACAGTGCGAATATCACATGGTTTCTCTTATGTGACAAACCCAAAAGATACATGAAGAAAGATAAGAATAGACACTACCAAATAGGGAGATACGCGTTTTGCAGAGAATGGGCACAAGAGATGGAGAGATGAGAAGGAGTGCACAGGAACCGAATTAAAAGAAAAACAAAGATGTTATGTGCATGTACCTGATTACCAGGAAGAATGCAATCATTATATACTGCAAACACACATCACTGAAAATAAAAAGCAAAACATGATAACATGAGAGATGGATAAATTGACAGGACGGAGTGCTGAATCAAAGGCCAAGTGCTATCAGCAAGGGCCACAGACTCAGGAATCTGTGTGGTCTGCAACAAGATGCTTATGACTTAAATCTGTCCCAGAAATATTAATGGATCCCAGTGGACTTCACTCAGGGTAGTCAGGATATGGTCCCTGTGTGGACAGCAGAATAACCCAGCTGCTGGCCCATGAGCCCCCTGCTGCCTGTGTGCACAGCCCTGAGTTCTGGCAGAGGGGGCCAAAGGAACAACAGAGCAGGTGTAGGACATAAGCACAGGAAAAAAAGAACACATTGGATCTAAAGAAGATAAATAGAAAAGCTTGAGTGCCACATGCTGGAAGAGAAATATATTTGCTTCATGTCAGACAATTCATGGTTGATTTGAGAACAGTAACAGAAATATGACCAAAATCTATGAGGAAAGAACTCTGTATAAAGAAGTACATTGGAAACTGTAGTCTTGGGTTCATCACAATGGCAGAAATGGTATTCAGATGCCCGGCAGGAGCTCCCACATAGACACTGAGAACATCGGACCAGGCAGAGAGTGGAGCTTCTCGGAACTTGCAATGTCCACGAGGAGGAATTCTGTGAAGATTGTGAGGTTGTCCATGTCTGCAGCTCTGATATGTGACCTGTAGCCAGTAGGCAAAACAATAAGATAATACCACAAATGAATAATAATAATTTGTTTTGAGATATTTTCTGGTTGGCCTTTTGATTTCTCACTTGGTTCAAGGGAATGCTGAGCTTGTGGCACCTGAGAGTTTCAGTAGTAGACGGAGAAATGATGGGAGCATGTGTTGCTTACTTCTCATAATTTGGTTTCTCAGTATCATCCCTCAGCTCCAAATCACCCTCCTTTGAGATGATGTGTGACAATCAAGGTGCATTAAGTGAGTGTTTCTACTCCAGCCCTTGAAATCTTGGGTCACCTTGTTAGCAATGCTTGCTAATGGGTCCATGCAAGAGACATCTTTCTTGCTTCCACAGTGAGCACCTCACAGTGACCTTGACAGTGGGTTGCCAGAGAGTTTTTTCAGGGGGATCCACAGGTTGTATCTTTGTCTTCAAGAGGAAACAGTTCTCTTCCACCACCCAGGCCATGGCCAAAGCCCTCCACGGAGCTCTGAGTCTCAGCTTTGGGAAGAAACTTTTCCCGACCCTGTTCTCCACATCTGCTATTTACACTCCATGTAATAGTTTCTCACTGTCTACAGTAATATGCATGGGGAAAAGAGACACTCATCACCACACTTTGTTTCTATGTTACTATTGTTTGAATTAGAAAAAAACAAGAATTCATTCACCATATACAGCACTAATTATCTTTTTTGGCTTATTTATTTATTTACTTTTGCATGATGCTGGGACCCTAACCCAGGGTATCAATGTATACAATGCACACTCTTCAGCTGAATTACACCTCAGTATGCTCAGTGAATTATCACAGGTGAAAAACTCCTAAAGCAAACCCAAGAAGAGAATTGCTACTGCCCTGCAATCTTGTACCCTTTGCTCTGTGGTGAGCAGTCACCATTTCCTGCCTGGTCCTAGGGTAAGGTTTTAATCACCTCCTTAATTTTCTCTGTCATTTTATCACCTCCAGGATACCTCCCCAAAGAACCTCTTCTTCATAACAGTTAAATATATACATATAATTAAGCTAGGAAAAGAGAACCATAACAGCTGGGGTTTTTCAGCTCAATATTTTACATTTTTCTTTTCTGTTTCTACTTTTTCACTTCTATCACCATCACTCCGCAACCCATGTTTGCTTTTCTTTGTGGTACCAGGGATCGAACTCAGGACCTTGTCCTTGTGAGGCAGGAGCAGCACTAATTATCTTGACTGGACTCATGACTGTCAAATCCTTGTCTGGTGTCATCAAAGCGTAATTACAAAATTCTTTTCGTCTTAATTATCAACTTTCTAGAGTCACTTCCTGCTTGATAAAAGCAAAATATTTGCTGCAAATAGCATAGTTGGCAATTGTAGCAATGCTGATGCTATGTACTTGACAATAGGGAGATGCACTTTATATTCTCTTTTTCATAAAAAAAATCTACACACAGGCATATAATTGTTAAGATCTCAGAAACTCAACAGAAGAACAAAGTTCTACAAGCAGTTGGTGAAAAGAAACAAACTACATACAAAGGAAAGCCCATCAGAATCACAGCAGACTTCTCAACACAAACCCTCAAGGCAAGAAGAGCTTGGAGTACTGCATTTCCATCCCTAAAGTAAAAGAACCTCCACAAGTTTCTTTTTGGTGATCAAAATGTTGTAAAATTGATTGTGGCAGGCCAGAGATTTAGCTCAGTTTTTCTGCCACTGGCTTCCCAAGCACAAGGTCCTGAGTTCGATCCCCAGTAGCCAAAAAAAAAAAAAAAGAAAAAGAAAAAATTTGATTGTGGTGATGGTTGCACAAGAGAATATATGTGCTAATGCACTAAGAAATACTGAAATTCATTTAATTTTATCATATATAAATTACATCCTCAATAAAGCTGTTACTTTTAAAAAAGTAGTAAAATGGTTTCTAAAAGTTGAGTTGTACAGTAAACCATGATTGCTTTACTCTCATGTGCACTTTTATTTTCTATGGTGTTAAAAGTATTTTGTTAAAGTATATTGTTTTGTCACAGACTTAATTTTCTAATTCCTAAACCTAAATTAGTTCTGTATTTTAACATGTAAGTTTCTAATCCATGAACACAAGATGCTTTTCCATTTATTTTGGTTTGACTTTGTTGAGAAGTCTTTTATAGGTTTCAGTGTACATGTTTTCACCAACTTCATTAAAGTTATTATTAAATAATTTATTCTTTTTGATGCCAATAAAAATGAAATAGTTTCTTCACTTGTTTTTGGACAGTTAATTGCAACTGTATAAAAACAAAACCACCTTCTGTGTGTCAACTTCATAGCATGAAATTTTGTGAATTCACTTATTTGTTCTGTTATGGACTCAAATGTGTCTCACACTACCAAGTGCATTTGTTGAAATCTACCCACAATACTTCTGCATATAGTTGTTTCTTGGTGGGGCCCTTAAAGAGGTAAATCTTCATCAGTAATTACATTAAATGCAAATTTAAGAAAAGGACCTCCAGCCCAGATTGATGTATCCCGCAAAACTATCCTTCAAAATTGTTGGAGAAATGATACTGTCATGACAAAAAACACCTGAGGAACTTCATGAATACCAAACCAGCACTCCAAAAAGTTTTAAAATGTATCCTAGGAATGGACAATGAGGATCACAACCCCAGGAAGACCAGCACAATAAATCCATCAGACACAACAAGAAATTAATGCAAAGAGGGAGAATCCAACAAAAAGAAAAAGTCCTGAAAAGGATAAGTCAATACATATCAGTTATAAACATCAATGTTAATGGTCTCAATTCACCAACCAAAAGAAATAGACTAATAGAATGGGTCAAGAAGCAAGATCCAACAATATGCTGCATATAAGAAACACACGTAATTAAAAAAAAAACCTCATGAAGTGAAAGGTAAAGGGTGGAAAACAGTACTCCATTCAACAGGAACCTGAAAAAAACTAGGAATAACTCTCCTCTTTGGAGATCAAATGGATATCAAACAAAGACTGATTAAGAGGGACAAAGAAGAACACTACATCCTTGTAAAGGGAAAAATTCAAGAGGAAAAGAAGATGACAATCATAAATATATATATATGTGGATCAAATACTAGTGCACCCAGCTATATAAAACAAACACTAAAAGACATGAAAAATCAAATAAGTACTAATACAATCATAGTGGGGAACCTGAATACCCCACTATCAAAAATAGATCAATTTGACAAAACAATAAACAATGAAATACTAGAACTCAACTAAACTCTCGAACAAATGAAGTTAACAGATGTTTACAGAGTGTTCCACCCCAAAATATCAGAATACACATTCTTTTCAGCTGCATATGGCTCATTCTCCAAAATAGACCACATACTTGCTCATAGAATATGTTTAAGTAAGTGCAAAGAAACTGAAGTTATCCCCTGTGTATTATCAGACCATTGTGGAATGAAATTGGAGATAAATAGCAAAAGACACCACAAGAATTTCATAAACACGTGGAAATTGAACAACTCACTTCTGAATAAAAAATGGGTCACAGAGGAAATTAAACAAGAAATCAGACAGTTTCTAAAATTAAATGAAAATGCCAACACAACATGTAGGAATCTATGGGACACAATGAAAGCAGACTTACCAGGAAAATTCATATTAGTGAATACTCATATTAGGAAAACACAGAAATCTCGAATAAACAGCCTGATGCCGCGCCTCAATCTTCTAGAAAAAGAAGCGCAGGACAAAGCAAAATCTTATAACAGGGAGAAAATTATAAAGATCAGAGTGGAAATCAATGCAATGGAGACTGAGGATGATACAAAATATCAATGAGGCAAAGAAGTGGTTCTTTGAAAGAATAAACAAAACTGAGAAGTTCTTAGCCAACCTTATCAAAAAAAGGAAAGAAAATGCCCGAATCCATGCAATTAGGAATGAAAAGGATGAAATTATAATGGGCTCAGCAGAAATCCAGAGGATCATGAATACCTACTTTGAGAACATATATGCTAATAAGTTGGAAAACACAGAAGAAATGGACAGATTTCTAGATACATGTAAAACCAAAGGTGAATGAAGAAGACTTAAAAATTCTAAACAACCCAATATCAATCAATGAAATAAAAAACATAAATAAAAACTTACCAACTAAGAAGAGCCTGGGCCCTGATGGCTTTACTGCTGAATTCTACAATAAATTTAGAGAAGAACTATTCCCACTGGTGTTTTTGCTCTTCAGTGAAAGAAAAAGAGAAGGAATACTCCCAAATTCATTCCTGGAAGCAAGCATCACCTTGATCCCCAAAGCAGAGAAAGACCCAACTAAAAAGGGAACTATAGGCCAATCTCACTAATGAACATAGATGCAAAAATCCTTAGTAAGATACTGGCAAATAGAATGTAGAAGATCATCAAGAGGATGATACACCCTGACCAAGTGGGATTCATCCCAGGGATGCAGGGAGGGTTCAACATATGCAAATCAATAAATGTAATATACTATATCAATAGAGCCAAGGACAGAAATCATATGATTATCCCAATAGATGCAGAAAAAGCATTTGACAAAATCCAACATGCATTCATGATGAAAACCTTACAAAAATTGGAATAGATGGTCTCTGCCTCAACCTAATAAAATCCATCTATGAAAACCAACAGCCAATATCATACTAAATGGTCAAAAACTGAAATCCTTCATGCTAAAATCAGGAATAAGATAAGGATGTCCACTATCATCACTCCTGTTCAATATAGTTTTGGAAACACTAGCCACAGCAATTAGACAAGAGAATAAAATAAAAGGAATAAGATGGGAAATGAGGAAGTCAAATTATTATTATTTGCAGATGACATGATACTCTATATAGAAGACCCCAGGAACTCCACCAAAAGTCTTCTAGACTTAATAACCAAATTCAGTCAAGTAGCTGGATACAAGGCCAACACAAAAAAAATCAATAGCTTTCTTCTACACAAACAACAGACTGAGAGAGAAATAGGGGAAACAATTTCTTTCACAATAGAATCCAAAAAACTGAAGTACCTATGAATCAACCTAACAAAAGAAATCAAAGACCTCTTCTCTGAAAACTATAGCACTCTGAAAAGAGAGATCAAAGAGGATATCAGAAAATGGAAAGACATTCCTTCCTCCTGGGTAGGAAGAACCAATATAATGAAAATGGCCATACTTCCAAAACTGCAATATAGATTCAATGCAATCCCAATTGAAATTCCACCAGCACAATTCACAGAACTTGACAAAAAAATCCAAAAATTCATTTGGAACAAGAAGAGCCCTAGAATAGCAAAAGTATTTCCAGGCAACAAAGACAAGGTAGGGGGTATCAGAATCCCCAACTTGAAACTATATTACAAAGCTTCTATCATAAAAACAGCATGGTGCTGACAAAGAAACAGACCTAAGGATTAACGGAATAGATCAGAAGACGCAGAAACAACTCCAGACACACTCAGCCACCTCATCTTTGAAAAAGCAACCAAACATCCTCACTGGAGGAAAGATAGCCTTCTTTAATAAATGGCGCTGGAAAAACTGGGTTGCAACTTGCCAAAGATTAAAACTAGACATACATCTCTCTCAATGCACTAAACTATAGTCAAAATGGAGCAAACATCTAAATATTAAAACAGAAATACTAAACCAGCTGGAAGAGAGGTTAGGCAGATCTCTTGAAGACACTGGCATAGGAAAAGATTTTATGAACAAAATGTCAGTTGCATGTCAACTAGCACAAAGAATGAAAAACTGTGATCTCCTCTTACTAAAAAGCTTTTGCATAGCAAGAGAAATCAGCAACAGCATGAAGAGACAACCCAGAATGTGGGAAAAATTTTCTACCAGCTGTTCCTCAGACAAAGGTATACAATCTAGAATATGTAAAGAACTTAAAAAAATCAGACCTCCCACATTTAAAGTCCCAATCCACAAATGGGCATCTGAAATGACCAAACATTTCTCAGACAAAGAATTAGAAATAGCAAACAAACATATGAAGAACTGTTCAACATCACTGGTCATTTGGAAGATGCAAATGAACACAGCTCTGAGATTCCACTTCACCCTAGAAAGAATGGCTGCTACCATGAAATCAACCAATAACAAATGCTGGCAGGCCTGTGGGGAATAAGGAACAATTCTCCACTGTTGCTGGGAGTGCAGACTGGTCCAACCACGTGGAAATCAGTATGGAGATACCTCAAAGAACTAGGGCTAGAGGTCCCATTTGACCAAGCTATCCCCCATGCTAGGTATCTTCCCGCCCCCAAATTAAAAGAATCATACCACAGTGATATATGTTCACCCATGTTTATAGGGGCACAGTTTGTAATAGCTAAAAGATAGAATCAAAACCAAGTGCCCATCAACTGGAGACTGGATAAAGTAAATGCTTTTTTCATAAAATAGAGTACTACTCAGCTATAAAGAATGAGAAATTGGAGGCTTCTGTAGCTACATGATGCACATTGAGGTGATACTCTTAAGTGATATAAATAGGACCCAATGTGAAAATACACTGAATAGTTTCTCTAGTGTGAGAAACTGAAAGTGTAAATAAGGACTAAAAGGTATAATAGGTAACGTGAAATAGGAAGAAAAGTTGCAAAGGGGAAATGGATGTGGGAGGGCTAGGGAAAAGGAAAAAGGGGGATAGAATCAATATGAGAAAATGAAAAAATGGAAATAAAGTCTTTGTAGATAGGGAGGGATGGAGGGGTTGAAGGTAAGGCAGGAGAAGGGGGAAAAATAAGAATCAAGATATATTATGTAAAGGTACAAATCTCCAATGATGAATGTCATATTGTGTACCTAAACTGTAGTAATTAAAAAAACTGGTAATTGTTATGTATAGAAATGATGTCTAATTTCTTTACTCTTCTATTATAAACAATACCTAAGGTTAGTATTTTAATTCATGAGCATTTTAAGATTTTTCTTGGTAAAACAAAGGCTTACACATGGGTGCTGTGTAGTTTTCTCCAATGTATTTTCTCCTGAATCTGAAATGCAGCATCCAACACATGCAAACTACTACACAGTCCTGAAGTAACATTTGGTGATAGAGAATTACTAATCAACAGATATATAGGCAGGATAAAATTGAGGGAATTTTTCAGAGCATAGCTAGATATTTTTGTTTTGTATTTCACTGAACAAAAATATAATAATATTATATATGTAAATGATTCATTAAACCATTGAGTGAATCAATCTATTCCAAAAGCTTTGGCTTTAGGAAAATGAGTCATTGTAGACCATACAGTAAAATAATTTCCCTATGACATTAGATATTGCTAGCTCAATGACATTGTTAATTTATAGCAAATACTGTAGACCATGGCATCATGCAGATCTTGGTAACAAGTGCTCCTGTGCCATGTGCATACAAATTTCTAGGCCATATTATTCCACAATGTTGTGATCGCTTTACAGAGAGTTTCTTTTTCACCAAAGAAGCTAGAATAAGAATTGTATAAGAAAATTTGAATTTTCATGTTAACACCGAACTTCACTGACAAAATTGCCTAGGAGACCCTTCATTGTCCTTAATCTCAGTTATTTAAAATCTAAAATGAAAATAATATATATTTTTCCAAATTTGAAAGATCCTTGAAGAAACTTTTTTAAAGTATTTATAAAATTACTCCTTTAAAAATGGGTGTTACTATTTATAAGAGAGCAACAGTAGAATAGAAAAGTATTCTGAATTTTACCCAAAACAAACAAATTACAGCACTTCAGAAATTGCTGCATGTATTTCAGTGAATTCCTGTGTTTGAGCACTAATCTGTGTACTGATGTTTTGCTTAGGGAGATTTCCTTATTGTCCACAATCCACTAAGAGATAA
>NW_004624743.1:399007-447379 GCF_000247695.1 Heterocephalus glaber | reverse complement strand
AAATATTTTACCAAACTAATGCTGTAACAAATGAGTATTACTACTTATAAGATAGAGAGCAACGGCAGCATAGAAAAGTACTCCTGAATTTACCCAAAACATACAAATTTCAGCACCTCAGAAACCGTTGCATGTATTTCACTGAATTCCTTTTTTGAGCACTGAACTGTGTCCTGATGTTTAGCTTAGGGAGAGCTCCTTATTGTCCACATGTACAGGATGATAATTTGATAATTAGCTCAATAGATGCAGAAAATCATTTCATAAAAGTCAACAATCTTTCATGATCAAAACTCTCCACAAACCACAATACAGTTGTCACATACCTATAATCCATATTCACACACCCTAGTTCCAGGCACCTCCAAAAAGCCCCATCTGTGAAGCATGAGGCTTTGTGGGGACATCTAGATACAAGGCAAAGCACATAGGTTAGACCAATCCCATCCCTGGTATATATCCAAGACACTGAAATCATTTTACTAGATAAATATCCTCATCTCATTCCCTGAAACTTTGTTGATATGGAAGCAACCTAGGAGTTCCTCATCAGATTAGGGGAGAGAATCTAGCATATACACTAATGGAATGGAACTACACAGTCTTAAAAATCAGGAAGTCCTGGCATTTGCACCAACATGGCCAAACCCTGAGGGCATTATGTTAGGTAAAACACAGCAGGCATAATCACTTCTATGTGGAATCTCACAAAGTGGAATTCATGCATCTAGAGAGTAAAATGATTGTTACCAGATCCTGACAGAGGGGGTTCAGTGGGTAACAGGGAAATATTGATCAAAATGTACAAAATTTCAACTACACAGAAAGATTTGGCTTTAGTGATCTATTGCACAGAATGGTGAATATACAGTCATAGTAATGCATGATGCATTTTCAATAGCTGAAAAAGAGTAGATGTTGAATGTGCACCCTTAAAAATGGTAAGCGGAATGGATGATAGACTGGATAGTCTCATTCCACTTTGTAAACCTTAAGGAATGACAACCTATCTCCAAATGACTATGATTCTTATCTGTAAATGAATAAATAAATACATAAAATTACTCAAAAAAAATCTAGAAATGAAAATTTCCTAGTGTAAAGGACTTCAGTGTTATAACTGAAAAAGTCTTACTCATAATAGTATTTTTATTGAAAAGACTGAAAAATACTGATCTACAAATTTATAAATCCATTAATAAAAATCATAGGTTCTAGGTAGAGAGTCAAAACAAAGAAGAAATAGAGATATGTATAAATGAATTATGGAAATTAGAAATCAATCTTCTTGTTCACTCAAATATCTGTAGGAAAATAAATCTCAACAGAAAAATCTACATAAATCTAAATAATGACAAAAATAGGGCAAAAACAAATTCAAATTCAAACATTCAGAATTGTTGATATCCTACTTTCCCAACAGTGCCATTTAAATATAAATTAGAAAAGAATATTTTTCCTTGAAAGCAGCTATGCAGATGACCCAGAAAACATACTTTAAAAAGAAATGTGGATATCTTAATTAGCTTGGATGGAGGAAATATTTGATGACAGATACAGAAATTGAATCAGATTTGCACCTTATTTAAATACATAATTGTCACCTATACCTAGATAAAGCAGGAGAACAGATGTAGCCTCCTCAGTGTTGAAACATGGAAAGCTGAGGTATCTCAGGCATCAGAGAGGGTGAGCCACATACAGACCTTCACCAGGATGTGAGCCCTGAATGACAGGAGGTCCATGGGGCCAAACACCACTTGCTAATGGGAGGAGCAATAAGTAAGAAGACCCAGGGAGCCTGATGCCCCTGTTGTTCCAGTGCTGGACTGGGGCTAAATGGGCACCAGAGCCTCAGTGCTGAGGTTTTACTAGCCAGGGCATCTGGACAAAAATCTAGGCAAATTTGGGATTCAGTTTTGAGACACAAAATCTCCAGCACCGTACTTAATTTAACCTCTAGGTTTTGGCATCAGCTCTAGAGTGTCAGAAAAATAAAACTTTTTCCATTTGCAACCAATGCAGTTGTATGCACTATTTGATTAGAAAAAGGTACCATGCAAGCATTACCTGTCACTCCCCAGGTAAATCCCAAGAACAGTTACCTTTTCATCTGTCTCCAAGCTACAATGTGATGATGTTTTTTGTATATGTACATATTTGAGTAAATAAAGCATGGAGTTGGATCTATTCATTCAGAGAACAGGAAGAAACCAAACCTTCCAAAATGAAAATTTTGTGAAGTTCACTTGTTTTGTGTCCTAATTTTAACTGAGTGAATCAAAAGGCTTTTAGCGAATGCAGCAAGGAAGCCTGTGAGGATCTCAGTGTGGATCACCCCATTGTGGCTCAGGCCTGAGTTGTTCCCCTGTCTAATCCCCTTGTCACTTATCCCAGCCTGAGTGGAAGAGCGAGTGCAAAGAGCCCATGCAGACAGCAGGGTCTTCTCACAGGACCACTCAGTGCGCTTCTCCAGGTTGGTCAGATCCAGCACCTGAAGTTCTCTCAACAGCGCAGGCATCTGTTAAGGTGGAACACATAACACGTGCCCTGCTCCCAGTGAAGGCTGCCTTTGTTCTTATCTTAACATATCCCAAATATTTTCAAAACATTTTGTCAATATAGACCAGACTTCTAATGTTTCAGGAAAGGTATAAAAATATAAAAAGTACTGAGCAAGAAAATTGAGATATACATTTGTTCTCCACAATAATAAATATATACAGAGACACATACACACAACAAAAACAGAGAGTCAGCTAAAAATACACAGTCCACAGGTGTAGATCACAATTTAAGAATATACATCATTAATGAATAAAACTACTTTCCAATGATAGATGAGATTTTTGTTTTTGTCAAAAAGTTTTTCACTGAAAACACTGAGAATCCATTGAACATTCTTCGCAGAGCAGCATTGATCTCCCTGTTGCGTAGACAGTAGATGATGGGGTTCACGAATGGGGGCACCGTGGTGTAGAACATGGCAGTCAGCAGATTCTTAAGGGATGCTTTCTTTGCAATAGGACCTAAGGCAGCCACAGCCCCAGACATGAGAAACAAAAGGAGAATGGCCAGCTGCGGGGTACAGGTGGACATGGCTTTATTATGGGCTTCCACTGAATAGATCTTAAGCACAGTTGAAAATATATTAACATATGACACAAACATAAAGGCAAAACACACTGAGATAAAGCAAACACTTACAGCAAGGAGTACAAATTCAGAAAACTGGACATCTGAAGATGAAATCCTCAGAATTTGAGGAACGTCACAGAAATATTGCTGGATCACATTGGTCTTGGTGAAGGGAAGCCTGAACAGAGCCCCTGTGTGGATAGCAGAGTAGATCAGACCAGAGGCACAGGAGCCAGCTGTGGCCTGGAAGCACAGACTCGGGGTGATGATGAGCCCATAGTGCAGAGGGTGGCAAATGGCCATGTAGCGGTCATAGGACATGACTACCAGGAGGGCAATCTCCACAGCTGCAAAAAGAACATGGAGGAAAATCTGTGCAGCACACTCTGCCAGGGATATGGTCTTTTTGCCTGTCATGGAATTCACTACAGCTCTGGGAACAACAACTGAGATGCTGCCAAGGTCTAGGAGGGCCATGTTGCTTATAAAAAAGTACATGGGAGAGTGCAGACGTGTGTCTGTCATGATGACAGTGACAGTCACAAGATTCCCTGTTAGTGCACCCAGATAAATCACTAAGAGCAGCACACCTTGCAGAACCTGGAGCTCCCGGGAGCCTGCAACATCCATGAGGAGGAATTCTGTGAAGATGGTGAGGTTGTCCATGTCTGCCCACCTGCTGTGGTCTCTGCAGAGTAAGAAGTTAAAGTGAGGAGGGGATGCTAAAAGCAGAATGCAGAGCACCCATTAGACCTGCAGTGTGACTTGCAATCAGGAACTCAGGAGACAATAAGGGGATAAAATAAAGTATCTTGAAATCTAGTGAATATATTTCTGTTGTGATTTTCTTTCCCCAAACTGCTGATACCTTTTAATTTCTATACTCATAGGAGGAGAGAATTAAGCAATACAGTATTTAAAATGAGACCAAGTTCCAACAATCTTTCATTTTTTCAGTATTTTCAAAATGACTCCATAAGTTTTACCTGGACATTTCAAATATTTTTCCCATTTGCTTCAGTTTTGTGTGGGGATTCTACACGTACTCTATGAGAGCTTCTCTTTCAGCCCTTGGGTTTGAAAATCCCACATCTTCTCCTCATTCTCTAAGTCCTTAACTGGAGAATGACTATGATGTGGTCCTTCTGTGGCTGATGCTCTCCTCTGCTTTCCCTAAGAGATCTAATGCATGAACCTGAGCTTCCTTTAACAAGGACTTGGATCTAAAGGACACCAGGCCGGTCACACTGCACATTTGTCTCACTTCAGATGCTCTTCAAGGCCAGCGTGTGAGCCCTTTCTTTCCCTCTTTGCATCATTATGTATGCAAGGTGTGATTTTATTCTTGATGTAAATGTTCTATTTTCCTACTGGCAGTATATTTCCTATTTCATTATGACACCTCTTTGCATATTTTATCAAAAATTACCTGTTTGAAATACTCCTCCAAGATACAACTTTCTGCTGGATATTGTTTCTAATATTTAATGAGATGACAACTTTGTCTGCAGACCTCCCCTCTGCTTGAGTTTAGAGCTTTTCTAAAATCTCTTTATTCTAAATTATTTTAACCTTAATTCATTCACCTCTGCTTGTTTTTGAAGCCTCCAAATAATAAAAAAAACTACCTGTAATTTTCTTTTTCTTTATTTAAATTAGTCATAGTGAGTGATCTAGTCTTTGTATATTTTATTTTCATTGGTAAAAAGAGAAATGATTTCTTATAAAATTGAAAATATTTTCATTGGCATTTGTAATACTTTGTAGATAATTACCATGCCATTACAAAAAGATTTACCACTTACTGCCTTTGATGAGCATAATAATAGTGATTTACTTACACTGGTACATTCATATGGCTTTTGAGTGTTTTAAAAAATGTTTTACAGGAATGATTTCATCTGGTAATTCTTTGACTTACATGTGGTTTCTTCTGTTAGCCATATTTGCGATAAAAAGACAATCATTTGAGCACAGAATGTCATTAATGAAACCAAAGTAATTGATGAAGCTGCTACTGCTGACATGGTGTGGATCACAGATGCAAACCACACTATGACGATTTTATTTCCGTTGTCAAAATGACAGATAGGGGTCATCAGAACCCTTAGTCTCCTTCTCCATCTCATCTTATTATACGTCCTTCCTCTTAGTGCAAACAAATTCTCATGTTTTCCTGAGCTGGATTCACCTTACATTTTCATTCTGCACAGCAGATCCTGATTCTATGCAGAAGAGGAAATCCAGATTGCTCCTCCTTTTCATTTCCTCAGTGATGTGTTGAAATTATTTAGGCACAATTTTAAAATGTGAACAACAGAGTGAGTGAGACAGTTCATTTGCAATAAGTTATTAAATGGGTGAAATACCACAATTTGTCTAAAGAAGCACCATTATCATTTTAATTTTGTATGAATTCCAGTTATCATGAACTTGAGCATAATAGTGAACACAATAGATCTCTCAACCATTTTTCTTTTGCTAATTTAAAGACTATGTTTAAACAGTATGGTTTGATTTCAATGAAATGCTCTTGTAAATTTCATCTTCTTATACATTTGATCATTTGTCCATTACTCTTTATAATTCACCTCATCATTATTAAATAGGCATGGCCTGATGCTCTGTTCCACGGTAATTTCCAATCACTATATTTCTTATCTTTTGACTTAGGCTTTAAAAGAAACACAACTCCTCCTGGACCATTTGATTGCTCAACTAATTGGTAAAGGTTAAGTGTAGAATCTGGAATAATCTGTCTATTTTATAGTACACATACCTCATATGTGGCTGAAATAGTTACATTAGCTTAAGATTTTAAAGTATTTCATAGATACTTGTGTGTGACTTACACATTACTAATGTTAACAGAAATACAGTAATTAACATGTAGAAAATTACCTGAGCAGTGGAGTAATGATTCTAACCTCACTAGCATCAATGTTTCTTGTGTTCAGTGTTAAGAGACTTAATGGAACTCACTTCTCAGTGAGACTCCCAGCACTGACTGTGAAGGCAGCCCCTCTTCTGAAATACCTGTGAGCCTACCGAGTGTCCACCAAAGACATGTGAGGGTCACACTTCCAGGGCTCTGGAGACCTGGTGATCCCTTGTTTCCTCTAGCCTCTAATTGGTGAGCATTCTTGGCCACACCATTGAGGCTAATTAAATTTCAAATGGAGTCTTTAGAAGTAGTTTATGTGTGTGACACTTAATAAAGAGGAAGCATTCAGATACCATTTGTGGGTCACTGGAGATTCAGTGAATTTTCCAGCTCACAATCTATTATAAAATTAATTTACTTACATAATAGTAAATCCCTAAAATATTTGCCTTGCCATCATTATGCTGTGACTGGAAGAGGGACAACACTCTGTGGGTTGAAGTTTTCCAAAGAACCAATACATGATGTTACAGAATTATGCATGACTCATACCAAGGGCTAGAAAAACTAAAATCAGAGTGTGATAAATTCATTCATATTGCTTCAGTTCCCTATGTTCAATTACTCTTTAAGAAATCATAAGTTGTTTCTTGTCACTGTGGAATAAATTAAGATTATCAGGATTAAATGAGTGTATGACTAAACTGCTCCCCTTTCTAATCCTATATCAAAGCAAAGCAGTATTTTTCTTGTTGTTCATCCAAACTCATTGACTCCCCTGGCCAGGTTTCTCCTTGGAAGCAGATGACTCCTGCACAGCATGCCCAAGCTCATGGACCCAGGATCCTCTCCTCTATTGTCACAGAGCTCCCTTGTCCTCAGTGTAGGTTTTAAGTTTGTACATGGAAAGACAATGCATACCTAGGACTTTGTAATGAATAGCTTCTTCAGGAAGCTTAGGAGAACTCTACATGTGATGTGTCTTTGCTTGCTTTTTCCTTAACATACCACAATACTTTATTTTTAAAGTGCATTTATGTAGCAAATGGTTTTGAAGGCCCAAAGACATGGCAGAGGCACTGATGAGCAGTCAATGGCAGAGGAAGAGGGAGAGGGAAAGGGAGAAGAGAGGGAGAGAGGAAGTGAGAGAGAGTGAGAGGGGGAGAATGAACAACGTGACTAAAGATAAAGGAAGGGAGTGGGGAAAGTGGGTCCTGGTCCCAGCAACTTGGTCTTTTGAAGGAACCTCCTCTTTTGCTAAACAGTGCATTCCTGTGAGAACTATATTAATGTTTTTTGAGGATTTTACTCCATAGTTCCCTTACCTCTTCATAGGCTGCACTTCTTAAAGACTCTATCATCTCTCGTTACCCCTACATTGGACAACCTGCCTCCAGGGTGTGAACCTCTTGATCACAGCATCTTATTATTCAGAAGTGTTTTCATATTAAAGATTCTCTGATTCATATTTTAACAGATTTCATGTATGTATCAAGTGTAGTATTTGATCCTTTAGGGTTAGACATTTATGTTCACACCTTCAAATTGCTAGGTTTAACTTAGCAGTAGGCAAAACCTACATTGAGGATTTAAAAATTAACTTATGCCAGAAATTGAATAAGAAAACAAAATGAAAGATAATGGAACACTTAGACAAATTCATAATCCTGGTCTTGTGGTCTTCAGTAGTATTCAATTTTATCTTATGCTTTAATAAAGGAGCCTCCAACATGTACCTAACTAGTGCTTACATAATGATGGAAACAAATGCCCTAAGCATCCCACAAAAAGGACTCTACTATGTATCTCCAGGATACATTTGAACTGTGAAGGATACAAGAGGGCAAGTTCATATTGCAATAAATGGAAAAAGATTCAATTACTACTATTTTCACTCTCTAGATAATTGAAAGAGAACATTAGTCTATAACTCTTAAATTGTAAAAGAGCATGAAGAAAAATTTGGCCTTAGATATAAACCCATCATTTTGCAGAATGCTCCTATACTGGCTATGCATAAATGTAAATGAAATTATAATAAGAAATCTATTTCAAACATTGGATAGTACAGCTTCACAACCTATTTATAAGCCTACAGTTGCCCAGAAAACTCAAGTTCTCTTGCTAAATTTGTTTTAGATAACATGACTTTTTTCACTATCTGTTGTGTGAACAGGGCACAATGGGGTGGCAGGGAACACCTCCTGCTGTAGTTGGATAAATACATCTGGTGTGGTGGAATCTCTGCTGAAAGAAACCAACATTCTGGCTACACTTGTCAGCAATGCAAGTCTTTCTTTTGGTTCATTTAGGGTGTATTTCCATTTGCTTTATTGATTCATGAATTTTCTTGATGAGTTTCCTCAGTTGCTTAGTTATGAACTTCACTCTAGACATTCTAATTGTCTGCTTTGTGTGCTGTGTCACCCTAGAGTGTTACATGCTCATATGCAACCATCTGTTACATGTCAGGTGGTCTCACTATGTTTATGATAAAGATGAAAATAATAATATAAGGAATCATCAAACTAATTTGACATCATGAATCATAAATTCCAAGGTAGAAGCAAATAGGTAAATTATAACGGTGATAGAAAATGGCATCAATGCTCAAATATTTGGACAATCTTTCCAAAGTGAGAAACTGACTGTTACTAAGCTTAAGTGCCAACTTGCTTTGGTTGAGAGCCACCTGTGTGATTAGTTAATCTCACTTCTGTGTATCTGGCTGGGTCTTGGAGGTGTCCCCTTACAGTGCATATATGGTCCCTGGTTCCTTCCTCTCTGATGCTATTTCCCTGCTATGTTTTCTGGCTTTGCCACAGTCTTTTGCTATGATGTTCCTTTCCTGGAACCAGCTGAGCAAGGAATGAATCCTCTAAAACCAAGAGCCAAATTAAACCTCTATATTTTTAAATCATGGGTGTCATATAGTCAGTCCCAGAGATGCAACCTTACAGGAAATAGTGACTGGGAGTGGAGTACTTTCTGTGACTATGCCTGACCATAAGGTTTAAATTGGATTGATGAAGGAGTTTACAAAGATTTGAAGATGCAGGCTAGAGAAGGCCAAGAATGCTGTGACCAGAGCTTGATGGTAATTCTCGATAGAATTCAGAGGATCAGAATGCTGGTGAGAACGTGGACAGTAAAGACCAGGTTCAGGAAGTTTCACTGGGAATGAGGATAGTATGAGGAAGTAGACTAGAGGACATGCATATTTCACACTGTCATGTTCTTATAAGCTTGCATTTTTGGTGGATGACACTTGGCAGCAGCAGTCACCATATTTTGGTCGGACCTCATTCAGACACTCTGGAAAGGTGACATGCATAACTGCTTCAGAAAGTGGGAGGATAAAGGTGTTCAGGTGTTAGAAGTGAGGAGGAGGATTCTGAGGGGGATTAATGGCAATCTGACTTTTATTATAGCAAATCTTAAAAATTTTAAACACTCATTGTACATTATGATCATATCTTATATATAGCATAATTTGTTCATCTGTCATGTAGTGATGGATGTTTGTTACCTCTCCAACTTTTGTCTATTATGAATAAAATTGTTATAAACACAATTTACAAGATTTTTTTGTGGACATGTGCTTGAATTTCTCTTGGGAGTGGAATTGTTCACTTGCAGTAGAATTCTTAGGTCACAAGATAATTTTACACCTAAGCATATGAGGAAGTGCCACACTTTCACAGTGGTGCAAATTTTCATTACTCTGAGGAGGTGAGGAATGTTGCAATTTCTGCATGTCTCCCCTACAATGTGTTATTATCTACATAGAAAGTAGGCGTTCCTCAGGGTGTGGAGTGTTACATCATTGTGGATTTAACTTTAACTTTCTGTTTGAGAAGTGATGTGAAGCATCTTTTTATGCACTTGTAGACATTTATAAATCTTCCTTGGAATATATGTACTTAGATCTTCATCTACTTTTTTTTTTTGTGGTACCAGGGATCAAACTCAGGACCTTGCACTTGTGATGCAGGCATGGCACCAGTGAGATAAATCCCTGGCCCAATCTTGATATACTTTTCTTTTTGGTACCTGGGATCAAACTCAGGCCCTTGTGCTTTCAAGGCAGGCAGTGGAACCACTGAGCTAAATCCTGGGCCTCCCAATCTTCATATACATTTTTTAAAAAATTAGGTAATAGGTTTACAGTGGTACTGGACAAACATTTTGTGACAAAAGGAAACTTTATTCAGTCTAGATAATCATTTGGCTATGGTCAGCATATGCTGGAGTTGGCTTGTATCTTTTTATTCTGTATTAAGTGATGTCATGGCAATAGCTTGAAACTGGTCATAGTAGGAATATTTAAACTGTAGAAATTGGCAAAAGCTGCAAATCAGTATTTCCTTTCCCATTGTGAAGAGTCTCTGAACATTTTCCAGCATATCACTAGCAATAGCTATTATTCTCTTAAAATATAATTCAACTCTTCATTGTTCATAAGCTTATTTGAAGATCTAAATGGTTGGTGTTTCCTGTGTAAATCTGTCTTTTGGAAAAAGACACATTTCTCATTTGTTTATAGTATTGGAAATGTTACACTTTGTGAAGGGATAACCGTGTGAGTTCTTTCTTATCAGATTTGTATTCTATTCAAATTAAACTGCTTAAAATGTGGGTTTTTTTTAATCTAGAAGATATTCCATTTATAACTAATTTCAAGCTTATGAAGCAAAATATTCCAAAAGAAATGATCTTGTCAGAAATGTCTGTGATTTAATGATAAAAGGTTAATTAGAATTTTGTAAAGTATGAAATAAACAATTTATTAGTTGAACTCATTAATTTGACATATGAAATTATGCAAAGAAAAATATTTTCAACTGCATAAAAAAAAACACATTCTCATACTGCTCGAACACCCAGCAGGTAAAAGTAATGAATGGACCCTAGGATTTAATGCAAAAACATTCTCAGAAAAGTTTCAGGCTTCTAACTTCACTGAATCCAAAACTAAACATGCTTCTTTATATTCTTCAGCTTCTTCCAAATCTTTTTCACTTTCTAATATTTGCTGAAGATGAGTATAAGCCGCCAGTAACCTGCGCTGGCAATCTGGGATCATCATCCAGGACTCTTGCAGGATCTCTGCCTGCTTTTTAATGGCATAATTTTCACCATCTTGAGCTTTCATTTTTTCAATCTTTTCTTCTTGTTGCTTTGCTTCTTTTTCATGCCTCACTTTTTCTTTGACCAATTGCTTCAGCATGACGGTCTTGATCTTGATCCGCCTCACGCAAGGATTTGCCATGGTGCCTGGATGCGTGGGAAGGAGGGGTGCTGGGCCAGTGGGGCCATGAGGGTGACGGTGGGGGGCAGAGAGTCTTCATACACTTTTAATTGGATGCTTTGATTTTCATCATTGAATTATAAGAGGTTCCATATATTGTACTATTAATTTTCTTGTCAGACATGTATTTTGCCAATATTTTCTCTCATTATGTGGATAGTGTTTTCAGCTTTAATTTTTAGAATTTTTAAATTGAGGTTAAATATCCCTGAGATGAAATCTCTCATGCTAATCATGTGTAAGTGTAGAGCTCACCAGTACTATGTACATTCACATTGGAAATTCTTCCCCAGAACTCTCTTCATCTTTCACAACTGAAAGTCTCTATCTATTGTAGTCAGAAGGATTCAGCAAGGGAATACATTAAATACAAGACACATCATTTATAAGGTTATTTTATGGTAATTACCCAAAGAGTCAAATGCAAAGGAGTGCAAGAGATTAAACGCACACTAGAAGACCAAAGGATTCAACTGAGTGCCTAGATCCCAGCAGTTTCCCACAGAAGTCCAGATGAAGGCCTAGAGTCCAAGGCAATGTCCTCCTTGAGTCCACCCAGGGGCCTGTAGTCCATGGCAATGTCTCATGCTTGTCGGTATTAAGGATCTACACCTGGAAGGCCCAAAGGCCAGTGGTGGAAGCCTGAAAATCTATGCTGGTAAGATGAAGGATTTCTACCACCAAGCTGAGGGATCCACATTGGAGCCAGGAAGTGATGCTCAGGGTGAAGATTAGAGCTCCCCAGATGAAAACAGTACCCATTCCCAGCAACAGTGAGACCTCTAGCTCCTCCTCTGATGAAAGCATCCTAGTTTGCATCTGGAAAGCCATCTGCAGCAAGCTTATAGCAAATCAACAGGCCAAGATCTTCCCCTCCAGTTCTCTTTTTAAGGCTATTGGTAGCAGTCTTTAGGTGGATCTTCCATGCCCAGACCATGCTGATTCAGTTCAGTTGGGTGTTACAAATTGACCATTAGTAAATCCACAACACTATCTATTAACAACTTTTCCTTCCTGCCTTTGTTAAGCCTCTATCAACTGCCACTCTACAATATTTTCTGTCTCTTTCAATTTGACTGTACTAGATTATTCATATGAGTGGAATTGTGCAATACTTGTTCTTTTCTCCCTAATTAAACTAGTTCAATATGCCCCATGCAGGAAACTACCCTGTCAGTTGTTTTTCCCCTTGCCAAAACTCCTACATAAATGTTTTTCTTGTATGTTTTTGTTCTCACATCCTTGAATTTCAAATACAAGACCAGGAGTTTCTCAGCTTGGCACTGTTTTCCTGAGACTTTCACATGCTGATGATCTCAATAATGCAGTTTCTTTGGGCCTCTTGGACTGTAAGCTGAACTTCAACTCTTAGTAATCTTTCATCCTCTGTGCTACCGTGGTGACACACTGCAACATGTGGTCCCTCGTGTGAGGAAAAACTGAGGAATAAAAAAGTGACTATGAAATAGCAATGTAATATGGTGCTGTACATCAGCATAGAGGACTGATGTCTCAGAGCCTGAAAAGGAACAAAGACATCCAACTCTTTATCTTGATTTTGAGGAGGGGAGATAGATGGCCAAGAAATAGCCTGGCAAGTCAACAGTGAGGTATAAGGCTAAAGTTTTCAAAACAGAATTCTTTTAACTGTCCAATTACTAAGAGCATGTGTTCCATTTGTTTTTCTTTTTGGTCTTTTCCCTTTGTTTCTTCTGCTTTGCCTATAAAATGGATCAAACTTTATCTAAAAAAGAAAAATCATTTCAGCAATATATACAATTCCTCTCAAAAATATCTAAGTGTAAAGTTCCAAAAACTCAATTTATTGAACTCTTAATTGTTATCCATCATCAATGCCCTTGGTTTCCTTTGGCAGGAAGTCTGGAGGTGGATGATTGCAAACATGTTCTTCATTATTCTTGGAGAGAGGTCTAGAGGTGGAGGATTGGAAACATTTAGGACAAAAATTAAGCTAGTCTTTAGTTCCTGTAAAAGTTGTGCATCATGCTGCATGCCACTTCTGCAGATTTGCTATTTGATCTATTTTAACAAAGAAAGCTTCATTTAAAAAGCTTTCTCCTCCTCCCTCAGCTACCTCTGTAAGGTACTTTCTACCTCCAACCTCCTAGGGGGCCAAAAGTGTTGGCCAAAGGGAGGTACTCTAAATTACAATCCCATATACCAATTGGACTCTTTGTCTTAAAAAAGGCTAATGACAATAAAACTCAAGCCATTAAATTATACTAAATTAGGATAAATTCATCAGGAAGAAGGAACCTTCAACATAGTATTTACAAAGGCTCAAGGACACCATGATTAGTACATCTGAGTGTGCATACCGACTTTAATGTAACTGTGCTGTGGATGTTTATGTTTTATGTGTCTTTGTCCATCTACCTGTTGAATCTGTGCTAATAACTGGTTCAACACCTTCAGCTGCTTTGTTTAAGCTCAACAATTTTTCTTTTTTGGACTGTTTTGATATTTCCATGTGAAACTGTTTATATATGGTTGCAGATAAAACCTGCTCTCAATATTTGTGGTTCACATAACCTAACAATGGGTTAATTTATATGAATTTATAAAAGTAAAATGTCTTTAAGGTCAATGACATGTTTCCACTCAAGTTAGCCAATCAAAATGATATCAAAAATTAGTTTTATAAATACAATCCCTATTGTCTGTATGCAATAATTTAAAATTTTTCTCCTGGGTATGCATGACATAAATATGAAAATGAAACCAAATTCACACAATAGAGAGAGGACCCTTATGAGTTAAAAATAACAGCACACAGCTTCTCAACTCTGGTGTGCCCATCAGTATATATGGATTCCACTCTTGCAAGAGTATAAATTAAAGCTTCATTTTTGTTGCCTTTGGAGTCCACCTTAGGTCTGATTAAGTAAATATATTTCTCCCAATTTTGTGCCTCATGGACTGGGAGCTGGGAAATTTACTTCTCATTATTCTCCCCCTATTTTTGGGTGGCCCACTCTGCCTAGAGACTCTGTCTTCACACAGAAACTGTAGAGCACCCAAGAGTGTTCTTCTAAAGAGCACAAAACTGATGAATGGGGAAATAATACAGACACCTGCAGTGACCAGACAACAGTGTGCCAGAGCCAAAGTAGAAAACTGAGCTATAAGTACTGCCTCTTGGAGGTTTGAACATCTTCGGGAGCCACATATGTGACTGGGTTATCTTATTTGGAGGTGAAATACACAGAGGAACAATTCAAGGTTAAGGGGATTAAGAGAAACTCAATAGAGGAAATCAACTCAAAATAAAAATAAAATTAGGTGAACAAAGGTAGGGAAAAAAAATTCTTCCTGGGATATTGCATGTGGGGCCAGACTGTCTGCTGGATACAAATACCATTCTGAAAATTTTCTAGAGCTCTTTGTTACAAATCTTATCTAATTGATAAAAATTCACTTTTGAATTCTAATTTGATTTTTATTTAACTGATATGATTAAAACATTTCTTGTGCATTGTACATTCTTATACCAAAGTTACAAAGTTAGTGAGCTCTTTTGCAGTTTTAATGAATATAAGAAAGTTATTCAGGTGTTTGGAAATTTTTTCACAGTGAGCCAAATTTAACATATAACAATCTGAGACCAAAAGTGGAGGAGAGAAAAGTACTTTAAAATTCATAAGGCCTTTGCAAGGTTTGTTATGGAAAGATTATGGTAAATAGGATAGAGAAGAAAACATGGAGATATATATATATATATATATATACACACACACACATATATATATGTATGTATATATATATATGTGTATATATATATATATATATATAGTTTTTTATGTGAGATGATTTAATATGGTTTTTTTCCTTCCAGGAAAAGAACATGGAAATTCCAACAAACATAGATGATTCAATATGCTGAGAAAAAGCTTGTAGAGGATATAATTTGTAGAAAGTATATGTCTGCTTAGTTATTTTGAGCTTTTGCTCTTGTTTTTGTTGAGCCCAAGCTGTTTCTTCTAAAAGCTCCTTGTTACTCAAAGATGATTAGGAAGCTAAAACACTGACTTTCCTCAGTTACTTTCTTCCCTGTCTGGTGCTTTCAGACAAAGGCTTTAATTCTCATTTGTGAGATTAATACTAAGCATGAGCTTCTCTGTATGACTAGCAGAGGCACCTAGACTGGTTAATGACAAGAAGTAGGGCAAAACTGCATCCTTGCACAGTTTTTATCTGTCTTTTGGCACTCATTACTTCTGACTTCAGAGTATATTAAATATATTTATGTTCCCCAAATGTACATGTCATCAAAGATACAAAACTAAAAAACTTTACATCATACTGGTGACTTCCAGGTTAAAATTATTTATGGTGGTAAATGTTTAGGTTCAAATATCTGGCTTCCCCTTATTTGTTTTCCAATTATTTGTGATGAAATATATATTTCAATCCAACATGAGATAGCCAGCCAAAAGATACAAACAGTTTTTCAGGGTTATGTTTATGTGATTGTTATGTGTATGTATACATATGTTATATACATACTAAAACACTGTATAGTCCAAACAATGCCACATAAAATGTCTATAGACAGATACATTTGTCTTATATTACACTCTATTAAAAAATAACAAATTTAGATAAAAGTTCCTTCATATTATTTAATAAAATAATATCATCAGGATTGTAATGCTGGTATGCTTTGTTTCCCTTGATACCAAGTTTTCTCTATAAAACTTTTTAATTGCAACATGTTAATATGCTATAGGAATTCAACTTCTAAGAAAGCCGTGATTGTTAAAAATTAATAGTTCCCTAATTAACCCCTGAATATTTTCACTGATTCAGCATAAATTGTGGAGACTCTAAAAGTGCATAATGGAATGAAGAGGCCCTCTTTCCTAAGTTTAGACATTTACAAGAACTTGTGAAGTAACACACTGTACTCTTTTGTGTTGTACATATATGCTCTCACTCTGGCCTTCCTGGCCCCCTAGTGGAAGGCAATGCCCTGGATAATGTTCTTGTTTCTCATCAATTCTTTCATCAAGGGGCTAAAGCCCATGTCATCTCCTTTCTCATCCATGGTAATCAAGCTAAAAAAATGGATCATACATGTCCCGACTGCCAGAAGGATTTAAGCTCTATTCCTCAAACAGGAGGCAACACAGATTAAAAGACAATAAAATTTAACAAATAAACATAACTCATCATAACCCTTCTGATAAATTTAAATCTATTCATGTTTCTATAGATAGCTGCTCTGATTAAATATATGACTTCTTACAATATGGTGAAACTATAAAACATGTGAAGCATCTTTGTTTTCATGTTTTCTGTAAGAGGAATACCCTCACAAATTAAAACAGAATATGGCCCTGCTTATACTTCCAATTTCCTATGAACTTTTCTTCAACTCCGGTATGTTATGTGCATCCAAGTGTATCCTCACAAGCCCACAAGCCAAGCCACTATAGAGCAAAACAATGGGCTCCTCAAAACTCAATTATTAAAACAAAAATGTGTAATATAGTGTAAAGACTTCTACTGCAGGAACAATGGCACAAAACACTTTATTTTTAAGTTTTAAAAATTGTGATTCAGAAGGTTTCACAGCAGTGCAGAACAACTCACCTCTGAAGCTGAGCAGCCACTGCAAAGCATGAGCATTCCCTTCACTTCCATAAACCGTTCTTGCAAAGGTCACATAGATCAATTACAGGTCCAAAATTAGAAAGACAAAAAGACCCCATATATTTCTGAGTTTGCTGACATATATACTTTAAGTAAGCAGTGTGATTTGTTTTTGGTTTTTTTTTTTTGGTACCAGGGATCGAACTCAGGTCCTTGCGGTTGTGCAGCAGGTGGAGAAACCACTGAGCTAAATCCCCGGCCCTAAGTAGTGTGATTTATTGGGCTCTTATTCTTACCTCATCTGTCTTTGACACAGTTACATAGGGAGATACAAAACCACCCTTTTTTCTACTGCCATCTCACATACAGGCAGAGCTTAGCTTCTACCTCCTGGCCACTGAAGGGACTGTGGGAGGGACTATACCCAGTGTGCCTATTCCAGTGGTCATCATCTGCTACCCCAACACATGATATTTCCTGGAAGAAAAATTTCCATTATGCATAACCAGTACTTCCAATAGTGGTTATTGTATTCGTTTCCAGTCACAATAGTATATGAATAATTCTACTATCTCTCGAATATTCTTCATATTATGGTAATTAGAAAATGAGCCCAAGCTTGGCAGCCCACCAATCTCACCCAGGAGTGGATGGGAATTTTCACTCTTAAACAGATCACCTAGGTGCGTGAGCATATCAGACAAATGCATTTTCTATGCATTTTGATTGCAACTAATTCTGCTTTTACCTTGACCACTACTGTGGCTGTGGCATCAGTTACCTTGATTCATTCTATCTGAACTGTTTAGACAATAAATGACTATTTACAAAATATTACCTCAGAATTACTGAGTCAATCTAGTACCAACAAAGAAACTCTAGAAAGGCTTGATGTCCTTGAGGCAACTGTCATCTGGCTTGGCGAACACTAACAGGCCCTATGTACATGTAGTAAACTTAGTTGTGAAGTTGGGTTGCACCCAATGTTCATTGCTCCTACTCCTTTTAATCATTCTGCATCTTGGGAGGAGTTTCAGTATCACCATGATGCCTTTCATACAAAGCTAGGAAGATATGTTAATAATCTCCAGGACCACATACAAGCCCGGTGTCCTAAGCTTTAAACAGAGGTTTGCAACCTTACTTTAGTTCATCTCAATGATATTACCTACTGTTTCAACACTTGAAATTGTTTCTTTGCACTCAACCTTCTCATTAGGGCTCTTACAGTTATTGGAGTAATCTATTTTCCTGCTCTTTCTTGAAGTCCTAAGAGTGTTCCAAAATGTGCTCCAAAGCACTCCCCATGCAGAGCCCTGATGACCTTTCTACAGCAAGTCAAATTCTGCTCTGCCCTGTAACTCCTCTCCTCTTCTCAAGCTGAGGTATAAGACAAAAAGGGGAAACATGGAGACACTGGCTGGAGGAGTGATTGGATTGAATGGCTTTGAAATGAAGTAGAGGGAAGGTCAGGAGAGAAAACTGAGGCCTAAACACATATTAGAATCCATGCATGGCAGAAGGTTGCATTTCGGAGGCATACTTCAAGAGGTTTGTTTGTTTGTTTGAAGTTAAAACATGCAGACAAGAGAGCACAAGATGGGAACAGTCTACACATCGCCGACAGGAAAGGGGAATTTCTGTGACCTGAATCAAATGTCATAAATGACGCAAAGAGGGAAAGGAAGTGCTCACACACACACCTGTTGACAGCACCTGAAGGGGGAGACTGGTGTCATGTGACCACATTGGTGTCATTCTCAGACTCTGCATGTAGAACCAATCTAACCAATCATATCTATTGATAGTTTGGCAAAGGAAGAAGAAATATGCACATTCACTTGGTTTCAGGATACTTTTTTATCTGTTTATTTTATCCTGATTTTCTGATTAGGAGCCATGCTGCAGTTTTAGTGGGTGCTCTGCAATCTGCTTGTAGCATCATCAGCTCACTTTAACCCCTGATTCTGCAGAGACCACAGCAGGTGGGCAGACATGGACAACCTCACCATCTTCACAGAATTCCTCCTCATGGATGTCACAGGCTCCTGGGAGCTCCAGGTTCTGCAAGGTGTGCTGTTTTTAGTGATTTATCTGGGAGCACTAACAGGGAATCTTGTGACTGTCACTGTCATCATGACAGATACACTTCTCCACTCTTCCATGTACTTTTTTTATGAGCAATGTGGCCCTCCTAGACTTTGGCAGCTTCTCAGTTACTGTTTCCAAAGTCATAGTGAATTTGATGACTGGTCGTACATCAATCTCCCCAACAGAATGTGCTGCACAGATTTTCCTCTATATTGTTTTTGCAGAAGTAGAATTTGCCTTCCTGGTGGTCATGTGCTATGACTACTACATGGCCATTTGCCACCCTCTGCACTATGGGCTCATCATCACCCCGAGTCTTTGCCCCCAGGCCACTGCTGGCTCCTGGGCCTCTGGTCTGGTCTACTCTGTTCTCCACACAGGGGCTCTGTTCAAGCTTCCCTTCACCAGGACCAATGTGATCCAGCAATATTTCTGTGATAGTCCTCAAATCCTGAGGATATCATCTTCAGTTGTCCAGTTGTCTGAATTTGTAATCATTGCTATAAGCATTTGTCTTGTGTTACTATGTTTTTCCTTTATGTTTATGTCATATGTTAACATATTTTTAAATGTGCTTAAGATGCATTCTGCAGAAACCCGAAAGCAAGCCATTTCCACCTCTACCCACAGTTGGCCATTCTCCTGCTGTTTGTCATTTCAGGAGCAATAGCTGTCTTAGGTCCCACTGCAAAGAAACCATCCCTTAAGAATCTGCTGACTGCCATGTTCTACACCATGGTACCCCCACTCATGAACCCCATCTTCTACTGTCTACACAACAGGGAGATCAATGCCGCTCTGCAAAGGATGTTCAACAGGTATTCTCAGTTCACAGTCCAGGGTTTTCTTGACTAAAACATAAGTATCAATGTATCATCTGAAAGTGATTTAATTAATTTGTTGTATTTTCTTACATTGCAATCTGCACCTGTGAATCATCAATTTTAGTTATCTTTATATATTTTGTCTGTTATTGTTATGCTGAAGTAGTTATTTTCCTTGCTGGGTATATTGTATATGTTGTTTATTTTATGCCCATTTCCTGAAACACTGGACATCTAGCCCACATTGACATGTTTTTAAAATATTTGGTATCACTCTCAGCTAAGAAGAAAGTCAGCCACCACAAGGAGAAGAGCAAGCATTACATGTTCCACCTTAACTGCCACCTCTGCTGTGCAGAGAACCTCAGGTGCTGGATCTGACCCACCTGGGGAAGCGCACTGAGTGGTCCTGAGAGAAGACCCTGCTGTCTGCACCGTGCTCTCTGCACTCGCTCTTCCACTCAGGCTGGGATAAGTGATAAGGAGATTAGACAGGGGGACAACTCAGGCCTGAGAACACAATGGGGTGATCCACACTGAGATCCTTGGAAATCCCTTCTGCATCATCTTCTAAAATGGTTTTGATACATTCAATGAAAATTAGGACACAAAAAACCCTCAACTTCAAAATATTGTAGTTTGGAAGATTTTGGGTTCTTTCTTTCCTCTGGATGAAAAGATGCAGCATGTTAATCCACTCAAACCTTGGCTTTAATGAAAAACAAGAATCAGAGTGTAACACAGAGACAGATGGAACAATGACTGCTATTGGGATTTACCTGGAGAGCAGCAGATGATGCTTCCATGTGAGCTAAATTTTTCTCATCATGTAGTGTGTACAAATGGATTTACTCATAATTGAAAGCATTTTATTTTTCTGACTCTGAAGAGCTGAATCTTCATCCTAGTGGTTCAAATACAGAACTGCTTCCTGAGTCCTTCAGTTGTTTCATCTAGAAGCCCTATATAGGAAAACCTCAGCATTGAGGCGCTGGTCCCCATTTATCCCCAGCCCAGCACTGGAACATCAGGCTCATCGGGCTCCCTGTGTCTCTGTACTTATTGTTCCTCACAGAAGCAAGTGGTGGTTGGCCCCATGGACCTCCTGTCTTCCAGACCTCATGTCCTGCTGAAGGTCTGGATGTGGCTCATCCTCCTCTGATGCCTGAGATACCTCAACTTTCAATGTTTCATCATTGAGGGAGGGGTACATCTGTTTTCCAGCTTTATTTGGATATAGGTGACAGTCAAAATTGTATGTATGCAAGTTCAAAACTTGATGTGATTTCTGTATCCATAGAAATATTTGCCCCAACCAAGGTAATTAACATACCCAATTTCTTTTCAAAATATATCTGTGTCTATGTCATTTGCGTAGCTGTTTTCAAGGGAAAATCATTCTCTACTTCATATTTAAATTGCAGTCTTATAAAGACAGGGTGTTAGCAAGTCTGAATCTTGGAATGTTGGATCATAAATTTCTTTTGCCCTAATAATTTCTATTTAATATGTATTAAGATTTTTCTGTCCAGGTTTATTTCCCTTCAGATGTTTGAATGAATAAGCAGATTGACTTTTAATTTTCAGAGTTAAATTAGAAAATTATGTCACTTTTATTCTTCTTTTTGCCTTTCTACCTAGAACATATTATTTTTATTAGTGGCTTCATAAAATTCCATTGTAGCATTTCTTTTTGTGCATTTTGAACTAATGTATTGCCATGAGTTAGACTGTTTCAATCATGAAACTTAAGTATTTTTTTCTGGGAAATTTTTTATTCCTACAATTTTTTGTTTTTAATAATTTAATGTATTAAATCATTCATTGACAAATAACCATCATATCTAATTCTGGGATGCAGTGTGATTCTTTATGTTTTATAAAATTGAATATTTAAATGATGAAAATTGAAAATGCTCCCATTCAATATTCTTACCACTTTTGGGTGTGAGCCAATTAAAATCTGCTTTTTTCACCACATGGATAATATGAATGCATTGCTATTGTAGTCCCCATTCTGTGCAACTGATCACTCTTATGGCTGTGTCTAGATGGCCCCCCACAGCCTCATGTACTCATAGGTAGGGCTTTTTAGAGGTGGCTGGATCTAGGTTATGTGACGCTGGGACCACATTGTGTGATGGTAAATTTAAGGGTGCATGATCACTAAATTGGTCCACTGATTGGTAAAGCATGGTTCTGGGTGTGGATAATGGGAAGGCCACCCTGGGTGTGGGTGGCACCATCCAGGTGGAGTGTGAACTATTATGGTGGGAAAGGCCAACTAGAAGCCATTAGAGTTGTGTCTAACTGGGAAAACAGTAAAATAAAAAATTCACACCCCCTGGAAGGATTGTCAAAATTAGTGTCACCAGAAGGACTTGAAAGATCCAGGGGAGGTTGTTGTGATCATATAGTCATTTAACTCTCCTATTTAACCTGTGTAGAAGACAGGTGACCTCAGAAGATGATGGTGGGCTTATAAGATTAATCAAGGGCTGGTTGAAACTGCAGCTGCTATACCAGGTGTGGTTTCCTTAGTTGAGCAGGTTAACATACCTGCTGGTACTGGGTAGGCAGCTATTAATTTGGTCAATGTCTTTTTCTCCGTACTTGTCCACAAGGCCCACCAATAGCAACTTCCTTTCATCTGGCAATGCCAGCAATACACCTTCACTACTGTACCTTAGAGGTATTTCCAGTCTGTGGACCTGTGTCACACCTAGTTCACAGGGGGCTTGATTATCTTTCTCTTTCACAAGATATCACACTGGTCTATTATATTGGTGACATTATGCAGATTGGACTGAGTGAGCCAGAGTAATGGCCACTCTGAAGTGAGACATTTGCATGTCAGACAATGGGAAATAAATCCTCCTACATCTCAAGTGAGCTTCCAGGCCTTTGACCATGAAGCAGTTCTGCATCATTGATCTTCTTGTCCTGAGCTTCCTTCTCAGACTGAGCAGCTACTGGACTCTCCAACTTTCCAGCATGCACTCAGCCACTGGGAACTCTTCCATCCCCATCCTGTAAGACTACCTTGTAAATCTCCATGTGTATTATACATATGTTTTCTCTTGATTCTGTCCTTAGAGAACCCTAACAAATACAGGAAGCAAGCCTGGAGAAATGACACCAGGAGAAAAATAAGTAAAAGTAGAAAAAGGAAAGAGTGAAGAAGGAATAAAGTCATCAATATATAGTACACTTGAAGCTAATCAAAACAAAATACAAGCAATTTCATTTGAAGGAATAATCAACTGTGTCAAAACAATAAAAAAATACAAAATGGCCAAGTGTAATGTGCCTTGAGAATTAATTAGCTTTTGCACTTACTTGAATAAACTTCCTTAAAATGACAGGTGAGAATCCTGAAGGAGAGGGTGTGAGAGCAGATGGGAGAAGAAGAGTTAAACAGCAGAGCTGCTGCAGAATGCAACTAGAGAAGGGGCAGAGACACTTCCCAGGTCAGGAGGAACAGGGTGCTTGTTAGCAGTTATGCTGACGGCTTTGCTAGTTCATCTGTCTTCATACTTCTCAGATCCACTCTACATAGATTAATGGGCAAAATGTAGAAAAAGCAAAAACAAAGCTTTAGAAGACAAGATAGGGGAATATCTTGCCTAGGAAGGGATTATGTAAACAAGACATGGAATTCTCTATTATAAAGGAAAATATTGGTAATTTATTTTATATAAAAACAAATTACAAAGATAGGTCAGAAACTAGCAGATCATATAAAAACTAGAAAAAAATCCTTCATGTGTATTCAAATAATCTAATGGAAGAAAAAAAATTAGGTATGTGATGCAAAAAGGGCAATAGATTTCATAGGATCTTCATAAAAGAGAAACTCTAAATGATGGGTAGATCAAAGAAAAGCTTGCCAATCTGAATAGAAATCAAAAGAATACATATGAAAATCATTCTCAGCAGAAGTAGATATTAAATGGATTTTCAACTATTAAAAATCCAAAACATTAAATTTTGGTTAAATGTGAAGCTTCGTTGTTGCAGGGACTCTACAGTCTTAGAGCTATTTTGAAATATAAATTCTAATGCATTCTCAGGTTTGCATCCTTTTTGGTCCCTAAACTCTACCCTTTGGCATAGGTCCTATGTTTTGCATTTAAGAATAGGGACACAGGTACAGAATCATTCACAACAGCCCTCACCTGGAAACAGCATACGTACATAAGAGCCATCGAATGGGTGTGTCAGCTCTAGTATATGCATCCAGTGGAACGCCTTCTACTAAGGAAAATGTGCAAACTATTTCCTTACAAAATAGTGTGAAAGGTATTGCAGTTATAATATTTAGTAAAGAAGCAAATGCCAACAATTTTTTCTAAACACTTTCTCTTCCCTTGCTTTTATTTCTTACTTTTTATTAGTGCATGTTTGCAGTACATAGTGATCACATTCATCATGGGAATTTGTACCTGTACATAACCATCTTGATTCTTTTTTCATCCCTTCCCTCCAATTCTTCTTCCCCTTCCCATTTACAAAATCTCTAGCTTCAATTCTTTCTGCTTCAATTCTTTTTTTCTTTAAACCTCTTTTCACTTCCTTTCCTCCCCCAAATGCATTTCTCGTTTCTCTTTCCATTTCAACTAGTTCTTACTAATATCTATCCCCCAGCAAAGGTAAAGACATCATGTACAAGGCAAGTCCAGTTTATAAGATCAACACAGGAAAAAATAAACTATGCTGTAAAATGTACATAAATGGTAGAACTATGAAAAATGTCAGAGGTCAGTCTGCAGTGGCTCTCAAGGTGCCTTCTAATCCATTTAGGCCTGGATGGTGGTGGTCATGTGCTCTGGGACTGGGCAGCACCCTGCAGAGCCCTGAGAGCTGCTGGTCTCCAGAGGCCGGGGTGCAGGAACGATCAGCGCTGTCTTGCAGGGGGGTGCACAGACCCTGCACTGTGCTGCAGACTCCCTGTGATCCAGGGGCAAAACAGAAGGGGATGGCATTTGGGTTTGCAGGGCTGCTAACTGGTGTTATAGGTGAGAAAAAGTAGGATCTTTTCCTCATCTAGACAGCTTCATTAAAAATAGAGGGATCAATAAAAGCATAAGAAATTCATTAATTTAAATTTGTGTGGCACTGGAGGCTTCAGAAAGAAAACTCCAAAGATCCAGGGAAAAATGTGCGTTTTCATGATGGTCGTGTAGGAGCCTGATTGGAAGATCCTGAGGTGTAATCTCTTGGTAATAACTTCAGGCAGCAGAACTGGGCAAGGCTGGGTCCTTCCTGGCCTGTTTGTGAAGTCTCTTCCCTTTGGTACCAGGGCAGGACCCTTCTTGAATAAGGGGTCTTAGGATCTCCTTTCAGAGGGAGGGTAGAGAAATCTTCCATGGACAGCTCTCAGAGAGGAAGGAGGGAGGAGGTAGGGGGTGCCCTCTCTGCTTCTGCAGTTTTCTCAGTTTCTTTCTGCTTAAAATATTCAGGACACCAAGGTCCCATATTCTAGGGTGTCATATTCTGAGTCCTGAGAATTGGATTTAAAAACTTTCACATTCATGTACATAGTCCTAATCAACTGAACTGGTTGAAGCAGTTAAATGACATGATCAACTCTGTGAAACAAAAATGTCCTTATCAGTGAGTGTCTGCACAGCCATAGCAATCCAACCATCACTGGGTGGGCCTGTGACAGGAGAGAGACTGGGGAGGTGCAAAGGGGACTAGGAATGGAGGGAGATGGAGAGAAAACAGAAGCAAAAAGTATGAAGATGGGCTATGTACAGGAAGTGAATCCCAAAGATGAATGTATACCTAATAAAATAACTACAAAGAGAGGAGATGCAAACCCCAGGTCACCCCATCCAGGGAAGAGCTTCCTTTCACAGAAAAGCATTTCCAGATGTGAAAACAAGAGACGCAGGAAGATGTGTGAATCAAAGAAAGTTGCACGGAGGAGCCAGTGTGGGTGCTCACAGACTGGGCTGCAGGCCAGCCTGGGGTGCTTATGTGTTCCTGGGGGTGTCAGGGACTTAGGATGTGTTTTCCTAGTGTCTGTCAGAATACCCATTAGTGGGCTGGTTCAGAATGCAAACCATTCGCATGTGTTTGAATTTCATACATAGTGTGTATATAACACTGTATTGGGGGGTGGAAAGCAGTGGAATTTGTGAACCTGTAGTATCAGGGGAAAAACAGTGTCCGAATTTATAGGAGAACAGCACAGCCCCAGTTTATAAGCTTATTGTACCTTAAAGACCTTAGTATTATTTTTTCTTTTTTGAGTTGTGAGTATCCTGGAAGGGAAATCATTAATGGTAACTGTGGGTAAATTTAGGACTTGAAGCTGCTGTTTTCTTAAAGTACAATTCAGTCATTGCCATTTTTCTGTCTCTTTTCTTCTTATGCTTGTCTTCTATCCTACCTCACAGCTGTTATAGGATTGTGCTAAAAGAACCAAGAAATAATCACAGGACTGCAGTACTGAAAATGAAGGCTCAGACCTGAAGATGCTCCATTTTTCACTGTTCTCATTTCATTGCGTGCACTCTTGCTTTTCTCCTTCTACCCAGAGCCAAAACTGTGGGGCCTCCACATTACAGCCTTTCCCACACACTCACACGGCTTCACCACAGATTCTCCTCACGCACTCTCCTGAGTCACTGATTTCTTCCCCAGCACCAGACCATTCACCCCAAACCCGAACAAGCATGACATCATGCACAGGAGGAAGTGTAGATTAACTCCACATCCCCATCCTGTATAGCTTGGTCTCTCCTGTTACTCAGAGAAAGCTTCCATTTCTTCCCTTCACATGGCATCCTGCAATGGCTTTTTTAACAATTGAAATTTCCCACTTCTGTACCACAGCACTCCAGGCGCTCTGTTGTCTGCTCCCTGCATGTTTTAAGACTCATCTTCTTTACTCTTTATTTAGGTTAGATAAGCGACTCTGTTCCACCTTCTGGACACACCATCCCAGTTCCACTACATGGACACAGGCTGTACTTCCTGCCTGCGGGGCTGTGTACCTCTTCTTTCTGTGCCCTCTTTTGCTCAAATGCCATCTCCTGGGGATCTTCCTGAACACCACAGCTAGGCAGCCCTCCACCTGTCTCCACCTTCCCACAGTGCCATTGTATTTCCTGTGTACACTACACCATGGGTTGTATCTTTAACCTTTTTTAGAAGTATAAGTTCAAAATATTAAACATTCAGAAATTTTGAACCTGTTTAATTATGTCAAGCTGAACTCTGGCTGGTTAATCCACACTTTCTTATTCGGTCCATAGGTGGCAGATAGGCCAGGGATGTGAGCGGTCTGCCAGACACCCAGGAACTTATGGCTCCAAACCTTGTTTAAAGCTCACAACATTACATGTTAAACCCCGAGGCCAAGTAAAGCAATGTCCAGGGGAGGAGGACAGGGGGAGACCGCAGTTGCAGTTTGTGTGAGAATTAGCTGAGAAGGTGGTCACAATCTTGGTCCAGTTTCCAAGTGAGGGATGGTCCCTTTGCTTAGCAAAATATCTCTATCATTCTAGTTTTCCAAGGGATTTCATTTTAGATGTCTTCCTTTGTACAATTATATGTGAGACTTTAAATGATAAAGTTATATTCTATTAGGGATTAAATAGCTTTTAGTGATGCCCACTATTTATCTCCATTTTTCCAGAACATCCCGTGTTTATGTCAGTTTTAGACTCACAAACTTGTGAGTGAGATAGTCTCCAAGGATGATGCTTATTCTTGATATAAAACAGTGTTTTACAGAAAAATCACAACATAAAAAAGAAAAGAAAACTGACTCCTGGCTCTTGGATCTGCTTTTATTGAGAAAATAATTATGACAAACACAGGGTAAGACTCCAACAGCGAATTATTACTTCTATTACAACTTTGCTTGGGGCTGATCTGACACTCCCTTGTCTTTATGCTCATAGTTCTTTTCCTACTAGAACCTGTACATCCAGCATGGGCAAAGCTGTTTGTTCAGTGATGAGGTCTTCCTGTATGTCTTGTCCAAACTAACTGCTCTGGAGCAGAGGTGTAGGCTGTTGACAGACTGAAGAAAATAGCTGAGGATAGTGTGCAAGACATAGGGCTAGTGAAACTTACTGACAGTGAGGGTCTGGGTGTCTGGCTGGCAGGTAGCAGTCTGCACCTTATCACTGCGGAAGGAGGACCTACAGCCTCAGCTTGATGAGCATAGATGTCCTTGGCTGGCTCTGTCTCTCTGTTTGCCCAGCACTCCAAGGAACAGCTGCCTTAGGGCCAAGTGCTGCAAAGAACACTTCATACATATTGCACTGCATGGCCAGTTCCCAGGGTCCACGGGAGGGAGGCGGGCTCCTCCGGGCCCTCTGCACCTGCTTCCACTGTCCACTGCCCCTTTGGTGCCCAGTGTGGTGGGAGTGGAGTGGGCCAGCCCAGGAAGGTGGTGTCTGATGCTCTCCTCCTCCTTCTGAGGGATCACACAGGACCGTGTCAACAAAAAGGCTGCCAGGCCTCAGCGTGCAGTCCTCCTGCGATCACTGACTCGAGCTCTTCCCTTCTCTGAAGAGCTAAAGATCATGACTCATTGGCATGATTTTGAGCAACAAATTCATTATACACCAGGCCTTACAGAAAAATCCATAGTTTTACAATTTTCTGCAAAGGTCACGATAAATTCCTAATGTATGAAAATACTGCATATTTTAAAAAATATGATAATTGAATGAAACTATTAGTCATATGCCTTGATGAGGAATACATTTCCCAAATGAACTCAGAGTAAAAAATGAAAAAGTAAATATTTCAGTTAACTAGATATTTAAAACTGTCTTGGCCTAGAAATTAAATTCACAGTTATAGGCAATACTTGCTGTAAAACACTTGCAGCAAATGTTACACACAAAAGAATATCTTCATTCTATAAAGAAAATATGCTAATTTTGAGAAATCTTGAATATACCAAAGTGTAGATGCCATGAACAATCAAATCCCCAAACAAGGGATAGTAATATATATATATATAAAATGTATGTATATGTATATTCCAGTTTCTTTGTAATAAAAGTCTAGGTGCTGCTGCTCAGTGCAGGAGCAACCGCAGAGCCACGTGTGTGCTTGGTTGTTGGTTAGAATCACTGACCAGCAGCTTTGTCTAACAGTTTGGTGAGGCACTGCTAAAGCACACAGACCTCTCTTCCATGGCCCATAGAGAGGACTAACCTCACAATATTATGTTTTGTGAACAAAGTTAGAAGCAATGTGCATGTGAATCAACTGAGGAAAAATTAAGAAGGTGCATGGGACATCATCAACCACAGCAACATTCCGAGTAGATACTGCACACATGGAGATCATACATTAAACACTGTCAGATATGTGTGAAAGTGAACGTGCACTGAAGTCCAAGGCTACACATCATGCTGGGTGCAGATCAGTGGTAAGCTGCTTGCCTGGACCACTTTAATAAAGTGGTCACCCCCAAACCAAATTAATAAAATTGTTCATAGACATAAGAATTTCTATATAGCGGCATGATGTATCCAGTTGGTCTTTCTCTTTTCTAATTCTCCATGGGTATTTTAGTGTGGTTATCCTGTTTGTAATTTTTAAAATATAGGACACAAATGAACACCGGCAGTGAGAGCAAGATGCTCTTAAAATCTCATTAGCAAGCTTCAGCCTCAGGATATTGGTGGTCAGGGCCGGGGATGCTCATGTTCTGATCCATCCCACTTGGACGTTAGCATTCCCCACAGCCAGCAGTAGTCCCTGTGCTTGGTCTCCAATGACCACTCACCATCTTCAGAATTTACAGGGAAGTAACAACAAGCCCATTAAATTGCGAGGGCAGGGCTGGGTGGGCACTTAGCTCACTCCATCTTGTGGGTTGCTGCTGAATGCTTGGTTTTAATTTCCCTGGTGGTTTCACACCATCGGTGAACAAGGATGCACATCAGAAAAACAGCTGGTGAAAAGCTCTGCTGTAGCACTGGAAATGTTTCAACAACGAGGAAGCTGAAAAGTGTACATAGCATGGGTCTCATCAACGGAAGTCTGGCAGAGAAGTTACTTTTCACCATTACACATTCATCATTCACCCAGCTAGCTCTGGTTGAGTTTCTCAGGGACCAAGCCCTGGGCTTCAGCTTTCATTACCTCCTCTGTCCCTTCCTTGCAGTGTTCTGCCCTGTTCTTCTCTGTTACTCAGCAGCTAGGGAGAGGTCAGAGCCCTGGAAGTCTTCATCCAAACCACTCATGGTGTCCACCTCAGGTCATGCATGGCTCGATTCTAGGGTTCTTGAAGGACCATGGGCTGTTTTAGGTGCATTCAGAACTTAAAGTTCAGACTTACCCGGTGTGGCTCAGAAAATAGTTGTGGAATGAGTGGATCGATGTCTGCTTTGGGTCACTGGAAAACTGGATAAAGCGAACAGACCACCACTCGTTGGCAGGAGCCACTGTCCGGGCGAGTCTCAGCCTACTTATTTGTCACCGTTTTGCATCTATGTAATGGCTAAAGCAGTGCTCTGGTATTTCGCAAGGTTGTTGGGAAAGTAATTTTAATAATATCTATGAAATCCTTCACACGGGGCAATTAGTGTGTTCTTACTTTTAACAAGTGGGCTCACACCCAGATGATAGCATTTCATTTTCTGATTTGGCACTACACATACTTCTTTTTGCTCCAGTTTACATGCATTTTAGGCATGTTCAATTCTGGGGAACTGGTTTGGATGAACGTACTTGGTGTTGTCCTGTTTTGGGAAAGAAACTCCCACACCAGAGAGGTTTCTGCAGAATCTTATGGGAGACCCAGAGGTCATTTAAACTGTTTTAGTAGCTACATTAAAAATGCAACAAGGAGCAGGTCAGACTAATTTATCTAGCAAAATACAGCAAAATATTGTGATTTAGCATGTAATAAGAACTTTTATGAGAAAATTATGTACCTTTTTCATAATGTCTTTGAATCTTTAAAATGATTTATAGCTACAGCTCATCTCAGGCTCGAAGTCATGTTTCCTAGTGTCCAAGGCTTTGTAGAACTCCTGGTTACCATAGTAGATAATGCAGATCCACATGATGCCAAGAGAGATTGTCCACACCATGTACATATGTGGTAAAATATATATTTATAATCTAGCTCCTAAGAGTAAAGCCTCCTTTGAGAGACACTGTCATCTAGTATTATTTAAATCAAGTCATCTATCCTTTTTATTAAAATTACTCGTTTCAATTAATCATGTTAAATTGTATGTTAATAAGCAGTAGGAGTTTTTTCTAAAAGAGGGAAAATAAATACCCTTTGATCATAAGTATGATTGTTTTCCTTTGATATCTGTTTTCTGCTAGTTTTCAGGTTGCTTTATTTCTTCTCACACCTCATAGCTCTTGTGGTTTATTCTTCAACATGAAATCATTATCTTTAAGAGATGAATACCTAGAAAATATGTTAAGCAACTGAATTTCACAATTTAAAAACTTGTCAAGAATGACATAAATTGGTAAAATCCATGTGACTCTCTTTCCATAACACAGGTTGCTGATGGGTGGCTCTGACTCAGATTCTTAGTGTAAGGCTGGAGTCTAATGTGCAGAAAAGGGGAGGGGCATCATCCGGCCCTTTCGTGTTCCTTTTCTGTTCATTTGGGGTGGTTCAGTTTTTACTGTTTTCTGTGTATCAGCTTCAAGGTGATATTTTGTGTGAGACAGAGAGAGAGAGAGAGAATAAATTCCCATAAACCACAGTCATAAACAAGCTTCCTTGTCACCTCTTACAGGTAGTCAGCTAGCAATAGTCAGCAAGTAGCACATCCTTCTTGAGTGGATTCTTGAGGGAATGGTGGTATGACTTGACATAACACAGTCCTGCTCAGGATGTCCTCTGGGAATTAAAATTTGAGCTAAGATGAGAATAACATCTGTACATTTCTTGAACTGCCCATGACCACATCACCTGATATTTCCAATTGCTCTCCCACCATCTCTCTCTACTGTGTTGCCTACAGGATGCGAGGTGGGGCAATTACTCTATGTACGCAGACTTTGTCCTCCTGGGGTTGCTCAGCAGCTCCTGGTTCCCCTGGCTCCTCTCTGTGCTCATCCTGCTGGTCTTCCTGATCTCCACAGCCAGCAACACTGACCTGATTGTGCTCATCCTCATGGACCCCCAGCTGTACACGCCCACATACTTCCTGCTCAGCCAGCTCTCCCTCATGAGCATCCTGTACATCTCCACCATCGTGCCCAAGATGCTGCTGGACCAAGCCATGGGCCAGTGGGCCATCTCCTCGCAGGCTGCATGGCCCAGCACTTCCTCTACTTGACCTTGGCAGGGGCTGAGTTCTTCCTGCCGGGCCTCATGGCCTATGACCACTATGTGACGGTGTGCATCCCGCTGCACTACCTGGTGGTCATGAGCCCCAGGTTCTGCCTGCTAATCATGGCGGTGGCTTGGTGGGGCGGCTCTGTGAACAGCTTCCTGATGATCCTGGTCACCATGCAGTTCCCCTTCTGCATGTCCTGGAGATCAACCACTTCTTCTGTAAGGTCCCCGCACTCCTGAAGCTGTCCTGCAGCGACACCTCAGACTACAGGACAGCCATGTACGTATGCTGCATCCTCATGCTGCTCATCCCCTTCTCCGTTGTATCGGCCTCCTGCACCCACATCCTGCTGGCCATGTGCAGCATGTGTGAGGCCGAGGGCCAGCAGAAGACCACTGCCACCTGCTCCTCGCACATGGTGGTCAGTCTCTTCTACGGCCTCTCCTATGTCAGCCTCTTCTGCAGGGCCACCATGTACACCTACATGCTGCCTCACTATCACATGCCCAAGCAGGACAAGGCAGTGTCTGCCTTCTACACCATCCTCATGCCCATGCTCAACCCACTCATCTAGAGCCTGAGGAACAAGGATGTGGCCGGGGCCCTGCTGAAGGCCCTGGGCCGGTACCTGTCCTTGGGGAAGGTGACTGGTTTCTGAAGACTGGTGCTTTCTGCCAATGGTTTCCAAACCAGGAAGCGGAGCCTGGTCATTCCCTTTGAGTGTAACTGTCCCTGTGTGGAGACTCCACATGTTGCTAGGGCTATCTCTGCAGGGCAGGCTTGGGACTCAGAAGGCTAAGGTTTGGGGAACTTGGTCTGTGTGTTTGGAAGGCATGGGTGAACTGAGCACTGGTCCATTGTGGTTGGAGAGTGATGAGGAGATCCTAGCAGAGGAGACTCAGCTGCTCCCATCAGCTACTCCTCCAGCTTCTCCCTCCACACTGACCCTACCAGGAAGCAGTTCCTCACACTTGATTTTGACTCTTTTCCACATATAATTTCAGTGTCACACTGACTTTTCTCCCACGTGATTTTTTGGCATTTATAGAAATATTTCCTTCCATCATGCCATCATTACTTATCGGAAAAAATAGTTCTGACTCTATGCGGTATGTTCTTGACTCAATTCTATTAACACTGCTTGTAGCCACAAAGCTTGGAAGAGATCAGAACTTTGAGATCTACATTTATGTTTTCCTATAGTGTTTTTGGTAAAATCATCCTAGAACAATGAATCGAGTCTTTAAAATGTGACTGTATGGTGTTGGTAAAAATGGACAGCTCCTTCATTATCTACTGCCCATGCAGTGATTCCTGATGACACAGTTTAATAGGAAAAGCTGGGGAAATGCTAGTCACATCTTTCCCCATATTTAAGTATATTTTACATTTGAATCCTCATGTAAAGTAATGGAACTCTTTTGAGAGTTAAATGTTCTCAAGAAAATAATGTACATTGCTCACCTTTTTCTATTTTTTATATTTTAATTTAGCTTAGTATATTTAATTGTTCCAACACTTTTTCTTTGTGTAAAACATTATTCTTTTGAAAAAGTTGAGAAAATTATATTTATTTCTCTTTTCTTTAGCTTTTGACCACTTGTGTTTCCATTTTCCTATAACTTCAGAATTTCTGATCTTATATGTCAGTGTCTGAGAAGGAAATCATTACAAAGAACAAAATGCACCTATCTAAAAGCTCCTTTTAAAACTTGAATAATTTAGTTATCTGAATATATTAGAAGAATTATCTGGAAGTTGACATGTGTTTTACAAAATTCTGAGTTTCTCCTCTTGGAAAAGAAAAGAAGCAACTTGATATGGAGCTTTCAGTTACATTTCTGTTTTGCATTTCCAGTGGACGGGGTGAAGGATGACATTGCGTCTTAACCCTAAATGTCCTGGCTCTGTCAGTGACACCCAGCTTGGAACTACAGGTTGGAGTTAGCTCTCACACCGTGCCATGACCTTATGTCTTGGGCTTCCTCTTCCCAGGCCCTCACTCTCCCTGAATTTTACTTCCTCCCCCTGAGCCATGAGGAGAACAAAGTGGATCATGACCAGAAGCTGTGGCTATGTTGGGATGTGGAAATGATGGGTCCACCTCCTACATGGACAGGAAAGAATGGGTGATGTCAAGGCAACTGCATTCTCATCACAGAGAAGCTTCCCAGGATAAATCAGTACACTCCAATTAAAGAGATTTATGGTGTCAGGTTGGATACGTTAATTTATCTTCTTGTATCCCTGGTTTTTAGTATACTAAACTAGGCTGTTCTAAGGCAGTTCTTACTTCATAGGGTAGTACTGAGGGAGAATGAGGTAACTAACCAGTGCAAACGCCACTTGGCTAAGAAGGTGCTCTGTACCGCAAGGTGTTATTATAATTAATTCATCACTGGGCTGGGGATTTAGCTCAGTGGTTCTGGTGCCTGCTTCGCAAGTGCAAGGTTCCAAGATCAATCCCCAGTATCAAAAAAAAATTAATTTGTCACTGTCAGAAGGAAAAATGAAGCCTGCCCCCCGCCAACATTTTTACTCCAGGGTGGTCTTGTGCCATGACATTACCCTCAAAGCAGGATTCTTTCTTGCAGGGAAGAGGCTACACAAGTGATGGATGTCTTCTTACAACAAATGATCGTTAATAAAAGGTGCTTTATAGATTGGTGTCCTCATTGGGCATCACATAGCCCTGTGATAACAGAGTAGTCATTTCTCTAGTGCATCATGGATAGCTGAGGTATCACAGAATACCCTTGACACTGATTTCCACTAATTTTAGAAGCAAAAAAAGGCAAAACACTCAAATATGAGGAAGATGTTTGGAAGGAAATTATTTAACCAGATTTGTAGGGCTTAACTCCCTCCTTCCTCAACCCAGTCAATCAAGATTTCTCATTCCTCCAGGTGGATCTTCGTATGCTGTTTTTGATACAGTGTTGACATTAAAATTGTATAAATTAAATGAATTATTTTACTGTAGGATGTTCTCTTCAATATCAGCCATTCTCACCTTCCTCTTCTTCTTCACTGATATCTGTCCTCCTTCTTACATTTTGACTGCCCTCCCTCACCTGTAACTTCTACATTACCTACCTCTCCCATCTCATGCACTTGAGTAGATGTCTGGCCATAACCTGTGTAGCTCTGTGGAGTGATCCTCACACCCCATGGAAGTGTGGCTCCAGTTGCTGATTGGTCCACCTGGAAAATATTCTTTAGGAAGAATTATTTATAGAATAGTGTCCTAAATGGCTCCAAAGGTGTTAAATTTTGCTTCATCTCTAATTGGAAATCAGAAGCTGTAAGGTCTGTGTCTAATGATCTGCAGTGAGTAGAAATCATGTATGTAATGCACCTTTGGGTGGTTTTAGTGCATGAAAAGTCTTCAATCATTATCTTCACTGATGTCCTGCTTCCCAAACATGATCCTTTTATTCTTTAAATTTGTTCTCCCTTGAGAAATAAAGTATGAGAAATTTCAGTGTCCCTAATGCAATGTCTTAATATACTCATGTGAAGAATTTGAAAGCATGTATGGCTTGTATTTTTCTCCATCGCTGTTTCTTTCTTTCTCTTTTCCCTTTTCCTTTCCCCTGGGTCCTTCCCTTCATTTTATCTTACTCCACTTTCCTTTCTGTTTCTCATGACTCCTCGTCTTCCCAATGCATTTGATAGATGAATAATTCTGAAAACCACTGAATGTTTGTAAATTTTAAAGGGCATATTTTAAATACAATTTTCTCTAACCAAAATAAGCCACTGACTTGGAAGAGAAGGCCTCTGGCCGCCATGGCACTATTTGTTATTACCCCAGAGGGAGCCCAGGCTAGATAAGAAGTTCTGTGATGAAATATCAACAAACAGTTCCAGCCTTTCCCTTGCAAAGAGTGCAGCTCTGTCTGGCCAGAGGGAATGGCCTTCACTGAGGCAGAAGGTGACACAAGTGAACCTGGATTAACTGATACCCTAGGGGTCACCACTGGGGATCATGGAAATCCACTATTAATCAGCTTTACTTGGCTGTGGCCTCACCTGCTTCCCTAGGTATTTACAAACTTGCTTTCCCAATGCTACCTTACTGAGGCATGCACTCGGCTGCTCTGTAGCTGAGTAGGATCTTAGATTTTTATGTAATCTGAGAGAGGATTACCCAAATGTCCGGGCATTTTCCTTGGCCCTCACTCTGTAACTTTGGGAAGGCCACCTGGAGTCACTTTACCTGATAAGAGCTGTGTCAGTGATCTCTTTTGGATTGAGAATGAAGAACACCTGTATTCACTCTCTTGCAAACAGATCATTGGAAAGAGGCTGCATTCGCTGGAAATACAGGGACAAGAGGAGTCTGGCAATGGTTTCCAAGGGCATGAGTGAGCTTACAGAAGGGGAAAAGTGCATGTGGGAGCTAAAGGTTAGAAGGTGCTCAGCATTCGTTATGAGTACTCTTCAGGTGCTGATGGGCAGGGTGCAGGGAGTATAATATTAAGGCAGCAGCATGGATCTCTGCCCTTGTAATATTGCTAAGGCAGGAGTGCACTGTGTATGTAGTCAGGTGTGGGTCAAAGTTTCCCACATGGTTGGGAGGAAATTAAAGTGCTGAGTCTGGTCTTTTCTGTTTCTGTTATTTTCTAACCACCTGCTTCTTTTTCTTTCTTCATAAAACACACACATGTGTTTGTGATGATTTGTTCATTACCAGCTATATTCCATTAACAAATCCTCTGGATGCCAACCTAGCTTGCAGCATGGGGGGCTATCAGGCACAGCAACTAAAGCAGGATGTGGTGCTGTCTCCTGTTGGAAACTTAGCACCTAGGGTATAATATCGAACACATTGTGTGGGGCTCTTGGTCTCTGGTTCTCACTTTGCCCCATCACTGCTGGTCCTGAATAAACTGTCTGGCTCTTGTGACCCTTATTTCCTTCCCTATGCCATCAGTGGGTGGAATAAATGGGCCACGTGTATGCCAGATGCTTTGGCTTCCATTGCTGCCACCCACGCCCAACCTGCTCTTGGGAGGGCATCTCCGAGTAGAGAGCAGCAGCCCCCTTCTGGCAGGTGCAGCTGGCAGCTTCACCCAGTGCTCCAGGAGCCCAGGTGTACGTTTTTTCTGGTTCATTGTTGGTATCTTTGACAACATTTGTTTTAGACGTGTTGGCATCCTGCACAATCTTCCTACGGAACTAGTTCCCGGTTTAGTGGGTGTTCAATAACTGCCACCCACATGTCATTACAGCACTAATTTTTTGAAATAAGAAGAGCCTGTCCTATCTTCTTTATTTTCTACTGTGGAAATTTCTAAATTGACTGTGAGAGTTAGCAGAGAAATTAGGGGGCTGATTCCCTATAATAGGGATTCCCTACTATACCCATGTAATTGATATGGAATCAGTTAGCCTTTAATGAGTGGAGCATATGAGAGGACATCTCCAGAAATACACGATCATGAGAACTACAGAGAAGGTGAAGGAATGGGGGGAAATTCACATCATTGGATACTAGCTGGCATAGAAAGGGGGCAATGACGTCTGATTATTCAGTATTTGAAGCAATGGTTCTTAATTTAGAAACAGAGACAAAGATCACAGGGAGAGCGGGTGTACACTAAGAGCTCAGTGATCACTCTGTTGTGGCTACAGAAATTTGTTAGTAGTAATTAATAGCAATGGTGTTGATTTCAGCACTATAAAACTTCTAGTTATATCTTTCTGATATGATAGTTTTATTGTGTGACTTCCTGCTGGAATAACTCACACTTAACGCCTGTTGCTTGATAATTTGAGCCATATACTCCAAGCTCTCATTTTCCAGCCCTTGTACTCCATACCCTGGGCTCTCCAAGGCAGTCATAGCTGGGGTTGGACTGGGCCCGCCCCTCCCCTCCCACCACATATGTGCCAATGCATGCTTGCAAGCCTTTCCTGACAGCTTCACCATCTGCCACCCGGTATCCTTATGTTTTTAGCACTCCTGTGGGGCTTTCCTTTTTCAAGTCTGAAGTTTTTAATTCAGATGAATTTCCACCTCTAGTGTCACTGTTCTCCTGAGTGGACCCCCACTTCTCTTGGCTCGTAAGGTCTGCTACTTTCTCCAAAGCAATCATCACACACATGCTCTTTAAACGTTTCATGATTTGAGGGTATTTCAGCCTGCAGCCCAGGGTAAGCTTGTCAGGTGGAGCACTTTGGAAGACATCACTAGAGCTGACACATACCATCTTATTTGTTATGTCTTAAGGAGAAAGCAGACCTTCTAAAGTGACTGGCACACAGTCAGTTTAGATGGTCACAGAAACCATTGTTTCTGGTTCAGGAACAATGTAACTTACTGTGTCTCCTGTTACACCTGCTGGTGTCTTTCACATCTTTAGTTGTAATTACAAATATTTTCATATATACACATATACATATATATGAGACATATATCTCAATATGCTTTCTTTGGCACATTTTTCCTCATTTGCAAAAAGAAAATAACACTCTACTTTTAGAGCTACATGGTAGTCCAATTAGTGGTATAATTTCATGCTTCTACTGAAAAAAAATGTAATCCAGAGAAATAAAACAAAGATTTTTGGCCAAAATGAGTCATCTGCTGGCATGAATATTTTAATTTCCAACCAGTTTTCCCAGAAGAGCTCTAATGGAAGCTTAGTCGTAATGACTTTAAATGAAGTCTCTTTGCCTATGGGCCAGAGCTGTGGTTATCAAGAAGCTGTTGCACTTACTAAGGAAGCAAAAATTGCTGATCTTTTTCAACCTAGTTTAGAATCAATATTTGAGTCTCAGTTTATTTTATTTCTCTTCCTTCGCTGATAACCTATGACAGATTTCAGTTTCAGCACAGAAACTTTGTATTTTCTTCCTTTGTAATTTTACTTCTTTATCTGGAACATTACTCATAATAAATCTGCACCTTGGATGAATGCTAAGAAGAAAAAGTGTTCTTTATTGATCCTATTATTTTTTTCAAACTCTGGGATATTTTTTTCTCCCTGATGCTTCAGATACTATATGTTTGACTGCTATGGAACCAGTAGATGTATTTATAATATCGGTGGACAGTACATTTTCCAACAGCATGCCTTTTCTAACATTCTGTCCCTGAAATGCAGCAAAGTGCACCATGATCTAATAATGAAAGCTGACAGCTCATGTCTCAATATCCCTGAATACATCAAAGAGGTGTGCATTTGCTTTACTCCAGATAAAAAAGCATAGGAATTATTTTTATTTAATTCAAGGAAATTTTAATATTATTCCACCTTATTCCCTCTAACTTAGAATTTCTTTGTTATCGGTAGTTATTTTTACTTATAAACATGAGTGAGCAATGATAAAATAGTGCAATAAATGATAAATATGGGAAAGATACCCTCATTAGCAATGGATTCCTAAAATAACATGGCATCCTGCAGCTTCATGATGCTCCCTAGCAGGAAATCGTCCATGTCCTGCTGAACAAAGGTGTCAGTAGGAAACACAACCGTGATGTGAAGCCCAAGTCCTGTAGCTAAGATTGAGATTTATGACCCCATGTTGACCTGGGAAAACACACAGACTCAAGCATTTAAAACACTCCATCCTGGAACAAAATGATTCCCAACACACCTGCCCACAGGCAGCTTGGACCCCAGCCTCCAGTGAGGTTAGCAATGCTGCTGTGCTGTGTTTTTGATGCCCCAAACTCTCAAGGCCTGCATAGTAATAATGTCACCAAAATCATACAGTTTACCTAGAAAACTGGGCTTCATATTCATGACATATCAGTTTCCTAAGTCACAGGTGGATGTCTGAGTGTGACCTTTACAATGTAATCATCCTAATGGTAAGGAGAAATTCAAGTTCAAGGAACTTACATAGATTATGACACAATTTAGAGAAGATGGCACAGGGCCAGCCTCAAGAAACTTCCAGCCTAAAATGATAAGTTATGGGATGTACCCAGAGGGTGGCTCCGAATAAAGATAATGCCCATTTTTAAAGTTCTGGAGGGGACTGTTACATTCACATCTCAGACCTTCCCTGTCAAGTAAAGGCTATGATGACCTGGTGCAGAGAGGAACATAGCTGCACAGTGTCACATGCATCATTAACACTGCAGCAGGACTCCGGAGTCTGAAGGGGATGAGCACCTTTATCCACATGGCAGCTGACATGGTTCCTGGCGGTGCTGTTAAGTATAGGATCATCCCTAAGCCCAGCTCTCTGCCTGCAGCGACCATGTAACGCAGAGATGGAGGCTGCGCCCCAGGACTCCACCGACTTCATCTTCCTGGGCCTCATTGCCCACCGACCCTTCCGCGGCTGATCTTCACCATGGTCGTCATCTTTGTGGTGGCTTTCGTGGCAAACGTGGTCATGGTGCTGCTCATCCGTGTGGACCCCTGGCTGCACACGCCCATGTACTTCCTGCTCAGCCAGCTCTCCCTCATGGACACGGTCTACATATGCATCTCAGTCCCCAAGCTGCTCCAGGCCCTGCTGTCTGAGTGGAGGACCATCTCCTTCCTGGGCTGTGCGCTCCAGATCTTCCTCTACCTGACCCTGATCGGGGGGAGTTCTCCCTGCTGGGCCTCATGGCCTTCGACTGCTACTTGGCCGTTTGCAGCCCACTGCGCTACCCGGTGCTCATGAGCTGCAGGGTCTGCCTGTGAATGGCGCGGGGCTCCTGCTGGGCAGCTCCCCGGACGGCTTCATGCTGACGCCCATCACCATGAGTCTCCCCTCCTGCTTGTCCCGGGGGATCAAGCACTTCTGCCAGATCCCGGCTGTGCTGCGGCTGTCCTGCGCGACACGTCGCTGTACTAGAGCCTGATGTATGCGTGCTGCGTGCTGATGCTGCTGGTGCCCGTCTCCATCACCGCCGTGTCCTGCATGCATCCTGTTCCCCGTGCGCCGCATGACCTCGGCCGAAGGCTGGCGCAGAGCCTGGGCCACCTGCTCCTCGCACGTCCTGGTGGTGAGCATTTTCTATGGGGCGGCCTTCTACACCAACGTGCTGCTCCACTGCTACCACACCCCCGAGCAGCATACGGTGGTGTCCGCCTTCTACATCATCCTCATGCCCATGCTCAACCCGTTCGCCTACAGCCTGAGGGACAGGGACGTGGCCGCAGCGCTGAGGCGGGCGCTGGGGAGATGCGGCTCCCCCGAGAGAGTCAGGGCCAGGCCGGACCCAGGAGAAGCCAGGGGGGCCACAGCAGCCGGGTGACACGCCGGCGACCCAGCCCCCTGGAGTATGCTTCTCGGAGATGAAAAGGCTCAGTGCCACACTGCCCATGAGCGTTCTCGGCCGGCACATCCTCCTGCTGAAGCACCGTGTGAGGGCTGACTCCCAGGGTGGACCGGCGCAGCCTTGCCCAGCTGGCCTGTCTGGGTTCGCTGACGTTTTCCACCTAGTGCTGTCAGCTGGGCAGCACTGCCAGCCACCCCAGGCAGGCCGTGCAGGGTATGTTATGTGAGATGTGTGTTCACGCGTCCCTTGTGTCTGCGTTGCTGGCCCACTTTGGGGGTCGGGCTGGGAACTGAACCCAGGCCTTACCTCGGGCATGCTAAGCCTGTGCTGCACCACTGAGTTACACCCCCGGCCCTCCTGACAGGCTTCTCAAAGGAAAACTGAAATTCCTGGCAAACCCATGCTCTTGGTGATTCAATTTCAAAAATTCACTGAACAAAATATTCTCGATTGCTCATAATGCAGTAGATTTATTTAGGAGGCTTTTGTGAGGATGATAAGATTGTACTTTGGGTTCTATATTCTGAGTCACTTTGTATAAAAATCTATTTCATTTTTTACCTGTGAAATTGCATTGTGGATTATCACCATACTTTTATTCATCAGTCTAATATAAGCCTGGAAATTAATAAATATTTATTCATTTATTGATTGGTTCAAATTTTATTCTACCACTAAGATTACAACATTGCTACAAACCTACAAAACTTCCATTCGTGATCTAATGAAGTGATAATAGATAAACATAGAATGAAAAATTTGAGATATTTCATTAGCTGACTTAGCTCTCAGGTTAATTAAGTTGCTCAGTATAATTCTCAGCCTCTCCATTGGTATATTGGGAGACAAATATTTCTCTTTTTTAAGGACTTTTGGTTAGATGTGGTGTCTTGATAGGTGGATAATGTGGGTAGAATTTTAACTAAACAAAGACTAGTGAACCTTCTATCATTTACTTATTTACCTTATACTTTCTCATATATGTAAGGTCCTAAAAGAAAAAAGTTAGCAAACACTGTATTGATCCACCCAGTGTCTATTTTGTCTATCAGTAGAAGGCTTTGAGAAGGTTGGATGAGCTTTTGGAAATCAAATAACAGGCAAACACTAAGCAAACATCACTCAGTCTTAGGCTATTTTGGCCCTGATGTAGAGATAGAGGGAAAACGTTTTTCCTCCTCCAATGCAAATGCAAGTAAAGAATATTGCCTGGTTTTGCCTCAGAAGATTTCTAATAATTTTATCTTTGCCTTGAAATGAAACAAGGAAACAAATAGAAAAGAGATTACAGAATGTCCTGGAGGGATGAATGTCTTCATGTGCAGAAACAGACCTGGTTCATGAAATAGCTTCAGTCTTGTTTTAGCAGTTCCATTCCCTTTGAATTCTCTGTACCTCTGCACTAATGCTTTCTCCCTTTCCCTCCTCCTGCATTCGCCAGCAACCCTCTTTCAGTTGCCCCCTCTGCAAAATCACTGCAGCTCACACTTCATATCCCCACTAGGTGGGGAACTTGTGTCTTCTTCCCCTTTTCCATAGTGTCTTGCTTGGTGCCGGGCTGCTATATATTAATACCTAGTAGGGCTTTTGTCTTTATATTTCCAAGATTAACTCTGCACATTTAACAAGAGCATGTCAACTCCTAGGTTGATAAATACATCAAAAGTACTTGAAAAACAGCTAGTTAGAGAAATGCATTTAGACAGACCCCTAGATGCTGCAGGCGTCAGTGACTGGGCATGCCAGAAGGGGTCTTCTGCAATGTTGTTCAACGTCTTTTCAACAAACAGTGGTGGCTACCTGGATCTGCTCATTTTATCATGATTTACCAATCCTCCCACTTCTGATGCCTCAGATGTTCTACTGAATGCTCTATGGGTTACTGAATGATTGATTGACTGATAGAGGGAGATAGTCTTGCTCTGTGGCCCAGGCTGGCCTTGAACTCCTGAGCTGAGCAGTCCTCCTACCTCAGCCTGATAAGTAGCTCAGGCTACATGCGAGTCCCATCTCGCACAGCTTATGCATTCTAATACAGTCTTCTTTAAAATTTCGAATCTCCCCCTACACATTGCAGCTGCCCTCTCCCTTCTCATAGATTAGCCCTCTCTTAAGAGGGAGTGACCAGGGCTTTTCCTCAGTCATTTCACACAATGTATGTACAAGGTAATTTGTGGTCACCAGACCTTCCTCTGTGTTAAAAACAATATAGTATTGTGGGAAAAATTATGAAGTATAGCACCTTAAGATTTATTTTAATGCTACCAGTTCCATACTTCCACTATGACATCAGGTCTTCCAGATGATGAAGAAAAGTTAAAGACAAAAGTGTCCTTTTAAAAAAATTATCAATTCAATATTAGATTTTGATCCTGATCCTCACAAACTCCTCTGAAGTGTTTAGATGAACACTCAGTCCCACGGGAGATGGGGAAGCCACATTCAGAGTAAATTATTGCATCACTCAAGCTGATGCAGACTGGATCTCCACCTGTGGTCTGGTATTTTGCTGCCAAACATTGATATTAATCAGTAGGCAATTTCCAAAGGACAGAATGTGTCTCCAAACACAGCTTCTAGTTTGTGATACTCCCAATCATGATCTGGGGACCAAGCCACCTCTGGGAGCAACACACAGATAAAGTCCACGATTATTCTCTGTTGACCACCAGCTGAGCTAGACTTGCAAGGACCTGATGACTCATCTTGAAGGGTCACAAGACACCCTGGGCTCTTTCTGCAGGTAAGGGGTATGGATATGAAATTACATGAAGCCTTTCTTCTACACATTTAAGTAGATACTTATGGTTCTATAATGTCAAAGTCTAATAGTGAAAAACATAAAGTCTCCCTACTAAATACTTTCTTAATACCTGGGAAGATTTCAGCTGAAAGTACTAAGACAATAGTTCAGCATGGAGAAGACAGTGCACACCGTGTTGCCCACAAAGCAAAGAGTATCCCTCAAGTTCTGCTGAGAGGTTGTGAACACAAACTGCCTGAAATGTTAGGTCCTGACTGTACAAAGACATTAAACACAGGAGTCAGGGTAATTGGGACAGTAGATAATTTCAAAGCATTGGGATGTTACCTAAAACCAAGGGCTGCTTTATACACAAATATTAAGCTAAACAAAATTCATTTTTACTGTTTTTTCACTTGAGCTTTGGTGAGGTAGAACTTCTTAAAGCCAAATATCCACACAGTCATATCCAAACACCCCATTGTGTGCTTCATTCCAAAGGACAGAGACTCGAGGGGCACTGAAGGGTGCAGTGTTGATCAGCTGTTTGAGGAACCAGCTAAGACCATCAGGTAACATGTAGATGGTGACAGCATCCACTCTGATTATCTTCTGTTGCTTTTTTGTTGTTGCTTCTTTGTTCATTTTTAACCTAATTTTAAGCTCATCACATAAGCAAAAAAGAGATCTTCATCTTTCATGGTGATGCACGCCAAGCAAGTAGACATTTTCCTGATGTCAAATATGTTGTCAGTAACTATTAGGAAATGAGTGGACAAAAGCCATTTCATTTTAGAAGGCTTAGCTTTCTGAAGTACGCATTTTAAATTTAAAGAACTTCTTTTATGTTTTTCTGAGCATTTCACTTTGGAAGAATATCAGTGGAAACAAGTCAGTGAAATTAGGTGAGCACACAGAAAATTGGATGTTAAGAAGGAAGCTGGAAGGAGAAGAACTGTAGTGAAAATCTTTCCAACTTCATGCAACCCTCAGTAATTTCTATCAAGTATTTTCTTAGTTGTGGCTGGGGTAAAGAACTGTCATTAGCGTCTTTCAGATTCTTCACAGATACTTCCTCCTCCGGAGCTGACAAGACGTAAGTCACTCAGGGAAGCCTTGCCCAAGGGTGTGAACTGAACAGAACCTTTCTGTGCTGACTAAAGCCAGAGACTGAGAACAAGGTCTAGAATGGCCTGTGTCATTGACATTATCAAAAGTGTTCCCTCCCTGGATTTCCAAAGGGCTCAACTGCAAAGAGCCATGATGTCCATGTAGTGAACTACACATTTGGAAAGACAAAAATCAGAAAACTTGCTTCAGTGTAGCTAAAACCACGTCCTTTGAGGCTCTACTTCTGACCACTTGTTGAATCAAGGCTTAACAGAGAAAGCACCTCTTCTATCTCAGAAAACTGCAGGAAACATCTTCAAAGGGAAAAAAAGGTAATGTCATGTGATCTCCAGCATGGTTGATGACAAATAATAGTTCTTTCTAATTTGGAAGATTGTTAAAAGCTTAACTTTTGAGTATTTTTAATAAAAAATTATAATGCCCATTGTGAATGCATTAAATGGCTTCAATGTGAAGAAAGAAATTAGTGTTAAGAAAATATGTATTCTTAGATATCTGAAATATATATACACACACACAATAAGAAGATTGGAATATGCCACCTTTCTCATTTAAAAATTCAACGAAACTGTCACCCATGAATATGGATCTAGATGTCCCTTACATCCACTAGCATTTGGAATTCTATTATATGCTAAAACTTAATTTAGTATGACTTCAGTTAGCAAATGCTTCAGTTATGTCTGCTGTTTTATTACTGGAAATAGCAGCAAGATGAATTGTTATAAATTAAGTTGACCACTCATTTGATTGTCTCCATGCTACAGTTTCTGAGCAGTAGAAATTTACTCTTTTCACACCCTTAACAGTGAATAGGTAGTCTCTCAAAAATCAGTCATTCTCATTCAAAGCAGCACTGTGTGTGAGTCCTCCCTGCAGCCCAGTGTTCACACCACTCGGCCTCAGCTAGAAGATCAAGGTGAAGGAGGTTGGCTGAAATTCCATTTCTACGGGGCAGCCTCTCCTCCCTGCTCTTTGGCCTTTGCAGCAGAAGGCAAAGAGAGCAGTGCTCAGTTTCTAGTTCCTCTTTTCTTATGAACTCTGCTCACAACCTAATTACTCCATAACCAAGTGGCTTGCTTTTAAGTCACAGGAAAAAAACTGTGTCAAATTTTTTTTGTATTAATCTCACTGATTTGGAAGTAAGTTTTATTGCTGTTTGCCATGGTCGATCTGTTTTGTATGGAAATTTTATTTACGATTAAAAATATGCATAAAGGCTGGCGTTTGTATTTCTCTTCAGCACAGTTTATGTAAAAACATAGAATTACTTTAGGTGATACTACTAGCAAGGTATCATGTTAAGAAAACTAAAAAATCCACAATTTCCTTTGTATTGACTGTGCATGTTTTAAGATCCTTCATTTATTTATCGAACAAATATTTACCATGTGTCAGTCCCTCCTTTAGACGGTGGGGTACCCACTTTATAAAATGAGCAGCAGGCTTGTCTATGTGAGAGTTAAGAGGCAAATGCTAAGCTAAGTAAGCATGCAGTGTGTCAGGTGGGGTTAGGAGATGGGAAGAAGTGTGAGGCCATCAAGTAGGGTGGGACTAAGGCCCCTCTGAGCAGGGGACTTTGCACCAAGTCCTGAGGAACATGAGGCCATGACCTTGCACAGACATGGGGAGCCTGGCTAGGGGAGCTGTGGAGACTGAGGCCCTGGGCTGGGGCCCCGCAAGTGGGCACAGTGGGCAGGAGGTCAGCGCTGCACAGGGCACTGAACAAACAGACTGGAGAAGGCAAAGAGTCCAGAGCCTGATGGATTCTGAGCTGGAAAGCAGCATGGTGCATTGCAGGCTCCAGCATCAGTGTGACTTCCATGCTGAGAGGAGACTAGAGAGACAGAAGGCAAGGGAGAGAGGTCAGGGACAGCTCCCAGAAGACCAGGAGGATGGAGTAGGGGACCAGACCAGGCTGCTAGGCTCGAGTGTGTTGAGAGCTGTGCATGCTTCATTGAAGACTTTTATTCCTTCTGGATAAACTGTTTCAATTCTCTTAATAAACTATGAGGTATTCTCTCACTCTTAGTATGGATTAGCCTAATTCAGTTTTTAAATCTAAAATAGAATGTCTTATATTCATAGACATGAACAAAAATGTATCTTAGATAATATTTATTTCCACTTGTCTGGGGGAGGTGGAGGAGAACTCGAATGAGTTCATGGGTGGCAGAGTCTCACCGTGAGGCCTTCATCGCTGAGCACAGGGCTCTGGGGCAGCCAGAGGAGGAGATGGCCTGAAGCCATGCACAGTAATCAGAATGAGCAACCAGCAGAGTTTGGAGCGAGACCATTTAATGCTGATGCTGTATCGCTTCCGTACCCAATATTGATTGTGTTTTACTGATTCTGTTAGGAATGTTTTCACATCATTACAATTCTTGAATTCTGTGAAGCTCGGTATGACTTTTGGAATGGTAAAAAGCAACCATCCAGATTCCAATCTCAGATAAATGGTGATTTTTGTTAGTGTAAGTGTCTCACAAACTTATGTTAAACTAAATTTTAAAAGTTTGTCTGAAAGGCAAGATGACTCAGCATCCTGTATTTCACTTACTACCTCAGGCAATCCTAGTTCCTGGGGGGAAGGCCCCAGTCCTATGACTGGAGAAACGGTGAAGTAGGAGAAACGGTGAAGTTGCAGCCTGGGCCTGAGCTTCCGCCAGGATTGGACTCTGATTCTGACATACACAGATATTTGATCCCAAGTCACAAAGGCCTGGCACTGCAGTGGAGGAGAACATTTTATCACAGGTATGTTTGTTTTCCTTTTTTGCTTTTTAATAAATCTTTAATCCATCTGGTAAGAGCAAGAGATAAAAATCCCTTTCTACCTGCAGCCAGCTGCTATCTCTCTCCTATACCTGCTCCATAGCTCTCTAGTCCTGAGCTTAGTCCTGGCCTCGGTGCAGGTGAACATCAGCAGACATCTGCATGGTTAATGCTTAACTCCTCACTCCTGTTGTCTCTTGGTGACGTGGATCCAAGATGCGAACATTTTTTTTTCTTAAATTCTTTTATTGGTACATTGTAGGTATACAACACAATTACATTTCTCATTGGGAATTGTACCTTTACATAATGCATCTTGGTT
>NW_004624743.1:352454-387332 GCF_000247695.1 Heterocephalus glaber | reverse complement strand
ACAACAATGGGAATCATTTGCTTGAGAATCTTTGTTTGCAGCTATTTCATATTATTCATATATGTATATATTAATATTATTAGTAATACAGAAGGATGAGGTTCCTTATGTATCATATCTTCATTATTTTAAATTCCGTTACTCCCCTCCATTTTCCACCCACTCATTCTGATCCTGTTGTAGTCAGGGTTTTGTTAAGGTAATACATTTACTACAGGACACATAATTTAGAAGATTATCTTATGCTAATTACCCTAAAAGTCAAACGCAAAGGAGTGCAAGAGATTAACCTCACACTAGGGGCCAAAAGGATTCAGCTGAGGGCCTGGATCCCAGCAATCCCACCCAAGTCCAACTAAAGGCTTAGAGTCCAAGGCAATGTTCTCCAGGAGTCCAGCCAGGGGCATCGAGCCCACAGCAATGTCACATTCTTGTCCATATTGAGGATCTGCACTGGGAAGGCCCAAAGGCCACTGGTGGAATCCAGAAAACCATCACCGGTGAGATGAAGGATTTGTGCCACCAAGCTGAGGGATCCACATTGGGGCCAGGAAGTGATGTTCATGAAGATCAGAGCTCCTCTGATGAAAACAGCAGCCATTCCCAGTGACAGTGAGGCCCCGAGCTTCTCCTCCGACAAGAACAACCTGGTTTGTATCAGGAAAACCATCCACAGCCAGCTTCTCCTAGAAAATCAACAAGGCAAGATCATCCCCTCCAGTTCTTTTTTTGGCTATTGAGATAATCCTTAGGTGGGTCTTCCACACCCAGACCACACTGATTCAGTTCAGCTGGGCATTACAAGTTGACCATTAGTCAATCCACTACAGATCCTTTTCCCAATCTCCCAGAATCTACCTTCTCATTCCTGATGTCTCTCCTTTATTTTTATTTATTTATTTATCTATTTTTCATATATGAGAAATTGTGATATGTAACTTTCTGAGTTGGCTTATTTTGTCTACGATCATGGTCTCAAATTTGATCCATTTTCCTGCACATGATATGATGTCATTTTTCTTTTTGATTAATCATATATATTAATATATATGAATATTAATATACATTATATATTAATCATATTTATTAATCATATTTTCTTTATTTATCTGTTGATGGGCATCTAGTCCATTTCCACAGCTAAGCTACTGAGAATTGTGCCACTATAAACAGAGATATGCACATATATATGCTGTCTTAAATTCTTTCAGGAACAGACTAGGAGAGTTATAGCTGAGTCAACAGGTATTTTTAGTTTTAATTTTTTAGGAATCTTCACACTGACTTCCATAGTTATCACACTGGTTTACCTTACCCCCAACAATGTAGGAGGATTCCCTTTTCCCCACATCCAAGCCAGAGCTCATCATTTTCTATATTCTTGATGATAACCATTTTGACGGGGGTAAGGTGAGCTATTCCATAGTACCTAAAGATGTGTTCCTATATTTATTGACCTTTTTGCTTCTTCTGATGGGAAGTCTCTATTCAGTCCGTTTGCCCATATATTGATTGGGTCATTTTTAAAGAACTTTTCAGTATTTTATGTATTCTAGATATTTGTCTTCTATTGGAAGAATACCCAGCAAATATTTTCTCCCATTCCATAGTTTTTTCTTCCACTCTTTTGGTTGTTCCTTTTGCAGTCCAGAAGCTTTTGAATTTATGTAATCCTATTGATTCTCAATATTTTCTGTCCTATTGGAGTTCTCCTTTGAAAGTCTGAACCTGTGCCTATGGCTTCAAGTGTTTCCCCTGTTAACTTCCAGAATTTCAGTTTCTGGTTTCATATCTGGTCCTTAATCCACTTTGATTTGACTTTAGTATAGGATGAGAGATAAAGATTTAGCTTCAGTTTTCTGCATCTGGCTCTCAAGTTTTCCCAACACCATTTTTTAAAGAGGCTGTTTTGCTGCAGTGTGATTTTGGCTCTTTTGCCAAAATTCAGAAGGTGTAGATCCATGGGGTTGCTGTCTGTGCTCTCGTCCATTTGGTCTACAGTTTTCTTTGTGTCCTGGCACCATGTTGGGGATTTTTACTATTTCTTTGCGGTATAACTTGGAATGCAGTATTGTGAAGTCTCCAGCATTGCTCTTCTTGCTCTGCATTTCTTTAGCTATTCTGGGTATTTTTTTTCATATGAATTTTGGAATTTTTTCCTAGTTCTGTGAAGAATGTTCTTGTTATTTTAATAGAGACTGCATTGAATCCATGGATCACTTTTAGTAATTCAGCCATTTTAACAAGGAATTTCTATTTTCTAAAATCCCCTTCAACTTTTTTCAGAGTTCTGTAATTTTCTTACAGAAGTCTTTCTCTTCCTTGATTAGATTGGTTCCAATGCATATAACATTTGAAGCTATTGTGAATAGAATTGTTTTCTTGATTTCTTTCTCAGTGGTTTCATTATTGGTGTATAGAAATATGGGTTTTTGTTTATTGATGACATATTCTGAGCATTTGTTGAATTTGTTTGTTAGATCTAAATTTTTTTGGGGGGTCTTCTAGGGTTAATTTGACTATTTAGTTTTGTATTCATATTCCTTTTGTTTCATTCTCTTGCGTGAGCCTGAGTGTTCTGCCTAAAATTTCAAGTCCTATATTGAACAGGAGTGGTAGAATGGACACCCTTGTCTCATAACTGATTTTAGAGGAAAGGTTTTCAATTCTTCCCCATTCTCTATGACGTCAGTGGTGCATTTGTCATCTATGGCTTTTACTAGTATGAAGAAGGATCATTTTATACACACTTTCATCAGGGTTTTTATCATGAAAGGATACTGGATTTTGTGGAAGTCATTTTCTGCATGAATTGAGATGATGATGTGGTTTTCACTCTAGATTCTATTTATGTGATATATCACATTTATCGATTTACCTATGTTGAACTATTCTTGCATCCCTGCAATGAAACTAACCTGGCCATAGTGTATGACCATTTTAATGTGTTGTTGAATTCTGTTTGTAAGAATCATACATCTATTTTAAGAACTACTTTTATCAAGAATATTCATCTGTCATTTTCTTTTCTTCTTGAGTTCTTGTCCAGTTTTCATATCAGGGTACTGCTGGCTTCAGGAAATGAGTTTGGAAGCATTCCTTGCTTTTCTAGTACATAGCAAAGTTTGAGGAGTATTGGTATTAGTTATTCTCTAAAGGTTTGGCAAAATTCATCAGGAAATCCACTAGGTTTTGGGTTTTTCTTAGTTGGTGGTGTCTTAATTATTGCATCAATTCCATTGTTCATACAGATCTTCTTTGTTAAGCTTTAATATGTTCTATGTGTGCAGAAATTTATTCATTTCTTCTAGATACTCAAATTTATTGGAATATAAGTTTTCCAAATGGTTTCTAATAATTTTCTGGATTTTCAAAGGTAAATACTGTAATTTCACCACCTTCATATTGAATTTCATTAATTTGGGCCCTTTCTCTCTTTTGATGTTTGGCTAAGGCTTTATCAGTCTTTTTTTGTCTTTTTTAAAAACCAGCTCTTTGATTCACTGATCCTATGAAGTTCTGTTAGTCTCGACTTCATCAACTTTCACTTTTCTCTTTATCATTTCTTTCCTTCTATAGAGTTTAGGTTTGGTTTGTTCTTGTTTATCAGGTTCTTGAGCTGCATAATTTGGTTATTTGGTTATTTTCTTCACATTCTTTTTTCTAATGTAGGCATTCATATCTATAAACTTTACCCTTAGAAATGCTTCCATTGTGCCCTACACCTTTTGTTACATTGTTTTCATTATTTTAATTTGATCCTAAGAATTTTTAAATATCTCCTCAGATTAAGAAGTAGAAAAAGAAAATAAATACTTGAAAAAATGTTCAACATCACTGATCATTCATGAAATGGAAATTAAAACAATGCTGAGATTCCACCTCACTCCAGAAAGAATTCCTGCTATCAAGAAATCAACTAATGGGCTAGGGATTTGGCTCAGTGGTTCTGCTGCCTGCCTCACAAGCACAAGGTCCCGAGTTCGATCCCAGTACCAAAAAAATAAAAAATAAAAAATAAAAAGAAATCAACTAATATCTAATGCTGATGGGGCTATTGGGGTACAGAAACCCTTCTCCACTGTTGGTATGAGTGTTGACTGGTGCAACCACTGTGGAAATCAATGTGGAGAATTTTCAAAAAATTAAAACTAGAGGTTTCATTTGTCCCAGCTATTCCTCTTCTTGCTATCTTCCTGAAAGAATTAAAACCATCATATCACAGTGATATATGCACACCCATGTTTATAGCGGCACACATTGTAAGAGCTAAATCTTGGAAACAGCCCAAATGCCTTTCAACTGTGATAAAGAAATGTGTTTTTTTTTAATACGATGGAATACTACTCTGTCGTAAAGAAGGGTGAGCTTCACACATTTATAGCTAAATGGATGGACCTTGAGACCGTATACTTAAGTGAGATTAAATCAGACACACATGATTGAGTGTCGTGTTTTTTCTTTGATGTGAGAAACTCAAAATGGAAATAAAGACTAAAATTGGGGAGATTGGGTCAGCAGTGACCAAAAGTTGTGGGTTTCTTCCTATTCTGGGCAAGGAGGAGAGGTCATCCCTATGGCCTGGCCTGAATGAATGTTTCAGACTTTGCCTAATAGGAAAGACATCTTTGGAATGGTACTTCCTAAGCCATGGGCAAGAACCCACATAGACAACTAGATGGGAGCTGTGTTTGAGAACAGTGCCTTTGAAATATTGGTGGTCCCAGCATTTTGTTATCTACTCAAAGGCCTAAATTTTAGCTTTTTTATCATTCACTTAATCTGGCAGTCTGAACCTTTTCCCCAACTGAACTCTGACTTTCATGCTCTGAGAAAATATCCCGCAGGACTGGGCCCTCCTTAACGATCTATCTTCCTTCTAATCTGTCTAAATTTCTGCTTCTCTTATGTAAAATACAGTCAAAATTTATTGCACATAGTTTCTATTAAGTGTTAAAGAAAACATGAAACAAAGAGGGTATTACTCAATATTCACGGGTTTTTTTGTAGTCTCTGTGGTTTTGTTTGCTATTGATTTCTAGTTTTAGATAATTACCATCTGATAGGATGTGTGAGACTATTTCATTTCTTTTTCAGTTACTGAGACTTTAGGGCCAAAAATGTGGTCTTTTTTGGAGAAAGTTCCTTGTGCTGTTGAGAAGAATGTTTAGTCTGCTGTTGTTAGATGGAACACACTGTGCATGCCTGTGAAATCCATTTGATCAATAGTAAAATTCTGATGTTTCTTTGTTGATATTTTTTGTCTAGAAGTCCTGTCAATTTGTGAGAGTACCATGTTAAAGTCCTTCACAATGTTATTGGGCCTATCTGCCCTTTTATGTGTAATACTGTTTGCTTCCTAAAAATGACTGTGCCAATGGTCAGCATGCAAATATTTACAATTGTTCTCTCTTCTTCATGCATTGCTCTCTTTACCAATATTTAGTGGTCTTCCTTGTCTCTTCTGAAACATTTTAGTTTGAAATCTATTTTATCACCTCTAAATATAACTACTCAAGCTTGCTTTCACCCTCCAGCTGCTTGGAGTATCATTTTCTATCCTTTTGTGTTCAACATGTGAATGTGTTTGTATGTGAGGAATGTTTCTTGCAGGGAACAGAGTTGAGGCTTGATTATATCCAATCTGCCGATCTTTGTCTTTTAATTGGATTGTTAACACCAGTTACATTAATCACTATCATTGAAAGGCACATAGTAATTCTTTTCATTTTGTTTTCTTAGTGCTTAACTCATTTTTGTTTTTCATTCAGTTATCTGCCCAATGAGATTTATTCTATTGGTCTCATGGTTGGTCATCTGTGTTTAGGATTGAGCATTGCATGCAATTTTAGATTAATGAACATGAATTTCTTTAGTTTGTAGTTATCAAAGTAAATCTTTATTCCCTATTTGATTTTGACCAGTATATGGTAATTGGATTTGACAATTATTTTCATCTATGAAATACATCATACCACGCTCTCCTGGCCTTTAAACTTCCTGTTGAGAAATACACTGTTAGAATGTTTGGTTTGGTTTTAAAGGTGATTTGTCAGTCGTCTCTAACACTATTAAATATTTTTGTTCTGAATTTTTCACCTTTTAACTACAGTGTGTTGTGGAGAGATTCTTTTCTGGCCATGTCTAGGTAGAGTTGTAAATGTCTCCTTTACTTACGTATGCATTGCACTCCCCAGGTCTGGAAATTTTCTGCAATAATTTTAATGAAGAGATTTTCTATGCTATTAGCCTGTATTTTATCACTTACCTCTAGACCAATGAGCTTCTTAAAAAGTATTTATCAAGACCTCTTGAATACCTATTGACTATTTCTTAGTCTTCCTTAGAAACAATCTGAATTTTCTAGTATATCCACCTTGTCTTTAAGTCTTGATATTGTTTCTTGTGATTCAATTTGCTGACAACCAAGACTTTTAGTTGAGTTTTTTGCTGGACTTACTGATTCTTCATTTTCAGAATTTCTGCTTAGTTCATTTTTGAAAACCCTATCACTTTATTGAAGTGGTCTTTCTTTCGGGGGGAACATTCAAAATTCATTTTCCAACAGATGGACAGCATCAGCAGGTACAACTACAGGGGTCCTCCACAGATCAAACATTCACAAGGCATTCTGAGCTCAACATTGAGAAAGCCACTGGGGTGTTCTCATAACAGTATATGCTTCACAGTGTAAACAGGTAATATTTACTGTGTTCTATCACAATTCCAGAAGGAAAGGCACAACTTGGAAAAAACACTTTTTTGGATTCTAAAGTCAGGTGCAATAACTAAGCGACAGAACTTGGAGTAACAGTCTCGATCTGCATTGCAATCAGGGGCTTCAGCAGTGGGAAAGACTTCTCTACCAGCTGCCGGGTCCTTTTTCCTCCTTCCTCATTAAACTGCTAGAACAACGTTTCACCATTTGCTCAATATTATTACATGTACAAATGGGTTTTTTTTTTTAAAAAAGGAATCAAAGACATCTTGAGCATCCAGCTGTTCCCACAGTATATCCACTCTTAGGTTTAAGAGGGAGCCTAGAATACTTCAGTGGTCATACAACAGGAAAATAGAGACTATGGCTACAAAAATAAAAAATAAATGAAGTAGATAAATTAAAGCTTTCACACCCAGGACTTGCCCATTCCAGCTTCATATCCTTCATCCGATACCCAAGCAGGGGAAAAAACATCTTTATTATTACTTGGCTTATGTTGCACCATTAAAAATCAAAAACAAACATGTGAACTTGTGATACAAAGTTTCAATCTTCCATGAGTTTCAAGAATGAAAACACAGTTCTTCAAAACAGCCGGCACCAGCGAACCCCAAGTGCCCTGAGAATCCCGGCTCAGATGCCCATGAAGTGGTCTTTCATCTCCTGCACTGTATCTCCTCTTGTGTATTTCATTCAGGTGCTTCTTTGTCTCTTCTTTGATCTCATTGATCGTCTTAACCATGAGTTTTTGAATTTCTTATCTGGAATTTTATCTCTTTCAGTACACGTGGGATTAACTTTTGAGGACTTTTAAATTTTTTGAGACATCTCTTTGATTTGTGTTGTCATTACAGTTGTGTTTCTGTGTTCAGGTTGCAGGCCATTTGGGAAGGACTTCTCTTCCAGTGTTTGCTGGGAGTCGTTTTGGAAAGTAGCCTTCCCTGTGTGATGTGCTCTGCTTTGGATGTATGTCCACCTGAGACTCTCTTCAGGTTTGTCCTACATGCTAGGTTCTAAAAAGCCACAGCAACTCACAAGAAATTTTGGAGAAGACAAAGCACAAATCAACTGCACTGAACCTACATTGACTGTGGACTGAGGAGCAGAACAACACAAAGTGGGAAGTCTTGGCACAGGAGGGAAATGCACAGGACAAGTGCTCCCTGTTTCTTGGGTGGTTGGTTTTCCAAGCAGAAAGCAATCTCACCTGGATGGCAGATCTCCAATATATAGAAAAGGCATGCGGAGCAGATCTCTTTCCTCCTTCTCTGTTAGTTTAGCCCAAAGCTGTCAAATAAAATTCTTCTCTCTTCCCTTCTCTCTTCAGCCTGCATCTGAATATAGCACATCTCAGTCTTCTATCATAATTCCCATAAAATGATAGTTCCACTCACTGCTTTTGTTAAATTAATATTCCCTTTTTATATTATTCAGAAGTGGTAAATATTGTTGACTGACTTGGTAGAAGCATTATACCTCGTCTTCTTAAAGGAAACACTTTTTTTCCTTCTTCCTGTACTGAGACGTCTATTTTCTCTGCTTTAATTTGCTTCTCTGTCATATGTATGCTTTGTACTAATAACTATCCTATTGAGACAGTGACTACTTCAGGGATTCTCTCAGTTCCTCTTCATTGTGCCCCCTGCCACCTCTGTCCTCCTGCTTGCCTCCCCTTGGGCTTGGCTGCAAGGTTCCTCCCTTGCTCCTTCACCATTGTCCCTTTACCTGTGGGTTCCTTGTCACCTGGATCCCATGCCTTCCTCATTCTCTATTGAAAGAGGGTCCACCCAGGAGAGCAATGGTCAAGCTGTAAGGATGGCATGGTGCACTGCATGGTCATGCTCCAGAAGAGAATCACTTCTCACTGAGACCAGCAGAGAACCCTGAAGCCTAGTGGGAAGCTCTAATTGCTCACTCCTGCTGCTTTGGCACTGAGGTTTAGAAGGAACAGAAAGCAAGATACTATAACACAGTTCCACCGGCATTTATTTAGAGAAGGGGAGCATTCATTCCCAGTTCTTGGGGTAGGACATGTTGGTGACCACTCCGAGCCAGGCCTGAGGCCTCCTCTAAGGTCCTCACTCCAGTGACTCCCTGGTTAAATACCGGGCCCTGTGCAGGCGTCATCAGATGCAGGAAGAGCCGAACCATGTTTATTCGCACTGAGGACAGAGCATAAAAAGCACAGAGGTGGCCGGCATCTCAGCAGTTCCCAGAAACGTCCCTCCGTGCAGAAAATTAGCTGCCAGGCCCAACATGTTACAAAGCACAGAGGAGGAGGAGAGACTGCCCTTAGCTTTACTAAATGAATGAAGCTACCACTTTATCCATTTTCGGCTGTTTTCAGTTGACCCCTCATTAACACAGCAAGCCATTGGTTTACTCTAAAACCTATAGCTTAAATGAACCTCGTGCGCATCTAAACAACTAAGAATAACCAGAACAACGCAGTGGCATTCAGACTTTACCCCCCAGAAGTCAGTTACAACTCTCCAGAGGCAAACTTTCCACCTGGAGCCTCCCAGTTTAACCCAGCAGCTGTGCAGTCCCTGGCGAGGTAGGTCAGAAATTTTCTTAAATAGGAAGGAAGGAGACAAGGATATCAGGATTTAAAAAATGTGCTTTTATGACAGACTGCAGCTACTCACGCCTTTTGTCCTTCCAGGAAGCACACTCAAAAATCTCTTCCAAGGTCTTAAAGGTACGGAGGCCGGTCCCGTGAACTGCGGCCCTCCCTCCGGGAAGAGCGTTGCTGGCGGGCGGCGGATATGAGCTGAGGCGCGGACGGACTCGGGGTCGTCGGGCCGCGAACGCATCCACCGCGCCGCTCCAGGCCTCCCCGCTGCGTGGGCGCTGAAAGCTCGCAGGAGAGAGCAGAGCTGGCCAGTCGCGGAAGATCCTGGCAAACGTGGGCCGAGGGCGCCACCTAGTGCTAGGAGTCTGCATTGCCCCCCCCCAAGTAGAGCAAAGCCAACCGCGGGTCTGAGCAGGGCTTTTCCAGAGGGGAACGTTGATGCGCGGGCTGGAAGTGGAAACGGACAGGTGGTGTATATGGAACTTCAGAGCGCCTGTGCAGCGGAGGATGAAATGGACGGTACAGACACAACGCACAGAGAGGGAGACTAGATTTGTAAACCGCTTACTGCTCAGTGTATTAATATATAGACTATGCAAGGAACTAAAATATCCCAACAAAATAAAATAAACCAGTTAAAATGAGTCAATCATCTGAATAGATAAGTTTTAAAATGAAATGTACAAATGGCCAACTTCTATGAAAAACGCTTATTAACGTTACCAAACAAGGAAATGAAAATCAAAGCCAAAATGAGACACAAACTCACTTTGATTACCATAGTCTGACCAGAAAGACACGTGACAGATGCTGGTGAGGATGCGGAGAAAAGAGGAACCCTAAAGAGCGCTGGTGAGAATGTAAATCTGGACAAGCGCTGTGCAGATCAGTGCAGGGCTTGCTCAAGAAAACGAAAATAGAATTGCCATGTGAGCCAGCAATTCCGTACTGGACACTTACTCGAAGGCAATTCAGTGGGTGTACGAGGAGACCCCTGCCCCGTGTCTACCGAGCACCAATCACAATGGCCAAAATAGGGAGTCACCCAGCCCTCCATTAGGGGCTCACTGGTAAAGGAAAGGAGGCACACATATGCAATCCAGCAGAATTCAGCTGTGAGAAAGGGACAAAACCCTACCATTTGTGTCAACATGGATGGAGCTAGAAATCAAAATTTTAGGTGCGATAGACAGACATAGAAAATCAAAAACCACAGGACCCCGCCCATGTGTGAACTCTGAAAAACAGCCAAGCTCAGGGAATGAGTGGGCAGAACAGAGGTCAGGAATTGATCGGAATTGCACTGAATCTGTAGATCACTTTGAGTCCTGTGGGTGTTTTAACAATAGTAGCTCTTTCCTTGAAAATGGGATACCTTTGCATTTGTTTATATCTTTTAAAATGTATTACTATTACTTTTGAATGACAAATTATAATTCTATACATACAAAGGGTAGATTGTTGACTAAGTGGTAAAATGTTCTGATAGAAATAATAAATTTGAGATCTTATTATATAAGAGGGCGACTAGATCAGTACTAAGGCACTATACAGTTAAAAATAAATGAATAAATTTTAAGTGTCTCATCCTAAAAAGTGTGAGATAAGTGGCATGAGAAATATATTAAGTTGGTCTGACTCATACCACATTATAAACACCCATCGAAACATCATGTTATTTATATCTTCTTTAGTTTTTTGTGGAACTTTTGTATTTTAATAATTTAAGTTGAATATATTTGGGCACTGCAGCTATTTGACATAAAAAGCAATTGTATCAAAATATGCATCAGAAAAGTAGTCTCATATATAACTAGGAAATATTCCTCTGCCTCATTTTTTAAACATTATAAACCCTCAACAAATTAGCTCCTACGTTATAATTTAGACTTGTTTAGAAATAATGCTTTAAAGCATGCTTTGAGGTCCACATTGTTCACAATTTATAAAGGGTTTGCACAGATACAATGAACATGTGCAGGTTAGAGGCTCTAAGGCAGCTATTGCATTCAAGGGCACTGACTGGCACTTTCCTGTGAGCCGTACTTCACCGCGGTGGCTGCCACCAGCTCTATGTCATTTGTGTCCTCGGTGACGTCCTCTTCTGTTGAGTGGGTTCCTTTGGAAATGTAGATTTCTAACTTTTATTGAAAGACAAACATGGCTGGAATTTTACTCTTAAGCACAGCCCAGTAAAAATCTCCAAAGATGACTGGCGTGGTGGCCCACACATGTAATCCCAGCACTCAGGAGGCTGAGGCAGGAGGATTGCCAAGAGTCCAAGGCTAGCCTGGGCTGCATAGTGAGTTCAAGGCCAGCCTGAACTACACAGTGAGAATCTGTCTCAAAAACCAAAAAACAAAACAAAACAAAACAAACCAACAAAGCTGAAAGAGAGACAGAAAGAGAGAGAGAATCTCCAGTCTCCAAGGACCAATGAGATCCCATTGGCTTGAACCTGATAGTCACCAGAGTCATTCCGTTTATCTGTTGAACCTAATGCAACTCCCCATCAGCATTTCCAGTTCTTCTAACACATTGGGCTTTGCTGCATCCTGGATAACTGGAATCCAGGATCCTAGGCTGCCAGGAAGCTCCTCACTCAGAGAGACCTGAGAGCCACAGGAGCTCAGCGTCCAGGACAGCAGCCTGGACACCAGCTCCATCATTATGGTCCCACATTCCTGACAACTGTCCCTCCTCGGCCACCATCCTTCAGCAGCTGGCCTCAAAATGGGTCAACTTCCTGGTCTTCATATGGCCGCAGGGTTAGGTTGAGGGGAGCAGAGAATGGCAGGACCTGGTGGGCAGCCCACTTCTTTGGTTTAATTAATTTCAGTAGTTTTAATGCACAGAACTTCCACCTACTTGGTTATTTCTAAGTATTTTACTATTTCTGATGCTAATAAGTGGAATTATTTATGTTTGGAAAGCTCATTGTTGCTATGTGGAAAGGCAACTGATTTTTATATATTGCTTTTATAAGCTGCAACTTACTGAATTCTGGACTAGAGCTAATTGTTTTATTGCTAAAGTCCTTGGCATTTTCAGGATATGAAATGATATGATCTGCTAGATGGTTTTACTATGTCTTTTACAATGTAGATGCATTTAATTTCTGTTTTGTGACAAATTGTTTAGCCTAAGGTTCCAGAACTATTTGACATAAGTGACAAAATGAATATCCTTTTTCTGTTCCTGAACTTGGTGGGACATTTTTAACATTTTAGGATTTGATATGATGTCACTTGTATCCTTGACATATATGATCTTAATTTTAGTAAAGTTCATTCCTTCTATACATAATTTGTGGAGAGTTAATAACATGAAATGATGTTAAATTGTCCCAGAATGTTTTTTCTGAATCTATTGATTTTGTTGTATGATTTTTATGCTTTATCCTTTTTTAGTAGTGTATTACACTTATTGAATTGTGCATGTCAATACATCCTTGCATCTTAGGTATAATCTCCCTTTCAGACAAGTGCAAAATCCTTTAGTGTTCTGTCAAATTTTATTTTATAGAACTTTATGAGGATTTTAAAATCTTTCCTTCAAGAATATTTGTCTTTAATTTTCTCCTCACATTACATCATGGCTCCACAAGATTCTGTGCTATTTCTTCATTTCAGAACACACTCTACAAAAAAATATAGTTATGCTCTGGGCATTTTCTAGGCTCACGACAAAAGGAAAACATTGAGATGTGAAACACATAATGGCTCTTAAAGTTAGTACATGGGCATTCAAATGATGTTAATTCTTTCCATATATATTAGTCAAAGATTTATGACCAATTCTAATAATAATGGAGTATAAAGGATATAATTCTCCCATAGTCTGAGTTCCATAGTGATGAGTATCAAAAATTTGAACCCTAATACTTACCACACCCTGTAAGTAGAACAGAAGACTGTCTTAGCAGTCCAAAGCTTCTGTATGGAATGTGAGAAATATCTGTAGCAAAATTATGAACAAAAAGTTGCCCTTGCCACCTGTGTATATGTAGGCATGTGTTTGGTGTTTGTGTGTGTATAGGTGTACGTGTGTTTCTACAACAAACAGCAAGGGAATTATTTGTTGTTTTGAAACTAAGCCATCCTATGATATTGATTTGATTTTTTAAAATAGCCATGTTACCTAATGTTTGAGATATATATCAATGGACTCACACTGATTAAAATTTATTTAGCCACTTTTCCATGGGGATGGATACCTTTTAATTTAGAGGAGGCTACATTATCGTCAAATTTCTCTGCTGTCTACCTGCATCTCTTAAAAACATTCTCTCAAATAACTTCTCTTTATGGTTTTGTCTTTCAAAACATACAGGAAAAGATTGATTTTCTGTGTAAGAATTCCACTAAGAGGAAGAAGAATTTCCCAGGATGCTGGTAATAACTCTCTGGAGACTTTGGGAACATGAAATATCTGGCCATAAGAGGTATCAAAACCCCCCCACAGATAACAGGTGCAAAAATCACATCCCAAAAGCCGTAGGATCATGTTGGGAATGGACAATCTTCATATTGTTTTTTAAATGCTGTGACAGAGGTATTGAGCCTGTGTTGGAGATGCAATAGAGGAAGTGTTATCATATTCACCAAGAAGGTTTAGATGACACTTTTGGTATTGCAGAAGGAATGCAAAGAAGCAGAGCCTAAACAACCATGCTCATTGGGTTCTGTATTTCAAAGCATGGTGACAGTTAATAGAGATTATACCAAGGAATGACTGGGACTGTGGAACACATACAGCATCCCCCTGAATAAAACATGTTATGATCAAGACTAAATGAACTGTAAAAACAGAGCTTCACAAACAGTGTGCCAAGCCTGAGCTACAACAGAGAGAAACAGCATCATTGATGTCACACGAACCTCATATATTGAAAGTACTGCCACAAGAATCTTGAAGAGATTTCTAATGTGTGTTCACTTGAAAATTCATCTAGCTCAATATTTACTTTTTGTACACATAATATTTGCATACTTTACCATAAATATTGATTTTGTGTAATTATCTTATGATATTGTTATCCAGAGATCTTGCTACTTTCATATCTGATGTGGCCAGCAAAATTATAATCAGCAGTATTTACCTGTGTTGCTGATGAATGTTTGGTCTTCTTACAGACAAGTAACATTATGTGTATCTCAGGGTACACATATGTGAGTTTACCTTCAGGACTAAAGTATGGAAGTGCTTGATGAAAACATTTGCATACTGGATGTTTAACTGATTTTTTAATGTTCCTGTTAACAAAGTACAAGGATGCCACTTTCTGCACACAGAATGCATTGCTGAATAGCAACAACTAACCTGAAACTTACTAGTATTTTTAAAAATATAATAGTTGATTTTAAAGACTTTCTATGCTTGTTTTTCAAGAATTGCAAATCTTTAATTGCATGAGTGACTTCTATTTTTCTTTGTACTTTAAACACTCTTTATCAATCTTAAAACACATGTTCTCTTTTTCTGATGATGTCCTGCATGAACTCGTGTCCACCTGCCCCTCCCTGTCTACAGTGATCAGCAGAACACATTGATTTATGCCCTGGCTCTTGGTGACTGACCACGGGCTGCTGTAACTGGAGGGAATCAGCAGTGGATTGTGTGCCTTGCTGTAAGTGTGCGTGTAAGAGTGCTACCCCAGGGAGCCCATGAACCTGCGTGAGTACCACTTAGCTCTATTCTCTCTTTCTGTGTGAGCATTTTCCACTTTTTCTGATCTTAAAACTCCTCAAATGGCTTCTCTTTCCTCAATACACACAGATGATGAACTGGCTACTATTTCAATGAAGATATTGAAATACCCAGAAGAAAATATCTGTCTGTACTATTTCTACTGAGTGACCACTAAATTCCCACCTATCTTCCTGATTAACTCCTGTCCGTGTGAAGGATCTTACAGGGCTGCAAGAAAAAGCCAAACCTTACCTTTACTTTACACCGCAGATTTCTCTCACAGTCCGCATTATCAGGGATTTTTTCACACCTCTTCTGTCTCTATTTTGCATCAATATTTTTCTCTCTTTTTCTTGGACTATTTCCCCAGAATAAGAGCACAAAGCTTTTCCTTAGGCTTAAAAAAACCATCTTTTTTAATTGAAGAAAAGTAAACTGGCCTCGGTACCCCTGCGAACACGGCCCTGTGACTTGCTGGCAGCGTGCACGTCTCGGCCTGCGGCCTGCGCGCAGCCTCAGGTGCCCTCTTCACCCGGCCTGATTGGGCCCTGGTGGCTGCAGGCGGGCGGCACGAGGCCCCTGTGCACCAGGACAGCTGTGCTCGAAGCGAGTAAATTCACAGAGAAGCACGACTGGTTAACAACAGGAATTGGCATCGAAACAGTAGGAATCAGCAACTTTGCACAGGAAGCTTTGGGAGACGTTGTTTGTTGTTGTCCGCCTGAAGTGGGGACACAATTGAAAAAGCGAGATGAGTTTGGTGCTTGGGAAAGCGTGAAAGCTGCCAGTGAACTCTGTTCTCCTCGGCCAGGAGAAGTAGCCGAAGTTAATGAAGCACTTGCAGAACGTCCGGGGCTTGTGGACGGATCTTCTTACGAGGATGGCTGGCTGACCAACCAAGATGGCCAAGTGACCCTTCAGAACTAGATGAGCTCATGAGCGAAGAAGCGTATGAGAAATACGTGAAATCGACCGAGGAGTGACGTGGCACCCAAAATAAACTAGTGTGAAGTGACTTCTTCCAGCAGTGTCTGCAATTAGTGGGAGACCGGAGATAGCAACTTTCAGCAGTGCCTTAATGATGGAAAAGAAAGAAACCACTCTCATCGCTGCTCCGGGATGGAAATACCCCTTAACTCCTTAGTGGTTGCAGATAAACACAGTGTGCATCTTTTTTATATAAATGTCATGATTTTTAGACTAGGCTGCAGCTTCTGATATTCAGAATTCATGAAATTATCCTTGAGAAAAACTAGTTACAAAAGTTAGTGTAATTCACGGGTAACACTGTTGTCATAAGCCTTATGAAATGCTGTAACGTGATTACATTTCTCCCTGGATTTGGGTCAAAATACTCGGAGTGTGAAACTTGGACAGTGTCGGATGAAGACTGACACTTTCTTAGTTTCTCAAAAGACTGCATTGGCTGGGGCTGTTTTTATACAGTGAGGCAACAGCTTTGCAGCACAATAAGAAACAAATAAAATATTCAACTACTTTTAAAAAAGAAAAGTAAAGTAAACTGTCATATTGAATGGTGTTTATTTGTCCTTTATAATGTGTTCTGAAGTGTAGAATGGCTAAATCTAGCCAATTAAACAGTGTATTGTTTCACAGAGCTGTTGTTTTATGATAAAAAACATAACATCCACTCTCTCTACATTTTCCAAGAATAAAATATATCATCAGTACCTATAGTCACCATGCTATGGTGGTTAATCACTTAACCACGTAGCTTCCATCGAACTGTATCTGTGTATCCTTTGATAAATATGTCCCCCCAAACCATTCTGATGTACCCCATTGTGATAACTATAATTCTAATTGCTACTTCTATGAGAGCAACTATTTTAGATTCCACGTTAGTGAAATATAGGTATTTGTCATTCTGAGGCTGACTTATTTCACTTAACCTAATATCCTCCAGGTTTACCCACGTTGTTGAAAACAACAGAATTCCATGATTTTGTGGCTGACTGGTATTCAGTGGTGTGTATGTGTGTATCTATATAGACCTATATAGCTATGTCTGCAGCTCACATTCTCTTTAGCCATATATCCACTGATGAAAAACCAGGCTGACTGGATATACTGGTTGTATTATTGTAAATAGCACTAAAATCTACAACGGACAGCAGATATCTTGTTAATCGACTGACTTCTGTAACTTTGTATGTATACCCAGCCTTGAGATTGTTGGGTCACATAGTGGTTCTATTTTTAATTTTTTGAAGACCCTCCATTCTGTTTTTGTAATCTCTGTATGAATTGACATTCCACAGCAACAGCAGATGAGGATTGTCTTTTCTGGGGATCCTTGCCACTCTTTTTATCTTTGTCTTTTTCATGACACCAATTCTAATGGGAGTGAAGTGATATTACCTTGTGGTTTGCATTTGCATTTCCCTCATGATTTCCAATCCTGAGCATTTCATTATGTATTTGTTGGTCACATATACTCTTCCTTTGAGAAATATCTCTTTAAATGTTTTGTATATTTTTAACTAGCTTGTTTTCTTATTACAGATATGAGTTCTTTATATATTTTGAATAATAAATTATTAAATGTATAATTAGCAAGTATTTCCACTTATTATTTAGAATGCATTTTCAATCTGTTGGTTGGTTTCATTGTGGTGCAAAACTATTCACTCTGACATAATCCTATTTGTCTTTTTTCTTTGCTTGCCTGTGTTTTTGAGGTTCTTTCTGAAAAATAATTGCACAGACTGATGGCAGGAAGATTTTACCCTGTGTCATCTTATATTAGTTTCATAGCCTTTATTCTTGCATTGAGGCCTTGGATGACTTTTGTGTATTGTGAGGAATGTGTGATGACTTCACTCTTGTACATGTGGATATCCTGTTATCCAAACTATATGTTAAAGAGATATGTCTTGGCACATTTCTGGAAAATCAATTAGCTGTAGATTCATGAATATATTTTGTCCCTTCTATTCTTTTATTATGGTATATGAGTCTGTTTTTGTGACAATACCATCATGTTTTTGTTAGCATGGCTTTATAATATATTTTGAAATCAAGTAGTGTAGTGGTTCAAGTTTTAAATTTTTTGCTTGATTGCTTTGGCTACTCAGAGTATTTGGAGGCGAATTTTAGGGTTATATAAAAATCAGAGGGTTACTTTTTCTTCTTCTATGAAGAATTTCATTAGTATTTTTGTGGAAATTACGGTGAATCTCTAGATTGCTCTGGGTAGTATGGACATTTTAACTATGTTAGTTCTCCCAGTCCAGGAAAATGGCATCTTCTCATACATTTATTTAGTTTCTTTCATCAATGTTGTGTAATTTTCAGGGTAAACATCATTTACCTCATTTTCTCAAAATGTCACAGAGATACCTTTATTCCCATGTTTATTGCAGAACCATTCAAAATGGCCGAGAGATGGAATCAACCTTTAAGAGATAGATAGGAGGAGTGGGAAGATCTCCCTTTGTTTTTTATTTTTGTCTTATTTTATAGATGCAAGGTCCAGAGGGTTTAGGAGGCCCCACCCCATGACTTTGCGGGTCACAGGCACATGGCCCTTCTCCTGGGCTGGCTCCACTCACAACCTGCAGCTTTCCTCAGCAGACGCTCCATGTTTCTGGCATCTCTCTCTTCCTGGGGATGCCACCTCACCTTTGGCTTCATCCCCACAGCTTCACACACTGCTGTCTCAGGGGCTCCTTACCTGGCCTTCCAGGCCTTCCTTTGAAATCAGAATGGGAGATGTGCTGACCACAAAACTCTGGTGTTCTGTATGCCAGTAAAATGAACCTCATGTGGATGATACCAGGGTCTTCTACCAGGGCAGGCAGCAGCCACATCACACTGGGCCATGGCTGCAGCAGCCTCTGTGTGCCGGAATGGCTGCCAGAGAGGAAATGAGTCCTGAGGAACCACTGCTATGGACAGTGTTTCCCAAGCAGGGGTGCCAGGGATCATCTGAAAGGGCTGACAATTTAGCAACCTTCAGACTGTGATGGGTGGGTTCCTGCTGCTTTCTGAGATCATCTCCAAGCATCTTGTTGCCCTTACACAAAATACTTGATTTCTTTTAAATGGTGCTGATATCTTCACAAACCATACCTTCTTCATCCCAAATTTATACAACATTCCTTTTGGTTGATAGTTTAAGTTTTTTGTAGGGGGTAACAAGTGACCTCATTATTCCATCCTCTTGCTAATGTTGCTTCTGTATTGGGGCAGTAAATGAGCTATGGGAGTGTGCAATGTGTGGGAGTGGTTAGAGCATGTCACATGAAAATACTGAATTATTTACCTAAGGGGCCCGAGCATCAGTGGGTTATGGCATATGTAAGAGGTTCTGGAACTAATGTCCCACCAATATGAAGATTTAACTATGACTATGTTCAAAATTTTTCTAAATAAAAACAATAGTAAAATGGAAATTATATAAATACAGTAATAATCTACACCAAATCATATTATCTTTCACCTTCAGAAAATCAAAGACAGAGAGAAGTACTGGGAGAAGTCAAATAGAAGCTTCTTTACCAATATAGAAGCTAGGACAAGAAAGATACCATACTTCTTCTCAAAAATCAAGTAAGTAAAGCATGGAGTGGAATTGTTAAAGCCTTGAAAGAAGAAACAAACATCAAGTTAGAATTCATTATCCAGCAAAATTCAAATTGAGAGACAACTAAAGAATTTCTCAAATGAACAGTGATGAAGGATTCTGTTGCCAGTAGACTTGCATCTTTTTAAATGATAAATTATATTCTTTGGCAAAAAGGAAAATGACATATATCCAAGATACAGAATTACATAAAAAATTCCCAAAAGAATAAATGAATACAAAATATATTTTAATTTTAAATTTTCACATAATCTACTAAGTAATAGCATCAAAGTATTGAGTGAGTCTAGCTCACAGACAAGTGAAATGAATGTCAGAAAATTCATACAGGGATGGAGAGAGGGAGGAAGGAGTTGGAGATACAACCTGAACTATAGATGAAGCTATATACCATCATTTTGATGTGGACTTACATGAATTGCAAGCATACATTGCAAAGTGTAGAGCAAACACTGATATTCAGGAGTCCATTGCCATCCCTTAGACTCTGTGAATCATCCCTAAGTGTGCCTTTGGTGCACCACATGATTCGGGTCCTAAGTATTTGCATGCAGATACCCATCACATGTGGAACTGTTTCACTTAGACTGGATCAACAGGGACATAAACTCAACTGATTTGATGCACTGCTGGTGAACTCTATAGTGAGTCCAAATAAGTACATCATGACAGTGACAGAAAGTGACACCAAGGCCCAAGATTTTGAACAACTTCTCTAAAGTGGGAGTTTGACAAATGGGGGAATTGTGAAGTTAATTTAAATTGCTCCTAGGTCACCTGTCAGGAGCCTAGTGGCACATTGCCATCTAACTTAGTATGTAAACAAATTAAAAATCTCACTTAAAAGGAGCCAAGTTTCAGGCAATAGGGAGCCATGGATAAAGGTGATCACAAGCAGCCCTATGAAGCAAATCCCCTGTCAGATCACGCCTGTGTCAGGCAGATGCCCTGTTATTGACAGTCAGTGATTTCTCTACCGGCTACAAAGCCCCACGGTTCAGACGAGGAGGAGAGATCCCAAAACTCTTCTGGTTCTGAGTGCATACATCTCATAAATTATCCTTTCATCAAATAAGCCTCAAAAGTTTAGTTCATCTAATGTTTTTCTTTTAACACTTGCTTTCATCATCTAAGGGAAGGAATAAAAGATATATCTCATAAACTTCTGATAGATTGCTCTACGGAGTTTTCAAATTATCTCATTTGCTGAGATGCATTATTCAAGCATCATCTTGATTTATTACCATGAAAGATACATCTACTTTGAGAAAAATGGGTTTGGGACAAGACAAGAAACCTTTCGATGTCTTTATTAAGATAAAATTTTTCTGCTGGGGATTTAGCTCAGTGGTCCTGCTGCCTGCCTCACAAGTGCAAGGTCCTGAGTTCAATCCCTGGACCAAAAAAAAATAAATAAATAAAATAAAATAAAACTTTTCTGAAAGTTTGGGTGCAGTGTTAAAACAAGCTGTTGTAACTATGGAGTAAATTTGACACAGTGAGGCATATTAAAGAAGTAAAGTAACTATTATTTTTAAGTTCATTTAAGGTCTCGATTTCTATTTCACCAAAAATGCCTTATAAAATATGAAAAGATAAATCCTTGACTCTTTCCCTTTCACTGTGGACTTTTCTTTGCTGTCTTAATTAGAATCTGTGTCCTCATGCTCACTGCTTCCCTGTGGACTTTGAATTCAATTCCCATGCACTTTGTATCCCAATTTCTGTCCAGCAGGTGATACAACATTTTACCTGAATAAGATATGCATCCACCTGAGACCAGTGTCTCCCAGGCTCCTCTCTGGAAGCCAATCCATCCTGACTCCAGGGCACATCTCCTTGGGAAGCCAGCAGAGAAGTCCCTCCTTCAAATAGTGTGCAGTGGGCTTCTCCATCACTGAGTTCACACACTGAGTCAGGCCTTGACTTCAAGGGGTGAACACAGGGAGGTAGCCTAGTTCCTTCCACATTATCATTTCAGAAAGTGAAAAGACATGTCCCTAACCCTTTTTGTCTTTCCCCATAACTCCCCTATTTTCATCCTCTCTTCTCCTCTGTCTTCCAATCCATTCATCAGCTATACTGCTCTTTACTTACATGGAGGGAAACTAAGTGGTTTTGTGCATTTAAGGCCCTGCTTTCAGAAATGTTGTTAAAGGGCAGGCTGCCTGAGTTTCCTCTAGTCCAGTGGTATGAGGCACACTGGGGCTGCACTGTTCAGGGTTTAGGTGAGAGAGCTCATGAAGTTACATGTGTATGAACCTCTATGGTGTGGAGAGGACATGGAATGGAGCTACTCTAGCCAGGTGTCTACCTATGTTCCCATTTTCATGGTGAAATGCACTTGACATATTCTCTCTCTTTTATGTACTTTCAAGCACACCTTGGAGTGGTGCTCTGTGCATTTATGTTTTTTTACTCCCACCACCACCTTGCAGTCAGTAGGACTAAGATTAGTTCTGGGATACAGAGAGACCTCAGTATCCTTGCTCTCCTCTGCTCTACACCTTTCAACTTCCTCTGTCTATATTTTTGGCTTTCTAATACATCAGAAATTAATTTCTACATTAATTACAGTATTCTGATGGATTATTTAGCATATTATTGTCTCTCAAAATTTTTAGGTCAGTGACTTGTGTCTTAGAAGATAATTTTTTCCTGGATCATGGATGGGGGTGGTTTGGAGATGCTTCAAATGCATTACAGTTTTTGTGCACTTTATTTGTGATTATACTGTCCAATATTATGAAATAATTATACAACTCTTATGATGCCTAATCAGTGGGAGCCCTGAGCTTGTTTTACTGTAATTAGATGGTCTCATCTGTGAGAGATGGGAGACAGAGACATCTGAAGTGTGTTGCTTATGTCCACTGTACACAGATTTTTTGTTTCAGTTTCTGTTACTGAAGAAAAACTTGCTTCATAAATGTAGGATGGTGAAAATGAAAGCAGGCATTTCAGTGCTTTTGTGGCAATCTCAGGATATTCCATTTTGACTTCAATTCATTAATTATGAATGAAGACTTGAAGTTGTCTCAAACTTAGTTTTAAGGCCACTATCATTTATGATCCACAGCAATATACCTTCTTCTAGCACAGAAAAAGTTTACATACCTGGCTGACTCAAATATGAGCCACTTCTCTCTTCCATTTGAGGTGTTTTGTGCTTGGGAAGTAATTCTTAAGGTCTTTTTGGAAACTGTGATTGATGATCAAGTACCAGCTGGTAGAAAGAAGGCCCTGGCTCAGTCTCTTTCAAAATCTTTGCTGGTATTTTAAACACGTCTCTAACTCCAAAGTTTACTATTGGCCCCCATAATTCCTGATTGGCTTTGAATTCAGCCACTTTGTCTTCCATGTTGAACACAATTGCCAGTCTCCTCTGAAGTGACAGATTTTGTTTACTGAGCAGGTTAAATATGTCACATGAATAAATGGGTTTTGTAACTCATTCTGTGCCACATTTCTAAAAGAATTCTCTGGAGCAGCTCATATAAGTCAGTAAATCTGGCAAGTTGTCTTCTTTTAGAAAACTATTTCACCTTTCAAGAGAAAATATGTGCTTTCTGGGTCCATCTCCTTACATAACTGCATAAAGAGATGTAAGTTAAGGTCATGTCCTGTAATGTGTATTGATAATTTTAATCACATCCTGCAAAGTGCTGTTACATTCAGGTGACATTTTTGGTAAGATCTCTTCTTGGATCAAGCAGTTCACAGAAATATTACAAAGTTACCACTTTTACCAAAGTAGTAAAATGTAAAAAAATCATCTGAATGCAGCAGCCACTTCATTCTTGCTTATACCAACACAAAATAATGAATTCAGTTGTCCTGCTATGTAATCATTCAAAGAGTAAAGTGGCTATGCTGCTTTGGTGTGGATTTCTAGGAAGAGTGCACATAACGTTTCCTCATGCACATCTTCCTGATAAATCCATTACACAAATCAAGCATTGTTGCTTCCCTGTCAACCTGCATTGTATACAACAATCCTAATCCTCTCTAAGAACTGTGCCACAATATCTATTTCTATTTCAATTTCTCTAGGTAGGATACTAGCCTAAATAAGAACAGATGAGATCATCTGAAGTATAGTTTGTCCAAAGGTTCATGCAAGATATTTTTAGCAGAGAAGGTAAAGTTTTTCACCAATAGTAAAGGGCTTCTTCTCTCTATCAAAGTGGTTAGACAATAAGAATGATGCAGAGATACTATCAGTAAGGGCACACAGTACCCAGCAAGAATCCCACATCAACTAAAGCAGCATAAGTGAGAAGATCCCAGCCAGGGCTCTGCCTAGACACCAGCAGCTTGGGCTCACAGGCCCAAGCCAAAGGCTCACCTGGAAAACAGCCTCACAGGTTTGCAGGCAACAGCCAGAGGCCCACCCAGGTACCATCAGTAAGTGTGCACAGACCCCAGCTAGAAGCCCACTTAGACCCCAGTGACTCTGGTGCACAGCCACTAGCCAAAGGTCCTCCCAGACAACAGCTATGCAGCCTGGAAGGCCCCAGCAAGAAGTATACCCAGATACCATCCTAAGTGTGGTGCAGACCACAGCCAGAACCCTGCCTGGACAACAAGACAGCACAGGGATCCAGAAGACCACCATTCTGAACCCAGGAATTTGTGCAGTGGTGAGCAGCAGAGAGAAGGCCTCTCTGTGGCTTGCTGAGAATTGAAGCCCCCTGGGTGACCAAAGTCACCTCAACAAAAGTTCAGGAGGTTGCATCTGTTGAAATGAGAAGAAATGTAAATAAGACTCAAAACCAGGCTTCCAAATCACCCAAGGGGCAATGACATAGAACAATCTCTTACTCAACCACCTGGACTCTCAGAACTGGCAACAAAAGAGGATATGGAAAAAAGAAAATCAGAAATAATTTCTCAGATAACAACAGAGATTGTGTCCACAGTGAAAGACATGATTAATAACTCTAGAGCAGACACAGATAAAAAAAAATTAGATGAGCTGAGGAACATGATAGAATCCCAGCATAGGAATCAAATGGAATCCATAAAACAGATGCAAACAGTTTTCCAGATTAAAAACTCTATTGAAAGTTTACCCAGCAGAATGAACCAATGTGAGGACAGAATTTCTGATATAGAAGATATGATTACAATTAGTGACCAGGAAAAGAAAAATTTCTTTAAAATAGTAAGGGAGCCTGAGAAATCAATCCAGTAGTTGCTAGATGATGAAAAGAACAATAACATAAGACTGATCAGAGTCAATAAAGAAACAGAACAGAGAGTGCAAATGTCATTAAAAAAAAACCTGATCACAGAAGTAATGGCAGAAAACTTCCCAAGCAGGGGAAAAGAAGTTGACATACAGATAAGTGATGCATATAGGATTCCCACTAGCCATGATAAAAAAAAAATCTACACCTAGGCATATATTAATTAAGATTCGAGAAACCCAGCAGCAGAAAAAAAATACTGCAACCAGTTAGAGAAAAGAAACAAATCACTTACAAAGGAAAGCCCATCAGATTCACAGCAGACTTCTCATCACAAACCCTCAAGTCAAGAAGAGCCTGGAGAGATGTATTTTAAGCCCTAAAGGAAAACAATCTCCAACCCTGATTGATGCACACTGCAAAACTATCTTTCAAAATTGATGGAGAAATAAGATACTTTCATGAAAAAGAGCAGCCCAGGAACTTCATGAATACCAAACCAGCACTCCAAAAATTCTTAAATAATATCCTAGGACAGGACAATGAGGATCACAATTCTGAAAGACCAGCAGAATGAATCCATCAAGTAAGACAAGAAATTGAATTCAAAGGGCACAAATCCAACATGAAAAAGTCATAACAAGGATAAGTCAATACATATCAGTTATAACCATGAATGTTAATGGTCTCAATTCACCAATCAAAAGAAATAGACTTGCAGAATTGATCAAGAAGCAACTTGCAACAATATGCTGCATACAAGAAACACACTTAATTCAAAAGGAAACTCATACACTAAAAGTTAAAGGGTGGAAAACAATACTCCATGTGACAGGAACCTGAAAAAAAGCAGGAGTAGCTATCCTCTTGGCAGATCAAGTAGATTTCAAACCAACACTGATTAAGAGAGACAAAGAAGGGCATTACATCCTTGTAAAGGGAATGATGAACAATCCAAGAAGAAGAGATGACAATCATAAATATATACACACCAAATGCTGTGCAACCAGCTATATAAAATAAATATTAACAGACATGAGAAATCAAATGAGCACTAATAAAATAGTAGTGGGGGGCTCAATACCCCACTGTCACAAATAGATAGATCAACTAGACAGAAAATACACAATGAAATACTAGAATTCAATCAAAATCTTGAAAAAATGAACTTAACAGATGTTTACAGAGTTTTCCATCCTACAAAATCAGAATACACATTATTTTCAGCTGTACACAGGTCATTCTCCAAAATAGACCCCGTAATTGCTCTTAGAACATTTTTAAGTAAGTGCAAAGGAATTGAAGTTATTCCCTGTATATCATCAGACCATAGTATGATGAAATTAGAGATCAATAGTGAAAGAAATCACAAAAATTTCAAAACACATGAAAATTGAACAACACACTTCTGAATAACCTATGGATCACAGAGGAAATTAAAGAAGAAATCAAACAGTTTCTACAATTAAATGACAAGGCCAATACAACATATCAGAATCTATGGGACACAATGAAACAGTCTTTTGAGGGACATTCATAGCAGTGAATACTCATATTAGGATAACAGAACCAGCTCAAATATGCAACCCGATGCTGAACCTCAACCATCTAGAAAAAGAAGAGCAGGACAAACTGAAAGCTCATACAGGGAAAGAAATTATAAAGATCTGAGCAGAAAACAATGCAATGGACACTAAGAGAACAATACAAAAATCAGTGAAGCAAAGAGTTGGTTCTTCCAAAGAATAAACAAAATTGACAAACCCTTAGCCACCCTTATCAAAAAAAGGAAAGAAAAGGCCCAAATCCATGCAATTAGAACTGAAAAGGGTGAAACTACAACGGACCCAGCAGAAATCCAGAGGATCATCAACACCTCCTTGAGGAACTTATACGCCAAAGAGATGGAAAACACAGAAGAAATGGGCAGATTCCAAGATATATATGTATTACCAAAGTTGAATGAAGAAGACCTCATATTCTAAACAACTCCATATCTATCAATGAAATTGAAAGCATAATGAAAACTTACCCATGAAGAAAAGCCTGAATTGTACAAGATATTTAGAGGAGAACTTTGCCACTACTGCTTAAACTTTTCAATGAAATTGAAATGGAAAAAATACTCCTGATTTCATTCCTGGATGCAAGCATCACCTTAATCCCCAAAACAGAGAAATACTCAACTGAAATAGAACTATAGGCCAATCTCCCTAAATAACATAGATGAAAAAATTCTCAATGACATACTGACAAACAGAATGCTAAATATCATCAAGAAGATCATACACCCTGAGCAAGTGGGATCCATGCCAGGGATTCAGGTATGGTTCAACATATGCAAATCAATAAATGTGATATGCTATATTAACAGACTCAAGGACAAAAGCCATATGATCATCCCAATAGAAGCAGAAAAAGCATTCAACAAAATCTAACATGCATTCATGATAAAAACTGTACAAAAGATTGGAATAGATGGTCTCTTCCTCAACCTGATAAAATCCATCTATGAAAAACAAACAGCCAGTATCATACTAAATGGTCAAAACCTGAAATCCTTCACATTAAAATCAGGAACAAAGCAAGGATGTCCACTATCACCACTCCTGTTCAATATAGTTTCGGAAATATTAGCCACAGCAATGAGGTAATAGAAATAAATGGATTAAAGATAGGAAACAAAGAAGTGAAATTGTCATTAATTGCAGATGACATGATATAGAAGACCCCAAGAACTCCACCAAAATTCTTCTAGACTTAATAACCAAATTCAGTAGAGTAGCTGGATACAAGGTCAACACACAAAAATCAATAGCTTTCTTGTACATGAACAACAGACTCACTGATAAAAGGAACTGGAGAAACAATTCCCTTCACAATAGCATCCAAAAAAATGAAATACCTTGGAATCAAAGACCTCTACCCTGAAAACTACAGCACTCTGAAAAATAACATCAAAGAAGATATCAGAAAATGAAAAGACATCCTTTGCTCCTCGGTAGGTATAGGTAAGAACCAATATAGTGAAAATGGACATGCTTCCAAAATTGCTCAATAGATTCAATGCAATCCCCAATGAAATTCCAGCAGGATACTTCACTAACCTTGAGAAAACAATCCAAAAATTCATTTGGAACAAGGAGAGACCTAGAATAGCAAAAGCAATTCTAGGCAACAAATACAAAGTAGGGGGTACCACAATAATCTCCAACTTGAAACAGTACTACAAAGCTACTGTCATAAAGACACCATGCCACTGGCATAGAAACAGACCAGAAGAACAGTAGAACCTATTAGAAGATGCAGAAACAACTACAGACACACTCAGCTACCTCATCTTTGACAAAGGAGCCAAATACCCTCACTGGAGGAAAGATAGCCTCTTTAGTGAATGGTGCTGGAAAAACATGGTTTCAACCTGCCAAATATTAGAACTAGACCTATATCTCTCACCATGCACTAAACTAAAATCAAAATGGATTAAAGATCTAAATATAAAAACAGAAACACTAAACAGCTAGAATAGAGGTTAGGTAGAACACTTGAAGACATTGGCATAGGAAAAGATTTCATGAATATAACCTCAGTTGCACATGACAGTACCAAGAATCAACAAGTGGAATCTCTTCTTATTAAAAAGCTGCACAGCGAGAGAAATCACCAACAATGTGAAGAGGCAACCTACAATATGGGAAAAATTTTTACCATCTCTGCCTCAGACAAAGGTTAACTATCTAGAATACATAAAGATTTTTAAAAATCAGCCTTCCCAAATTTACAGACCCAATCTAAAAATAAGCACCTGAAATGGACAGACATTTCTCAGACAAAGAAGTAGAAATAGCAAATAAACAAATGAAAAAATGTTCAAGATCACTGGTCATTTGAGAGATGCAGGTAAAATAACAATGAGATTTCACCTCACCCCGAAAAGAATGGCTGCTATCGTGAAATAAAAAAATAACAAATGCTGGCGGAGCTGTGGGGAAAAAGGAACAATTCTCCACTGTTAGTGGGAGTGTAGACTGGTGCAACCACTGTGGAAATCAGTACAGAGACACCCCAAATAACTAAGAGTAGAAGTCCCATTTGTCCCAGCTATTCCACTGCTGGGGATCTTCCCAAAATAATTAAAAGAGCCATACCACAGAGATATATGTGCACCCATGTTCATAGTGGCCCAGTTTGTAATAGCTAAAACTTGGAAACAACCTAATAGACCATGAACTGGAGACTGGATAAAGAACACATGTTTTTAAAAAAATAAAATGGAGTACTATTCAGGCATAAAAGATAAGAAATTAGAGGCACTGAAAAACTTTCCTCCCAGCACCTCCTCTCTGTGCCTGTTTCCTGGCTGCCAGGGGGTGAGCACCTCTCCTCTGAGATCACTTCTGCATTACCATTTTTGTTGGACCCAGCAAATCATGGACTGAATCATCTCTAATCTCTGGGTAAAATAAAATTCTCCACCTCTAGGTTGTGGGTTTTGAATATTTTGTTTCAACAATGGGAAAGTTGAAAATTCCACCTCTCAAGAATTTGTTTTCCCTTCTCACTAGTTTTCTACTAGAAATAGAATTATTACACATGAACACTGTATACAGGAAACTGTGTTCTGATTGTTTTTGGGAGACAGGAGGGGAGTGGTTGGCCTGTTGTGGCAGAGGACCTAGGAACTATGAAACTCAAGTGCATAGCTCATTCTGAGAGATATTTTACTTTTTCAATTTCTATTCATGAAAAAGTCAATTTTATGCAATCCAAATAACAACACATCATGGAAAGACTGATAAATTACATCATTGCATTAAGGAACCATTTTCTAGGTTATGAGAAATTATATTAAAATGCTCACTTTAGAAATTTTTGGGATTTGTGTAAGAGAAATGCTTACATCCCCTTCATGCCTCACCTTTCTCTTTTCAACTGAACTTTCTCTATTCAGTAAAAACTAACATCCCATTTCCCTCTCCAATATTAGAGAAAACAATTAATATGTTAATTGATTTATATTGAACATTTCTGTTTATTAACTGTTCTTATAGTTTATATAAATAAGAATATAGTTTATCAAGTTATCTCCCTTTTGAATTGTGGACCACAAGGGAATTTCCCTAAGCAAAACATCAGTTTATATTAATTTATTTTTGAAAATAATTCAATGAGATACATGCAATGCTTTCTGAAGTACTGAAATTTATATGTTTTAGGTAAAATCAGGAGTGCTTTTCTATGCTACTTGTGCTCTCTATCTTATAAATAGTAATGCTCATTCATTACAGGATTGATTTAAAAAAATACTTTACAATCATTTCTTCAAGGATTTTTCAAATTTGGAAAAAACATATATTATTCTTATTTTAGATTTTAAATCACTAAATTACAGTACAATGAAGGGGTTCAAATGGAATCCTCTAAGTGGAATTCTGTACCAATATAAAAATTACAATTTTTTAAATATAATTCTTATTCTAGCTTCTTTTGTCAAAAAGAAATTGTCTCTAAAATTATCATGACATTGTGGAATAATATGGTCAAGAAAGTTTACACTATAAGAACAAGAACAGTTGTCACCAACGTCTGCATGATGCCATGATGTATTGTATTTGCTATAAAATAACAATGTCAATGAGCTAGCAATATCTTGTATCATAGGGATATTCTTCTGCTGTATGATGTACAAAAATTCACTTTCCCAGAGCCCAAGATTTTTGGAATAGGTTGATTCACTCAAAGATTTAATTAATCTTTTAATTATATAATATAATTATTTTTCTTGTCAATGAAATACAAAGCACCTCAAGAAAAAAATCTAGCTATACTCTAAAGAGTTGCTCTAATTTCTCCTGCTGTTGATTAGTAATTCTCTACCACTAACTGTTACTTAAGGCCTATGTAATAGTGAACATGTGTTTGATTCAGCACTTCAGGTTTTGGAGAAAATACGTTGGAGGAAATTTCACAAAGCCCAGGGGCAAACCCTTGTTTTAGATGAAAAGCCTTGAGACCCTCAGTAAACTATGAGCCCTAGATACTATTTATAATAGGAATAGTAAAGAAATTATACATCACTTCTATACATAACAATTACCAGTTACTTTTTTAGTGCAATTTCCACTGCCCTTCTTCCCAATGCACTCATTAAATTCATCCTAAAAATCTCATGACTTAAAAAAATCTATGAGAAATCATCAAAATATATGATAAATGCTTAATTCTAAAATTCTTACAGTGATCAATCCTCTCTAAATACCCCCCTCATTTTGAACAAAATCACCTCATCCTTGCCACTTTCTGCAAGTCCTCTTTTGTGTCTCTATGGATGCTATCAAATGCACAGTGAATTCCTGATGGATGTCATCCAATGGAAATGCAGGCTCACAGAGATATGGTGGTGCATCCTTTTCCACCTGATCACTCAGCTGGTCCAGTGTGACTTCTAGCTCTGGCCCAGAGTCAAAATGACCATGAAAGGGAAGCATGTTGAATAGATTCATGTCATCAAGGTAGATGTGACCTTACAACTAAAGACACCCATGAAATGAGACTCTAGAAACTACTTCAGAAAGAGACAGTTTTGATGGGATGAGTGTGCTGGAAGCCAGTTGGAGTGTTTTGAGAATGAATGGAAATGTGACTTTTACTGTATTCTTTAAATTAGAGATTCACTGTATATTTTGACCAGAACGTGTATAATTTGAGAAAGTATTTAAGTAGCTTTCTACACTTTATAATGAACCAGACTCTCAAAATATCATTTGGGATCTCAAAATAAAAAGATATAAAGGCACCTATGTTCTGGGAGAACATGGTCTTGTGACCCTAGAATCTTGCACTATCAGAATGTCATTTGAAACTTCACAGCCCCTTAGCAGCAAATATCCCAATCATTTCATGATTGACAGAGTTTAAATACTTAATCATGTAACTGTATTTACAGCTCTCTTGTAAGCATAGTACGATTCCTTCCATGTGAGCTGTGCTCACTTCAATGTATGCATTTCAGGAATTTCTAGAAATCTTAAATGTCTTATTTAGTAAATCTAAATAGTTTCTAATAAAGAAATGTTTTGAACTGATTACCTAAAGTCCGTGCATCACATATGAATACTGCTGTTCATTGAATTTACTCCCAAGATCTGACTGGAAGTCTGCTTTTAGGATTTTTGGTGCAGTCTATTTATAGAAATCCAATGGAATTCTTGCTAAGGGAAAGAAAATAGAGGGAGAGGGGAGGAGAGAGAGGGGCAGTGAACAGAATTAAAATGTATTATTCCAGTGTACTGACTCCCGATGGCAAGTGCAATCATACCTATTGCAAACATGTACTTATAAAATTTAAAATTTTAATTACAAATTATATAGGTTTATTAATTTTCTGTGCTGTCTTTTCCCACAGTGAAAGTATTAGTGACTATAGGGAAGTGAGACAGATGCTTTAAAACCAATAAAATTTTCTGTAAATTGAAGAGTAGAGATAGAAAAGAGAATAAAAAGTGCATCTCCCCATTTCTCAAGTGCCTAGCATCAGAATTGCTATGATTATCAGGTATGCTATTTGCAGCAAATATTTTAATTCATTAATCATGTGTGATTCTCAAACATTGATAGTTAAGATGATCAGAATTTTCTAACTACACACTCATGATAGCAGAGAGGGAATTGAAAGTCATGTGTCCAATCAGGGTAATTAGTGTAATATATAGTGAATAAATTCCTGATTTTTTTCTTCTTCAAAAAATAGTGTAATGTAGAACCAAAGTATGGCTATGAGTTCCTCTTTTTCTTATTACTGTAGACAGTGAGATGCTATTTTATGGAGCATAACTAGCAGATATGGAGAGCAGGGTTGGGAAAAGATTCTTCCAAAAGCTGAGTCTCAGACCACCATCGAGGGCTTTGGCCATGGCCTGGGTGGTGCAAGAGAACTGTCTCCTCTTGAACACAGACAGACAACTTACAGAAACCCCTGTGGAGCCCCTGAAACAACTCTCTGCCTACCCACTCTCAAAGTCATCCTGAGGTAGTCACTGCTATAGCAAGAAAGAGGTCTCTTGTATGGACCCATTAGCAAACATTACAAACAAGCTGACCCATGATTTCAAGTGATGGAATAAAAATGTTCACTGAATCCCCCTTGTTTGTCAAACAACATCTCAAAGAAGGGTGAGCTGGAGTGAGGGTGAAGCTGAGAAACCAAATTATGAGAAGTAACCAACCCACACTCCCATCCTTTCTCTGTCTACTACTTAAACTCTCAGATACCACATGCTCAGCACTCCATAGAACCAAGAAAGAAATCAAATGGTCAATAGGAAAATATCTCAAAACAAATTATTACTATTCATCTCTGGTATCATCTTATTACTCTGCCCATTGGCTACAGGTCATGTGGCAGAGCTACAAACATGGACAGCCTCACGATCATCACAGAATTCCTCCTCCTGGGCATTGCAAGCTCCCAGAAGCTCCACACCTGGCCTGGTCTGATGTTCTTCGTGCTCTGTGTGGGAGCTCCTGCCAGGCATCTGCCAACCATTTCTGCCCTTGTGATGGGCCCAAGACCATGCTTTCCAATGTGCTTCTTTATATGGAGCTCTTCCCTCATAGATTTCAGTTACATTTCTGTTCCTGATTTTAAATCAATCATGAATTATCTGACATGAAGCAAATAGATGTCTCTTGCAGCTTGTGGTACTCAGACTTTCCTACTTTGTTATTTTTTCTCCTGTGCTTATGACCTACACCTGCTCTGATATCCTTGCTCCCCTGTGCACTAGGCCTGCTGTGACCTTAGGGCTGTGCACACAGGCAGCAGGGGGCTCATGGGCAGGCAGCTGGGTTATTCTGCTGTCCACACAGGACCATAACCAGATGCCCTGCATGAACTCAAGTGGGATCCATTAATATTTCTCAGGCAGACTTAGGTCCTAAGCATCTCACTGCAGACTGCAACGATTCCTGAGTGTGTGGCCCTTGCTTTAAGCACTTGCATTTCACTCCTTTCTGTTAACTTATTCATCTCCTGTGCTTTCATATGTTACTTTTTATTTTCAGTAGGGTATATTTGAAGTATATAATGATGGCATTTTTCCTGGTAAGTAGGTACATGCACATAACATCTTTCTTTTCTTTTAATTCAGTTCCCCTGCACCCCTTTTTCATCCCTCAATTTCTTGGTCCTATTCTCTGCAAAAGATTTATCTTCTTATTTTATAGAACCAATTTTTATCTTTCTTCATTATCTTTGGGGGTTTTCATTTAAGAGAAACCATGTGATAGTTACACTGTGAGTCTGATGACTTCACTTAACACAGTGCTCTCAAGGTGCATTCATTTTCCTCTACATAACTAAGGTTCATCCTTCTTTATGGCCAGGTGCTATTCCATGAGTACACAGGTCTCATATTCTGTATCCATTCATCTACTGATGGACATGTAGGCTGATTCCAAGATTTAGCTATTATGAGCACTGCTGCTATATACACAGGTATGCATATATCAACATGGTCAAACATATGTAATAGGATGTAGTTAGCTCTTTCAGGAAGATTTCTAGAAGGGGAATAGCCAGGTCAAATAGAATTTTAATTTTTTAAAATAATAGTCATACTGATTTTGATAGTGGTTGTACTAGTTGATGTTCCCACCTAAAATGTTATTACCTTATTTCTTGATGATACCTACTCTTTCTGAGGTAACATGGAATTTTAGTATTATTTTCATTTTTAATGGACAGAGATATTGAACATTTTTCACATATTTATTGGCCATTTATAATTCTTCAGACAAGTGTCTATGCATTTCAGTTTCCTATTTTTGGTTGAATATTTGGGGATGGTTATTATCTTTTAGTTTTTCATATATTATAGATATTGGTCTGCTGTCCAAAGATTAGACGGCAAAATACTTTCCCACTGTACAGGTTGTCTCGTCAGGTTGTTTTATGTTTCCTTTATTGTCCAGAAGCTTTAAATTTTGAGATGATTTCATTTGTTAATTCTTGGTATTGTATCATGTGCAATTGATGTTGTGTGCAGAAATTACTTACCTATTCCTCTGTTTTCAAGAACTTTACATTTTT
>NW_004624743.1:328697-340596 GCF_000247695.1 Heterocephalus glaber | reverse complement strand
GTCCTCCTTGTCCACTCTTTCTCCAACTCCTGGTCTAGTTTCTGTCCAACAGACACAGCATACATTGGTCTCAGTCAGTCATGGACTATTCTCAAAAGGGATCAATTTTAGTCCTCAAAAATATTCAGTTTTTGGAATATTGAACTCATATAAGCTATCACTTCTTGATATAAAAGAATGAAACCACAAATTGAAGACAGGAATTTTGGATACCCACAAATATTGGAAGTTAAAATGTACATTGCTGAATACTCAAAATTTCAAGGAAGAAATTCAAAGATACATTTTAAAATATCACTAAATCAATGAAAAATATATAACACATAAAATAGAGAATGGAGTAAATGCAATCTATACTAGAATTTATAACACCTATATCAAAAGCCCTCAAATAAATTAATATGCATCTCAGCTAGAAATATTAAATAAACTAAGCCCAGAAGTAAAATATATAGTAAAATAAGAGGGATAAACCATATAAAAGTAAAAATCAAGAAAATGAAGGAAATAGTAAAAGGAATACAGGTAACAATTGATTTTTTGAAAAGATAAACAAAGTTCATCAAACTTTCATCCAAAATCATTTTCACAAAAGAAAACAATTGAAATTCATAAAATCAGAAATAAAAGAGAATATATTGACACTAAGAGGACAGAAATCCAAAAAAATCGTACTGTGGATAATTATGCTTCAACACATTGGATAAGCTAGAAGAAATGGACATATTCCTACAAACACACAGTGTACAAGATTCAGATGAGAAAGATATGAAAGATCTGAGTAGACAAATAAGGAGTAAATAGACCTAATCAACAATACAATGTATTCCATCAAAGAAAAGCCCAGGACCGGGTACATTCAAGCTACAACTCTACAGAAAATACAACCAAGTAACACCAAGTCTTCTCAAGCCATGCTTCATTTAACAAATACAAGCAATCCTGTCACATAATCCCAGAGATAGATTTTGTGGAAAATGCATTGTATCCCAAAGCTAATATTAAATTAGTGACAAGGACAAAACTTCTGTTCTTTTCAAAATGTGTTTGATTTCTGACTCTGAAGATGGCAGATTAATTTCCATGAAAGATATTTTCATTCACTCTGTTGCACTGTGTAGATTTGGTGGAAAACACACACACACACCCACACATACACACACACACAAAACCTGCTTGCATTGATATTCTAGTAGAAAGATGAAGGGGCATTTCAATTTTACTTTCATATAAGTGGAGGTATTCTTCATTTATTCCACACTAGCACAAAACAACTCCTAAATATTTAAATAATAATAGCAGATTGGGAACTGAGGGCTATTGCTGAATATTTCAAACTCTGACTTGAATTTTTTAATTTCCAGCATGGCCCATGACTTTCTGCAACACATACTGGTTCTCTGGAAGATATCAACCTACAGAGCAAAGTCACTCTCCCAAACACAGTATATTGGACTATGTGATGCCAAATGGATTTCTATAGTATAAGTAATTTACTTTCATAATCAGACATGAACTTGAAAATGTATTGACTCTCCAGTGATGTGTGAAACATTTTTGAATGGTTCCTTGTTATTAAATCCATACCTTTAAACTACCTCGTAAAACTCTCTTTTGGAAATTTAATTAGTCTCAATGGTGCAGCAAAAGCATTCTGGCCAATTATAGGCTGGAGAAAACGTGGGCTCCTTGGAGGCTGGGATCACCAGATCCCCAGAGCTCATCAGAAATGTGATGCCCACATGTCCTTGGTGAAGACTCACTGGGCTCACAGCTACTTCAGAAGCAGGGCTGAGTGTGGGCTGTACTGGGAGTCTCACTGAGAAGAGGAGCTTGTGTTTTACTCACTGAAGAAAGAAGCAGGAGCAAGGATTCTGCCAAGTTTCTTAACATTGTGCAAAACAGCATTCATGTCAGTGAGGTCAGACCCTTTACTCCACTACCCTGGTAAGTTTTTACATATTAATTAATGTATTTTCCCTAACACTAGTAATGAATAACTCACACATGAATACCTGTGAAACACTTCAAAGTCTTAAGTCTGCTTAACTATTTCAGCCCCATATGATGTATGTGAGCTTATAGAATAGGTGCATGGTTCTGTATTCTAATGTTTGTTTTAGGCAGTTTGTTCTCAAATGCTCTTCAAAGATCTGTGTTTCATGTATGGTCCCATCAGAGGACAGAAATCATAGTGGTTTGAAATTATCTTGGATTTAAGCAGTAGGCCTCATGAATTAAATATTTTCTTGAGCCGGATGTAAAAGGGTAATGGAAATATCTACAAGCTCATGAAATTCATGAGACATTTCACAGAGGTCAAGTCAAAATCCCCAGCCCATCTAGCATGGTCATTATTATGGATTATTTTAATAACAGCTCAATTTTGTAGTATTAAGTCATAATGCTGATATTCTTGATATTATGTCACCCATTTAATAATTTATGGGAAATTAACTATCATACTCTTCCCATTTACAATTGTGAGCCAAATGCTTTCAAAATATCACAGGGAAAATGAAGGGGCAGAAGGAGGAAGGATCCTGGGATATGTTCTCTTCTGCGGAGGATTGTCATGCACTGTGAGGAGCAGAAATGTCAGGTGGATTTAGCACAGGGAACCTGAGACTTTGTTTAGGCTGCAGAGAAAGGACAGAGGATAAGGAGAGATGGAGATGGAAAGGAGACTGTGAATGACCGTATCTAAGCTGTTACTTTGATAAAGGAAATTAACAATAGCCAGAAGTGTGGTTTATATCTGTGACCTACACCAGGTAAGCCCTGTTAACTTAGTCAATCAGCACTGGTTTCCACAGGAATATCCAGTGCTCAGAGGATGTTCTCTTCATGCAGAGCAATAAGGCTAAGAGAAGAAACCACTGGTAATTCAGAGGATGAGCAGGAAAAGCAGTTCATGGAAAATACTTAGGTAAAACCATGCAAAGACATATGAGATGATCACTGAAGGAAATCATTACTATTATGCATATGGAAGGTAGAAAATATGAATATTTTTGCACTGGAAATCAATTACATTTAAAGAATTTTAAAAAAGTTGTGGAGCCAGGGATTTAGCTCAGTGGTTCCAGTGGCTGCCTTGCAAGTGCAAGGTCCTGAGTTCGATCCCTGGTACCAAAAAAAGAGTTACGAAGTTAATATTTTCAATATTATAATCCCACAATTCTGTTTTTTTCAAATAAAATAAAATAATAATGACATTAAACCCTCAATACAAATATTTTTAGTATTGAAAAAATAATCTGAAAATCAAAATGTAAACATTCACATTCCCTAGATTTCAGGATACTTTGTTCATTTATTCTGTGCTGAGATCATGATTACAGTCCACACTGATGCCAATGTCAGCATTTTATTATAGTTCTAATGGGTGCTCTGCATTCTGCTTGTAGCATCATCAGCTGACATTAACCCCTAACTCTGTAGAGACAACGGCAAGTGGGCAGACATGGACAACCTCACCATCTTCACAGAATTCATCCTCATGGATGTTGCAGGCTCCCAGGAGCTTCAGGTTCTGCAAGGTGTGCTGTTCTTAGTGATTTATCTGGGAGCACTAACAGGGAATCTTGTGACTGTCACTGTCATCATGACAGACACATGTCTGCACTCTCCCATGTACTTTTTTATAAGCAATGTGGCCCTCATAGACCTTGGCAGCATCTCAGCTATTGTTCCCAAGGCCATAGTGAATTCCTTGAGGAGCAATAAGAGAATCTTACTGACAGAGTGTGCCATGCAGATTTTCCTGTATGCACTGTTTGCTGCTGTAGAGATTGCCCTCCTGGTGGTCATGTCCTATGACCGCTACGTGGCCATTTGTCATCCTCTGCACTATGGGCTCATCATCACCCCGAGACTGTGCTCCCAGGCCACAGCTGGCTCCTGGGCCTCTGGTCTGGTCTACTCTGCTATCCACACAGGCTGTATGTTCAGGCTTCCCTTCACCAAGACCAATGTGATACAGCAATATTTCTGTGATATTCCCCAAATTCTGAGGATTTCATCTTCAGATGTCCAGTTTTCTGAATTTGTAGTACTAATTGTATGTGTTTGCATTGTTGCAGTATGTTTTAAATTTATGTTTGTGTCATATGTTAATATATTTTCAACTGTGCTTAAAATGCATTCTGTGGAAGGCCGTAACAAAGCCATGTCCACCTGTACCCCACAGCTGGCCATTCTCCTTTTATTTTTCATCTCTGGGGCTGCGGCTGTCTTCAGTCCTAGTGCAAACAAACCATCCCTTAAGAATCTGCTGACTGCCATGTTCTATAGCATGGTGCCCCCATTCATGAATCCCATCATCTACTGTCTACGCAACAGGGAGATCAAGGCTGCCCTGCAAAAAATGTTCAAAAGATATTCTGGGTTCACAGGCAAAGGGTTTCTCAAATAAAACATAAATATCAATCTATCAGTGGAATTTAGTTTTATTCATCTTTGATGTATATTATTAAAACTGGGGTCTAAGGGCCAAGGATGTAGCTCAGTGATTCTGCCGCCTGCCTTGCAAATGTAAGGTCCCAAGTTCAATCCCCGGTACCAAATAAAAAAAAAAAACTTCTATTTCTAAAACTGGGGTCTAACCTGTGCATTATCTTGTTTCAGATGTCTCTGTATATTTTTTTGTCTGTACTTGTTATGTTGAAGTATAAATTGTGTTTTAATTTTCATGCTGCATATGATGTATATTTCATGCTTTATGAAACACTACAAGGCTAGTCTATAGAGACAAAATGTTCTGAAAATATTTGAATGATTTTGAGCTGAAAATAAAGACAATCACCATAAGGAGAAGAGCATGCACGTGTTATGTGTTGCCCCTTAACAGATGGCTGTGCTGTTGAGAGAACATCTGGTGCTGGATCTGACCTACCTGGAGAAACCCACTGAGTGCGGCTGTGAGAAGACCCTGCTGTCTGCACTGTGTTCTTTGTACTCACTCTTCCACTTCAGCTAGGATAAATGTCAAGGTGATTAGACAGGGGGACAACTCAATCCTGAGGACACTGAGATCCTTTCCAGCCTCTTCTGCTGCATCTGCTAAAACCCTTTCCTCATTCAATGAAAATCAAGACACAAAATAACTGAGCTTCAAAAAATTGTAGTTTAGGAGGTTGTGTTTCTTTCTATGCTCTGGATGAAAAGATGCAGGCCATGGTTGATGCATTCAAACTTTGTGAATAAGGAACAAAAACAAATCAGTATGCAGCATGGAGACAAATGAAATGATAACTTCTACTGGAATCTCCTTGGAGACTAGCAGATAATGTTTGCACTGTGTCATGTACTTTTTGCTTCAATAGCACATACAGATGGATTCCACCCAAATCAGGAGTTTTATTTTTCGGACTTCCAAGAGCTGAACCCGCAGCTTTGTGGCTAAGAAACACTTTGGCGATGATGTGGCTTAGAATTAAATTCAATTTTTCCCTTCTTTTTCATTGAGAAGCCCTGTCTTGGAGAACCTCAGCACTGAGGCACTGGTGCTCATTTATCCCGTCCAGCACTGGAACAACAGGAGGATCAGGCTCCCTCTGTCTCCTTACTTATTGCTCCACACAGAAGTCATGGTGTTTGGCACCCCGGATTTTCTGTCACCAGAGCTCATGTCCTGCTGAAGGTCTGGACAAGGCTCATCCTCCTCTGATGCCTGAGATTCCTCAACTTTCAATATTTCAAAACTGAAGAGGCTACATCTGTTCTCCAGCTTTATCTAGGTATAGGAGCCATTGAAAATTATGTGAGTGTAGGGTGCAAATCTTGATTTGATTTCTGCATTTGCTGTGAAATATTTGCCCCACACAAACTAACCACTGTATTCACATTTCTTTCAAATATGCTTGTACCTAGGTCATTTTCATAGCTGATTTCAAGAGAAGAAATCACTTTCAAATTTATATTTAAGTAACACTATTGCAAAGGTAGGGATTTAACAATTCTGAATCATTGAATGTTCCATATGAATTTATTTTGTCCTATTCCTTTATTTCCATCTACATTTATATGTATACTTTTGGTCCAGTATTTTTTATTCCCAATATTTGAATGAACAAGTAAATTCCATTATAATTTCCAATGTTAATTTGGAAAACTTTGTCATTCTAGTTCTTTTTATTTTGACTTTCTAACTAGAACTTATTTTTTTAAGAGACTTAAAAAATTCCATACTAAATTTGTGTTTGTATATTTTCAGGTTAGGTACTATTATGACTTAGTCTTCTTCCTTGGTTAATTCTTATTTGTAATTTTTTCATTTATTGTAATTTTATTTGTTTATTAATCATTGACAAATAACAATTGTACATACTCATAGTATGTGGTGTAATTCTTTGTTATAAATTTTAGAAAGTGGAATATTTAAATGAGGCAAATTAGCACATCTATCACTGATTATGTTTATCATTTTGGCACGTGAAACCTTTAAAATCTACTTTCTTCGACAATTGAGAAATACATAATTTTTTACTCTTATACTGGTTATTCTGTGCAATAGATGACTAAAATTGTTTTCTGTTTAATTGAAATTTTGTGTACTTTGATCAATATTTCCCCATTGCTATCAAATCCCCTCTGCAAGGATATGGTCAAATTAATTTTTCTCTGTAGATTTATGAATTAACCATTATTAGATTCCACATATACGTGAGCTCATGGCGTGTTTGTCTTCTTGTGCCTGGCTTATGTCACAAAGAGGAATGTCCTCCAAGTGCAGCCATGGTGGTGCAAATGAAAGGAATACTCCTACTGTTTTTTTTGAGACAAGGTCTTGCTATACAATTCAACTCACTAGGTAGCCTAGGCTGCCCTCAAACTCCCAGCAATCTTCCTGCCTCAGCCTCCCAAGTGAGCCCATTACAGGCATGAGCCAATGTGCCTGGCATTTCTACCATTCTTAAGACTTTATAATATTCCATCCAGTATCTATAGGACATTTTCTTTACCCTTTATCTGATGAGGGAATCAAAGTTGCTTCCCTATCTTATCTCTTTTAAAAATGCATCCATGAAGAGAAGGCAGATATTCCTTCAGTAGATTGATTCTAATCCTTAGATACAAGAGATGGGATTTCTACATCACATGGTAACTCTGTAGTTAGTGTTTTAGAGACCTCCATGCTGTTTCCCATGGTGGTCATGTTAATGTACAAACCCACCAATGGGGCCCAGGGTGATTTTACTCTACACCTCACCCACACTGTCACCTTTCATCTTTTTGACAATAGACATCTTAACAGATGTCAGGTGATGCTTCCTTGCAGTTTTAGTTTATGTTTCCCAATGACTGGTACTGATGAGGTGTTTTCCATGTATCTGTTTGCCACATTACCTATTCTTCTGAGAACTGTCTATGTAGGTGCTCTGACCTCTTGGACTGGATTATTTTTGATCTTCATATTGAGTTGCTTCAGTTCCTTCTATATTTCCATATTAGTCACATAAAATAGTTCTGGTCTGCAAGTTGTTTCTTCACTCTGTACATTTTTTGTCTTTTTCATGAAAAGAATGCTTAGTTTAATGCACTATCATGTGAATTTTTGATTGGTTGTGTTGCTGTCTGAGCTTAGGAATCATATCCAAGAGGTTTTTGCTGAGGTGAATAAGGGCAGCAAGACCCATATGTTCTCTTCGAGAAGTTACACAGAACAAAGTCTTAAGGGATGAAGTTTTTGAGTTGATTTTTGTATGTGGTATTAGAGAAGCATCCTTTTTCCTTCTTCTAGTTGTGGATAGAAAGGTTTTCAATATCATCATCTATTCTGCTTTCATGGTACTTTGTAATAGTTCAGTTGATCTTTTGTTTTTGGTACTGGGGATTGAACTCAGGTCTTTGCACTTGTGAGGCAGGCAGTGGAACCACTGACCTAAATCCCCAGCCCCAGTTCAGTTGATCTTGAGTGAGGGTTTATTTCTAGGCTCTCTTTCTTGAATTATGGGTCAATGTGAACCAGGAGATTACAGCATAGCAAAGCAGCTGGGCGTTTGGGGATGGCCTATCTTATGGATCCTGTCTAGATGTCCACCCAAAGCCTCAAGTAGTCATAACTGGGGCTTTCTGAGGTGGCTGGATCTAGACTGTGTCACACTGGGATTTAGAGTGTGATGCTGGCATCAAGGGTGGGTGATTACTAAATTAGTTTGTCATAATTGATTGGTTTGGCATAGTTCTGGGAGTGGACTATGAAGAGGCCCTCTTGGGTATGAGTGCTCCCTAACCTAAGGGTGTATAGCATGGATAGAATATGAGGGACAGAAGGAAAGCTGCTTTGGGTGCTTCTCACTTGCTGCTTTGTGCTTGCTGCCTTCTTCTTTGCTGACCTCTGCCACCCACTATGGTACCCTGTCCTCTTGAGCCCTGGGTATTCTAGATGATCATAGCAGGCTCCTGGTTTTGGGGTGGTCTGGACAGCTTTCTCCTCATGCCCATCACCATGAGCTTTCCCTTCTGTGGCCAGGAGATTCACCACTTCTGAGAGTTGCCCATTGTGCTGAGCCTGGCATGTGTAGACACAGCCCTGTATGAGACAGTGATGTATGTGTGCTGATGTTGCTCATCCCATTCTCTGTGGTAATCACTTCCTATGCCCACATCCTGACCACCTTTTACCACATGAGCTCCATGGAGGAGAGGAAGAAGGCCTTTGCCACCTCATCATCCCATATGCTCATGGTGACCCTCTTCGAGGGGCTGCCATGTACACTTAAATGCTGCTTCACTCCTACCAGCCCAGAAAAAAAGTCTTTTCTCTATTCTACACCATCATCACCTCCATGCCAAAACCTGAGGAACAAGGATCTACAGCCTGAGGAACAAGGATGTGGCTGGGGTGCTGAGGAGGGGACTGGGGATGCTCAGGTCTTCCTACCAAGTGTGAGGAGAGGGCCTTTCAGGGTTGGCTCAGTCTCATGGGCATGGGGATGAGGACACTGAGTAGGGGGGCCATGTTGAGCTGTAGGAAGAACCAGAAGGAAGGTTCAGGTGGATGGGAAAGCAAACAATGACCAAACCTGTCTTCTAGCCCCTCTTCTTTCATCTCTTTTCTTTCTTCTTCCCTTTTCCTATCCTGTTCCCATGAATGCAAAATAAATATCAAGCAGCTTCCATAAACACAAATGAGAAAATTTTGCCCAGGACTTTAGCCTCTTGTAAGTACAAGAGGTCACTCAAAACTTCTAATACCATGGAGAATATAAAGAGTTGCAGGAGGGAAGACAGGACTTAGAGTGCTGGTGTATAAATCCAGTTCACCATATAAAGAGATGGGAAATGCTATCTTCACTGACAGCCTCTCAGTAGAGTTAGTAAGGTGTCTTTGTGCTCCCATCACCCAGGGTTTGAAAGGTTCACTGAACAGAGTTTATTCAAATGATGATCATCCCCACTGAATTCAGACATTGTTCTTATTTCAGGAAAAAGTCACTATTTAACTTTTGTTTCTTTGCAATGCACAAGTGAAGGCTATGTGGGTGACAAGTTATAGCCAATAAATGAAAACCAAGGATACCACTCAGAATAGAGTTCTTGAGAACACACTCTGAGTAGCTTCCCAAAGCACTGGGGAAATATGCAACTCTGTGGGTTGGGAAGATATGGATACACATTTCAGGGGTGTTAAATTATGCTCCAGGTAAACTGTGACCCATCTAGGTAATATAGATTAGCTCAAGTCCCCAGTATCCATGGACTTGAGGACAGAAAGCAGATGGAAAATCATTCTTAGCACCCACCCCGTTTATAGAAGGAATTCCTGAAAGATGGAAGTGTGTGGGGGGCCTTGCCCCCCCCCCCGCTGGAATTCTTGAGTGCCTATTACGGACATGCCCGGGCTTGTTGCAGATCTACCCGGCAACAAGGAAGTAGCCCCAGTACACTCCTCTTGCTCCTCCCCTCTCGCCCTACGGTATATATGTTGTAGCAGCTTCCACAATAAATGAGACTTGATCAGAAACCTGTCTTGTCTCCATCTCTCGTGTCCCCTGTCCCCTCTCATCCTCGCTCCCCCTCTAGGGTCTCCGTTGACTTACCCGCGGGCCAGGACAGAAGTGGTGCCTTGATTGAAATTTTCAGGAGCCATGTGGAAATTCTGTTATAGAAATTTAATCATGGCATGGACAACACCACATGGGTCAATCTTTCTATAAAATTAATCATGGATATGCCCTGGCAGGTTCCTTGTCCTCTAACCCTCTCAGCACAAATGAGGCACATCGAGTTCTGTTTTGCAGGTAAGGACAGTAGACCTCAAGTACAGGACTTCAGGATTTCTGTGTGCAGTAGATGCCAATATTTCTAAAAATGTTACCAGTAAGACATTGCATCCTACAGAAATATCTTTCTCATTCATTCAGTGAACAAGACAAAGCATCTACTCTGAAGAAATTCACATTCCCGTGGAGGAAAAACTGTGCAAAGAGACAAAAAGCAAATCAAATAAAATTTATATCCCCATCGTGTTTTCTGTGGTAGAAGTCACAAGGCTGAGCATATGTACATCCTGTGCCCATAACACCTGTCTTGTGTTGACTCTGGATAGAAGTATCCATAAAGTTCACCTAGAGATAACAGCAACAGATAAACTGTACAGGCTTCCAGAAGCTCACTGTTGCTGAAACAGATAAGTACACCATGACACACTCACACTGATGGTGCAACAGTGCACAATAAGACAGCCCCTGGCCTTGGCCTTGCCTTGCCTCCATGGTTTTTCCACCGAATGTTTTGTTCCAGAAATGTAACAGTTTGTGCTGCAGTGCTCCTGTCCAGTGTATCAAAATGTTTTGCAAGTGTTTGAAATGAGTGACCTTTCAAGAATATTCTATTAACTCTGCACCTTTCAGGAATGCTCATTTAAGACCACCCCTACTGCTTCTGTGAGCATGTTGAACTAATATGTGTTTCAGGAATGTTCTGTACTTCTTTCCACCTGCTTTAGAGCATGCTCGCCTACCCCATAGCTCCCTATATAAGGAGGCTCCCATTTCTAATGAAGTGCTCAGATTTTGGAGTACAATCTCCCCTGAGCAAACAAGCAAAAATAAACAGTTTTACTCCACCTCTGCCAGTGACCTTTGGATTCTGGAGTCTTCAGATTGTAAATAAGTTATAATGGTATAATCTGAATTTAATTATTAGGGAAGACATACCTAACCAACACTTAAAAACTGAGCAGAATTGTGTTTAAAAACAACCTCGGAGCCAAGACACAGGTCTCCAAGGGTTGGATGCTGAGAAATAGCAGAATCCATTGAGCAAATTTTCTATATCCTCTTGCCTCCAATTTCCCCACCTCTGATTTCAGCTAGTAAGTACACTGTCATCTTCTAGGAACTCACCATTCTTAGATTCTACACATGAGTGAGATCATGTAGTATTTTTCTTTCTGTGACTGATTTGTTCCATTTAGCGTGATTTCTCACTTCATACACATTGTCATAAATGGCAGGATTTGATCTTTTGTGTGATGAACCATATTGCATTGTATGTATATACCACATTTCCTTTGTTCATTCATTGATTTTTTTTCCCATTAAGTTTATTGGTACATTTTCGGTATAAAATACAGTTACATTCATCATTGGGATCTTGTACCTTTACATGAGTATCTTGGTTCTTATTTTTTCCCCTTCCCTTGCCCTCCCTTCACCCACTCCACCCTTCCCTATTTGCAAAGACCTTGTTTCCATTTTTTTCCTTTTTTCATATTTTTTCCTTTCCCATTTTTCCCTCCCCCTACCCCTTCCAATTCCCCTGCTCTTTTAGACCTTTTCTTCCTTTTACACAATATCAGTTATACATTTTTAGAATTACAATATTAAGATCTAGAAGACATTACCACAGATTTTACAGAATTTAAAAGGATATAGAAAGCATATTACAA
>NW_004624743.1:249630-323271 GCF_000247695.1 Heterocephalus glaber | reverse complement strand
ATCATAAATATCTATGCACCAAAACCCTAGTGTGCCCAACTATATAAAACAAATACTAATGAACATGAAAAATCATATAAGCTCTAATACAATAGTAGTGGGGGACTACAATATTCCACTGTCACAATTAGATAGATCAACTAGACAAAAAATCAGCAACAAAATATTCAAACTCAATCAAACTCATGAACAAATGAACTTAAAAGATGTTTACAGTGTTCTGCCCCACAAAATAAGAATACACATTCTTTTCAGCTGCACACAGTTCGTTCACCAAAATAGACCTCATACTCACTCATAGAATATATTTAGGTAAGTGCAAAGGAATTGAAGTTATCCCTTGAATATTATCAGAACAGAGTGTGATGAAATTGGAGATCAATAGCAAAAGAAATGGTAAAAAATTCATAAACACATAGAAATTGAACAACACACTTCTGAATAACCAATTGGTCACAGAGGAAATTAAAAAAGAAATCAGACAGTTCCTCCAATTAAATGACAAGGACAATACAACATTTCAGAATCTATGGGACACAATGAAAGCAGTCTTACAAGGGAAATTCATAGCAGTGAATATGCATATTAGGAAAACAGAATGAGCCCAATTAAACCACGTGATGCTGAACCTCAAGAAGAAGAAGAGCAGGACAAATCCAAAGCTCATACAAGGGAGGAAATTATAAGGATCAGAGCAGAAATCAGTGCAATGGAGACTAAGAGAACAATATAAAAAAATCAGTGAAGCCAAGAGTTGGTTCTTCAAAAGAATCAGCAAAATTGACAAACCCTTAGCCAACCTTATCAGAAAAAGGAAAGAAAAGGCCCAAATCTATACAATTAGGAATGAAAAGGTTGAAACTGCAACAGACCCAGCAGAAATCCAGAGGATCATCAATACCTACTCTGGGAACTTATATGTCAATAAGATGTAAAAAACAAGAAATGGACAGACTTCTAGATATGTATGAATTGCCAAAGTTGAACAAAGGAGACCTAAAAATTCTTCACAACCCAAAATCAATCAATGAAATTGAAAACATAGTTAATACTTACCAACTAAGAAAAGCCCAGGTCATGATGGCTTCACTGCTGAATTCTACAAGACATTTAGAGAGGAACTACTGCCACTACTGTTTAAACTCTTCAATGAAATCAAAAGGGAAGCAATACTCCCAGATTCATTCCTGAAAACAAGCATCACCTTGATCCCCGAAGCAGAGAAAGACCCAACCAAAAAATAGAACTATAGGCCAATCTCACTAATGAACATAGATGCAAAAATCCTTAATAAGATACTGGCAAACAGAATGCAGAAGATCATCAAGAAGATCATCAAGAAGATCATACACCCTAACCAAGTGGGATTCATCCCAGAAATGCAGGGATGGCTCAACATATGCAAATCCATAAATGTAATGCACTATATCAATAGAGCCAAGGACAAAACCCATATGATCATCTCAATAGATGCAGAAAAAGCATTTGACAAAATCCAACATGCATTTATGATAAAAACCTACAAAAATTGGAATAGATAGTCTCTATATCAATCTTCTAAATCCAATTTATGAAAAATCTACAGCCAATATCATACTAAATGATCAAAAACTGAAACCCTTCACACTAAAATCAGAAACAAGACAAAGATATTCACTATCACCCCTCTTGTTCAATATAGTTTTGGAAACATTAGCCACAGCCATTAGAGAGGAGAAAGAAATGAAAGGAATAAAGATAGGAAATGAAGAAGTCAAATTGACATTATTTGCAGATGACATGATATTCTATATAGAAGACCCTAAGAACTCCACCAAAAATCTTCTAGACTTAATAACCAAATTCACTATTGTAGCTGGATACAAGGTCAACACACAAAAAATCAATAGCTTTCTTCTACACATACAACAGACTCACTGAGAGAGAAATAGGGCAAAAAATTCTTTTCACAATAGCATCAAAAAAACTGAAATACCTAGGAATCAACCTAAGAAAAGAACTCAAAGACATCTTCTCTGAAACCTATAGCACTCTGAAAAGAGAAATTGAAGACAATAACAGAAAATGCAAAGACATCCCTTGGTCCTGGGTAGGGAGGATCAACATAGTGAAAATGGCTATACTTCCAAAGAGCTATATAGATTCAATGCAATCCCAATCGAAATCCCAGGAGCATACTTCACAGACCTTCAAAAAAGAAGCCAAAAATTCCTTTAGAACAAGAAGAGTCCCAGAATAGCAAAAGAAATTCTAGGTAATAGAGACATAGCAGGTGGTATTACAATTCCCCTCTTGAAACTATACTACAAAGCTACTGTGATAAAAACAGCATGGTACTGACAAAGAAACAGACCCGAGGATCAGTGGAACAGATTAGAACATGCAGAAATAACTGCAGAGACACTCAGCCACCTCATCTTCAACAAAGGACCCAAACACCCTCACTGGAGGAAAGGTAGCCTCTTTCATAAATGGTGCTGGAAAAATTGGGTTTCAACTTGCCAAAGATTAAAACTAGACCTGGGCCATGTATTTAGCTCAGTGGTTTCGCTCCCTGGTGCACAAGTGCGAGGACCCAAGTTTGATCACCGGTCCAAAAAAAAAACAACAACTAAACCTATATCTTTCACCATGCACTAAACTAAAATGTAAATGGATTAAAAATCCAAATATTAAAACATAAACACTAAACTGGCTGGAACAGAGGTTAGGAAGAACACTTGAAGACATTGTTGTAGGAAAAGATTTTCTGAACAAAAAATCTCAGTTGCCCATGAACTAGCACAAAAAATCAACAAGTGAGATCTCTTCTTACTAAAAATCTTTTTCACAGCAAGAGAAACCAACGACAGTGTGAAGAGACAACTCACAACGTGGGAAAAAAATTTTCACAAGCAGTCCCTCAGACAAAGGTCTACTATCTAGAATCTGTAAAGAACTTAAAAAGATCAGACCTCCCAAATTTAAAGACCCAATCCAAAAATGGGCATCTGAAATGAACAGACATTTCTCAGACAAAGAAGAAGTACAAATACCAAATAAACATATGAAAAAATGTTCAACATCACTGGTCATTAGTGAGATACAAATGAAAACAATGCTCAGATTCCACCTCACTTCAGAAAGAATGGCTGCTATCATGAAATCAACCAATAACAAATGCTGGCCGGGGTGTATGGAAAGAGGAACATGGCTCCACTGCTGGTGGAAGTGTAGACTGGTGCAACCACTGTGGAAATCAGTATGGAGATACCTCAAAGAACTAGGCCTGGAAGTCACATTTGACCCAGCTATTCCCCTGCTGCCTATCTTCCTGAAAGAATTAAAAGAATCATACCACTGTGATATATGTGCACCCATGTTCATAGAGGGACAGTTTGTAATAGCTAAAACTTGGAAACAGCTGAAATGTCTATCAACTGGAGACTGGATAAAGAAAATGTGTTCTTTTTTAATAAAATGGAGTACTACTCAGCCATCAAAATTGAGAAATTAGAGACATTCATAGCTAAATGGATGCACATTGTGGTGATACTCTTAAGTGAAATAAATATGACACACATATGTAAATACCAAATCATTTCTCTAGTGTGAGAAACTGAAAGTGTAAATAAGGACTAAAAGGTATAATAGATAATGTGAAATAGGAAGAAATGGGGCAAAGGAAAAGGGGAAGTGGGATGGGTAGGGGAAAGGAAAGAAGGGAATGGCATTAATAAGAAAAAATGGAAACAAAGTCTTTGTAAATAGGGAGGGATGGAGGGATTGAAGGGAGGGCAGGGGAAGGGGATAAAACAAGAACCAAGAGAGATTATGTAAAGGTGCAAATTTCCAGTGATGACTGTCATTATATTATATACCTAAAATGTACCAATAAAATAAAATAAAATAAATCAAGCAAACAAAAAAAGAAAATTTGTGTTCTCATGTTTGTACTGAACTTCAATAGCAGGACTACTTAGAAACCTTTTAATTGTCCTGAATTTCAATTCTTTAAAATGCAAAATCAGAATAATATGAGTTTTTTCCAAATTTGGGCCACTTTGGATAAAAAATTAGTAATATATTTGAAATATCAATCCTGAAAGGAATAAGCATGACTTTTATTACATAAGAAGCAACAGTGTCATGTAAATGTATTTCTAAGTTTAGCTAAGTCATACTGACTTCAGCACTTCAGAAATTATTGTGTATATTTCACTGAATTCCTTTTTTGTGCACTAAACTATATCCTATTGTTTTGCTCTGGTTGATCTCCTTATTGTCCAAAGTGCAAGAGTCAGATAAATGCTGGTAAACCATGTTCTTATTTATATAAACTGTCAGAACAATGTTTATCCAAAAATGTTGCAAATAAACAAATTATAAAGTAATGATCTTCTAATAGTGAAGAGAGGAATGTGAAGTTAGCATATAATTTCAGTCAGGAGGATGAAAAATTTTGGATACAATGAAATGTTTGAATGTCTCTCATATAAATCCTGAAATGGGCTAAAGTGTGTGTCTAAATACAAGTTCACATAACCTGGAATCAGTGTAATGTAATGATGCACAACATCATGAGTTTAAAGGTGTGAGATTGTTGGGACTGTGCGACACTGACTTTCTCCATGAACAGGAATGGGAAAAATAAACTACTCCAGAGAATGGGCTATGCATTTGAGTTAGTGTTCTGGGTCCTCTGCCACACCAGGCTGTTGGCTCTCTTGGAGACCCCATCACTAACCAATCAGAGTTTTTCTCCACACTTTTACATAATAATTTCTTCTAGCAGATAACCTGGTGAGAAGGGAAGAGCAATTCTCAGAGAGTGTATTCATCATCTTTTCTGTCACTGGATCAACTATCCACACCCATGATTAGAGGAGGATGATTTTTACTGATGGCATTTAGCTGACTCCATCCACAGTGAGCTGATGCACGGAATCCAGGGGCAGGCAGAAGCGATGGCAGAGGAAAGTCTGCATCTCATGCAGGCAGCAGGCAGGGGAGGAGCCAGGGAGAAAAACCCACCCTTGGAGTTCATGCCCCCACAGCCTCCTCCACCCAGGTGACTTCCTAACTGCACAGTGGGCTCCTGAGCTCCTCAGGGAGTGAACCCATTCTGACTGCAGCACTAAGGTCGGTCACCATCACAGTCAGCAGGCTGTGAGGGGCATTTTAGGTCTGAACCACAGTGGAGGTGGTGATGTGGTCGCCAAGCTGTGACACAGCTGGTCAGAGCTGGACAAGCCCACAGCACAAGGTCCTCTCTTCCTGTGTGAACTGAGTCTAAAATCTGTAGTAGGAACTGAAAGGATCACCAAGGAGCCACTGTTCACCACATCTTTGTATGTGTGAGTGAGTGTGTGTTAGAGATGGGTCCAATGGTGTTTTTTGTTTATCTCTGATACATTTTCATGTTTCATTTGTATATGTAAAATTTCACCTATTAGTATTTTTAAATAATGAAATTAGTCAGTGAACTACACAGACATGATTTCTTTCTCAGAACACATTTGCCTTACACAATGTGCACATTCTTTTTGTTGAGCCTTACCTGGAGCATGCACCTAAAGTAGCTCAATTCCTTCTTCCATCCCCCTTTCCCTCTTCTCCCTCCCACATCCTCTACCACTGGATCCTTTCCCATGTGAAAAAGATCTCACTCCCTATGTACTGTGCACTTACATGCAGATTTTGTATAGAATGTTTTCATTTTGCAGAAAAGTCTCATTGCCACCAGTCATCAGGAAATGCATTTAAAACTAGGAGGAGACAGCACTTCACATTAGTTAAGATGGCTACTGCCAAAAAGAGAAAAGGTGACAGTGTGGGTGAGGTTCAGAGTAAAATCAACTCCAGGCCCCATTTTGGAGTTTGCACATTAGCACAGCAATGTGCCTCAAACCCTAAAATCAGAGTTACCTTCTGATAGAGGAATCCCATCCCTGGGTATGAATCCCAGGAACTGGAATCCATCTACTGAAGGAATGTCCACAGTTTCTTCTTCATTGCAGCATTGCTCACATAGCTGAAGCTATGGAAGCCACATGGGCCCACTCTTCAGATAAGGATTAAGAATATGTGTCACATACCCTTGGTGGAACACTAGTCAGTCCTAATACTGGCTGAGGGCCTTTCATTTGCGCCAACATGGCTGCAACTGGAGGGTGTGCATTCTGCTGTGTGAAGTAAGCCAGGCACCAAAACCAAACACTGCATGATTCCTTTTCATGTGGAATTTAGCAAAGTGGAGTCCATAGATCTATCGAGGAAAATTGTGACAGATCCTGCAGAGGGGCACTGTGGACAATGGGGAAATAGTGACAAGGGTACACAGAATCTCAATCAAGCAGAAAGGACGAGCATTGGAGACCTGCGGTTGCACAGAATGGCGCCTATGGCAGCAATGCATTGTACACTTTTCATATGCTGGACAAGGGGAGATTTTAACTGTTTTAAAACCCAAAAATGATAAGGATAATGAATGATACATTCAATCATTCACTTCACTGAAGCATTCCATGTAAAATTTACACCAAAGAATCACACCACATCCCAAATATAAATACAATTGTTATTTTTAAATGACTAAGTAAATAACAAAAAAGAAAAAATCTAGAAATAAAAATTACTCAGGAGAGAAGACATTAATTTCAATGTAGAAAGAGTGTAACTCATAATACTATATGACCTGAAAATACACAAACAGAAATATAATAAGGATTTTTCAAGTCCCTTAATACAAAACTAAGTTCTAGGTTGAAAATTAAAGCAAAGAAGAACTGGAGCGACATAATGTTATAAATGAACAGTGGAAATTACAAATGAATGTACTTATTCATTCAAATATTTGGAAAAAAAGAAAACCTGGACATAAAGTCTACGTATAATTTTAGATAGAAATAAAGAAAAAGTGCAAAATAAGTTCATTAAAACATTTAAACATTGAAAAAAGTTTAACTCACTGTATTTTAAAGAGTATTATTTAAATATAACTTTGAAAGTGATTTTTTTTCTTAAAAACAGCAATGAAAATGACTTAGGTGAAGATGTATTTTGAAAAGAAATATGGATTTTTTTTTAGCTTGCTTGGGACAAATATTTCACAACAAATGCAGAAATCAAATCAAGATATTCACCTTACACTCACGCAACTTTCAATTCATCTGTACCTAGAAAAAGCTGGAGAATGGATGCAGACTCCTCAGAGATGACACACTGAAAGTTGAGGGATCTAAGGCATCAGAGAAGGGTGAGCTATGTCCAGCCCTTCACTAGAACCTGAGCTCTGGATGACAGGAAATCCATGGGGCCAAAAATCCCTTGCTTCTGCCAGGAACAATGAGCATGGAAATGCAGGGAGCCTGATGCACCCGTTGTGCCAGGGCTGGATTGGGGCTCATTGGGCACCAGTGCCTCAGTGTTGAGGTTTTCCCAGATTGGGTGGCTTGATGAAGAAAACAGGTGGAAAATTTGGGATTCAGTGCTGAGAGCAATACTGCCAGTATCTGTTTCATCCACCAGGATGCAGGTTCAGCTTTCCAAAGTTAGAAAAATAAAACTCTCTCAATTTTGAGTGAATCCTCTATGCACACTATGTCATGACAAAACTGTGCCATGTGGTGGAAGCCTTGCCTGTTGCTTTGCTAATAAATGCCAACAGCAGTCATTGTTTCATCTGTCTCCATGTTGATTTGTTTTCTTCATTGCATTCAAAGTTTTCCTGGATCAACCATAGCCTGCATTTTTCCAACCTGAGCAAAAGGAGAAATGAAAACTTTCAAACTGCAGTTTTTTGAAGGTCGGTTGTTTCGTGCCTTGATTTTTATTTAGGGAAGCAAAATATTTTTTTCAGTTGCAGCAGAACCAGCCAGCAATAGTCTCAGTGTGGATAGCCCCATCTTGTTCTCAGGCCTGAGTTGTCCCCCTGTCTAATCCCCTTGTCCCTTATCCCAGCCTGAGTGGAAGTGCAAGTGCAAGGGCACAGTGCAGACAGCAGGGTCTTCTCACAGGACCCCTCAGTGCGCTTCCCCAGGTTGGTCAGATCCAGCACCTGGGGTTCTCTCAACAGCATAGGTGTTGCTGAGGTGAAACGTAAAAGTCACACCCTGCTCTTTATGAGGCCTGTCTTTTTTCCCTCAAAATCTTTACACACATTTTTCAGACAATTTGTGAATGTCCACCAGACTTTTAGTGTTTCAGGTAACAAATAATACATGCAAGTACTGAACAAGAAAATTGGCACATAGATCTGTAATTCATGAAGACAACAAAAATGTACAGACAGCTAAAAATAGATACTTCAAAGGGGAGATCCCAATTTAAGAACATATATCAAATATAAAATAAGATACTTTAAATGATCATTAATATTTTTGCTTTAGTCAAGAGAATTCTTGATAGTGAATCGAGAATATCTGTTGAACATTCATAGCAGAGCATCATTCATCTCCCTGTTGTGTAGACAGTAGATGATGGGGTTCAGGAATGGGGTCACCATGGTGTAGAACATGGCAGTCAGCAGATTCTTGAGAGATGGTTTCTTGGGAATGGGACACAAGAGAGGCACCAACCCAGAAATTAGAAACAAAAGGAGAATGGCCAGCTGTGGGGTACAGGTGGATATGTCTCTGTTGCAGGCTTCCACGAAATGCATCTTAAGCACAGTTGAAAACATATTCATATATGAAAGAAACATAAATGCAAAACACACTAAGACAAGGCAAACACTGCAATGAGGACAAATTCAGAATACTGGACATCTAAAGATGAAATCCTCAGGATTTGAGGTACATCACAGAAATATTGCTGGATCACATTGTTCTTGGTGAAGGGAAGCCTGAACATACAGCCTGTGCAGATAGCAGAGTAGACCAGACCAGAGGCCCAGGAGCCAGCTGTGGCCTGGGAGCACAGACTCAGGGTGATGATGAACCCATAGTGCAGAGGGTGGCAAATGGCCATGTAGCGGTCATAGGACATGACCACCAGGAGGGAAAATTCCACAGCCACACACAGTATGAACAGGAAAATCTGTGCAGCACACTGTCAGGGATATGGTCTTACTGCCCATTATAGAATTCACTGCAGCTTTGGGAACAATAACTTAGATGCTGCTGAGGTCTATGAGGGCCACATTGCTTAGAAAAAGTACATGGGTGAGTGCAGACATGTGTCTGTCGTGATGACAGTGACAGTCACAAGATTCCCTGTTAGCGCGCCAAGATAAATCACTAAGAGCAGCACACCTTGCAGAACCTGGGGTTCTTGGGAGCTTGCAACATCCACGAGGAGGAATTCTGTGAAGATGGTGAAGTTGTCCATGTCTGCCCACCTGCCATGGTCTCTACAGAGTCAGAGGTTAAAGAGCTGATGATACTACAGCAGGATGCAGAGCACCCATTAGACCTACAGTGTGGCTTCTAATCAGGAACTCAGAATAGAGTGATGGATAAATTAAAGTATCTTGAAATTCAGTGAATGTGTGTATTTCTACTTCTATTTCCTTTTCCAACCTTCTGGTAAATATCCTATCAGTGTCTACCTTCATAAGATGAGAGAATTAAGCAATAAAGTATTTAAAGTGCAATCAAGTACCAGCAATCTTTTACTCATTTGGCAAATTTAAGTGGTTCATAGTCCTAATCCACACCTCCAGTGTTTTTCCCATTTGCTTTAGTTTTGCACAGCAATCCCAGACCTACTCTATGGGAGCTTCTGTAACAACCCCAGGTGTTTGAAATCCCTCATCTGCTCCTCATTCTCTGGGTCCTGGGCTGGAGAATGACTATGATGTGGTCCTTCTGTGGCTGATGGTCTTTTCTGCTTTCCCTAACAGATCTAATGCATGAACCTGAGCTTCCTTTGACAATGACTTTGCCCTAAAAGATACCAGGCCAGTCATCCCACACCTTTCTCTCACTTCAGTTGCTCTTCCAGACCTGAGTGTGAGCCCTTTCTTTCTCTCTTTGCACCATCATCTATGCAAGACAATACTTCACGTAGGAAATAAAAATTCTGTTTTCCTATTGGGAGTATATAAGATGTTCCCATGTTGTACTGCCTCGTCTGTGTATTTTATAAAAAGAAGACCAAAAGAAAGAAAGAAAGGAAAAGAAAGGAAGAAAAAACTTATTGAATTAGCCTTTCTAAATACAACCTTCTCCCAGGAATACATTCCACAATTTAACTAGTTGCCAACTTTCTACTCAGTCTTCCTTTCTGCTTACTTTCATACCTTACCTAAAACCTCATTATTTTTAAATCATTATTTTAAATTTAATTTATTTACCTGTCTTGTTTTGAATCATTCAAATCATGAATGATTTGTTTACAAATTGCCTTTTCAGTATTAAAATTAATTATACTGGGGTGTCTAATCTCACTATTATTTTATTTTCATTGGTAAAAAATAGAATTGAGGGATTATAATATTGAAAATATTATAATCTGCACTTTAGTACTTTATAAGTAATTCCTTTGCTGTTACAACAATATTCACAATTCTGCTTTTTATGTGCATAAGAAATGATTTACTTACAGTGGTACATTCATATGGCTTTTCAATGTTTTACAAATATATTTTATATTTTTTTCCTGAAGGAATTTTTTGTCTGACATTTCTTTGAATTACATGTGTTTTTTCTCTTAGCCTTCTTTTTCTGGTGAAGGGAAAATCCTTTGAGCACAGAATGTCAGTCTTAAAACCAATGCTGCCAGATTGGGCTAACATGGTGTAGATCACTGCTGCAGATCATACTACAGTGACTTTTAATTTCCTTCATCAAAATAACAGATAACATCATTCAAAACCTGGTTCCCCTTTTCCATCTCATCTTATTACATGGCCCCTCCTCAGTGCAAACAAATTCTCAAGTTTCCCTGAACTGAATTCACTAAGGTGAATTCACTAAGGAAATGTAAGCATTTCCATTCTGTGCAGCGCATCTTGATCCTGTGCAGAAGAGGAAATCCAAGGATTAATCCCTGTTCTAAGTGATACCTTGGAATTATTTGGCCCACAATTTTAAAGTGTGGACAACAGAATGAGTGTGATCACGAATTCCATGTACAAGTGAAACACATGAAATATAATAATATATCTAAAAATCAGCATTATGACTTTTATACAATATGAAATCAGTTATTATAAAAATTGACCATAATAAAGGTTAGGCTAACATCCCAACATTTTTTGTTAATGTAAAGACTATATTTGCTTACATGGTTTTATTCCCATGCAATACCTCATCAATTTCATTAGCTTATATATTTCTCAATTACACTTTTAAATCCAGCTCAAGGAAATATTAAATTTGCATGTGGTGATGCTCTATTCCAGGGTAAAGTTCTCTTACTATGATTTCTGGCTTTGGACTGGGCCACATATGAAACACAGCACCTAAGAAAACATTTGAAGAAGTAATTACCTAACATAAACTTCAGAATTTGATAGTCACTCTATTCTGCAAGTACACATATAGCACATGAAGCTGAAAAAGTTACCTCATCTTATGATTTTCTACTCTGAATTTCACAGGTAAATGTATGTGACTTATGCATTATGAATGTTCCTAGACAGGCAGAAATTAACATGTACAAAGTTACCTGAGCAATGAAGCAGTGAGTCTAACCTCACTAACATGAGTGTTGCTTTTGCTCAATAATAAGAGACTTGATGAGATCCTTGCTCCTGCTTCTTTCTTTAGTGACTAAATTCAAACTCACTTCTCAGTGAGTTTGCGCAGTGCATGCAGCCCTGCTTCTGAAACACCTGTGAGCCTGGTGAGTGTTCACCAAGGATATGTGGGGGTCACACTTCTGATGAGCTCTGGGGGCCTGGGGATCCCAGCTCCATGGAGCCCACATTTCCTCCAGCCTCTAATTGGCCAGGATGCTTTGACCACACCACTGAGACTAATTAAATTTCCAAGAGAGTTTGTCAAGAAGTAGTTTGCATGTGTAACACTTAATAAAGAGGAAGAATTCAGATGATTTGTATGTCACTGGAGATTCAGTGAATTTTCCAGTTTACAGCTTATTATAAAAATAATTTACATACATTGCAATAAAAACACTCCTGTTTAATACAATGCTAAGGCTTCTCTATCATCTGTCCCCTAAAACAGGTTCCTCAATGTGAGGGGAGCTAGAGGTGATGGAAGCTTTAAGAGGTGCCCTACAGAGAGGCAAGTAAATTTTGGATTAGAATCCTCAGAAGAGATTCATAGAGTGCCTCCAAAAGCGGCCTGATTACCAAAAGTTTGCTTCAGTAGTGCAAGCTGCCCTCGGCTGCTCACCAGCCCCAGTGCCCATGCCACACTCTTGGAAATCCAGGACTGTGTGATAAATAAATAAATATGCTGAAAAAGTTAATTCATCTCCACAGGCATTTTGTTGTGTTGATGACAAAACAGACCAAGACACAGGACACACACAGTGTTGAGCTTGGTTTCCTGAAGGAAAGTGACCATACAGTAAAAGAATTTCCCTTTGTTATAAGATATTGCAAGCTCATTGACTTTGTTAATTTATAGCAAATGCTGTAGTTCGTGAACCATGCAGAGGTTGGTGACAACTGCTCCTGTACTGTGTGTAGTGTAAATTTGTTGACCATATCATTCCACAATGTCTTAATAGTTTCAGAGACAACTTTTTTTTTTTTTTGCCAAACAAGCTAGAATAAGAATTGTATATAAAAATTTGAATTTCCATGTTGGCACTGAACTTCACTAATAAAATTGCCAAGGAGACCCTTCATTGTCATTAACCACAGTTATTTAAAATCTAAAATAAGAATAATATATTTTTCAAAATTTGAAAGATCTTTGAGAAAATGTTTGTAAAATATTTTAAAAAATCAATCCTGTAATGAATGAGCATTACTATTTATAAGATAGAGAGAAACGGTAGCACAGAAAAGTACTCCTGATTTTACCCAAAACATACAAATTTCAGCACTCCCAAAACCATTGCATGTATTTCACTGAATTCCTTTTTTTTTCTAAGCAGTAAATTATGTCCTGATGTTTTGCTTAGGGAGTTCTCCTTATGGTTCACAATCCACTAGGAGATAATTTGATTAAAATATTCTTATTTATATAAACTATGTGATCAGTTATTAAACAGAAGTGTTTTATGTAAGTAATTTTCATGTCAATGAGTTTCTCTAATAAGGGAGAGGGGAATGGGAAGTTAGTTTTCACTGAATAGAAAAGGTTCAGTTGAAACGAGAATGTTTAGGAATGAAGGGAATGTAAGCATGTCTTTGATACAAATCCCAAAATTTTCTCAAGTGAGTAATTTGATATAATTTCTCATAACCAAAGAGGAAAAACCTCAGTCCAACTGGTCAACAGATCACTGGGTTCAGTTCTGGAAGGTGGCATCCAGGGAGGGAAGACAGCCCTGCTGGTACAGAGTTTTATGTGAGTGAGAACATCAGCCCAGCACCATGACCCAGAACCCTCAGAGAACCTTGTGTAACAGGCCTGGGTCCTCCCTACAGAAGGTGCTGCTGCTGCCACCACTGAATTCTGCACATCCTGAGGTCTCTGCATCCTGAGCTTCTCGGGCAGTCTGTGAATACCAAGCTTACCCAACCAGGTCTTGTGAGCATCTCCTTCCACATCCTTGGTCTGCATAGGGTGAACCAGAGACACTGACGTGCTTGTTCTGTGACTTTTGATTGTTATACAGTGCCTAGTTTATTATGAAAAGATTCTTCAGTATATACATAAGAACCCAAAATATCAGTTTACCAATTCCACTTTCCCAACACTCTCTCTCTCCCTCCCCCTTACACACACACACACACACACACACACACACACACACACACACAGAGGCATATCAACAATATCACTGTTTCTTTGCAGTTCCTAGAAAAACTGTCTTCCCCCATCCCCAGAAAACTGGCTAGCTGCAAGACTGCTGAAGTAAGAGCATCAGTCTATGTATCTTATATTTACATATTTTGAGACAGTGTGATAAATCTCTTTCAACATAGTAGTCTGTTCATTTAAAAGTTATCTGACCAGATTCCTTCCCCCATGGGTAAGAAAGAATCTTGTTTATTCCTCACTTGTAGGTGAGGATACTGAGATTCCAAAATCAGAAAGCCAGGACTAATTACAATCCACGTTAGTGGTTCTACTATACCAGCAACACACATCAGAATTATTGGTTTTAAATCCACACTTGCAAAACCCTAATTTGGGTGAGAAGGTCTAAGTATAGACCAGGTGTATCTTTAAAGAGGACTGGTTGTTACCCAGCTGGAAAGAATATTGAATGCTCAGTACTGACAAGCAAGGGGTTAAATAATTCCTCCCCCCCACCACCAATTTTAATAGCCACATAAAACCAGGCACATGGTGTAGGAGACATCCCTGCCCAGTACTAGTGGGCAATAGTGGCACCTGCTTCTTGCCTTCAACAATTCAGCTATACTGTTTTATATTAGAAGTCAGGCTGAAGGTCTGAGTGACTCAGATTGGCATGTCAGCTAGAAGAGTTGGTCTAGCATTGCTCCTTTGCTAATGGCTGTCACCAAGGCCTAAATCCTGGTCTGTGAAGTGGCAGAATTCTGCTGAGTTACATGAAGCCGAGGGCAGCATGACCCCAGTTAAAATCCTTTCCCCTGAATTTTCACTTCTCACTAAACCTCTGGGTTACTGGCTAATTGATCCTGGTGCCATTATTTATTTCTTCTATCCTAGAAAGATAAGCAGTACTGACTCCCTGATGGCCCTGTCTGGTGCCATTGTGCCAGGTGTTTGGCAATAATTTGCTAGATGCCTTCAAAGCTTCCTAACTCCCTATTCCTTCTCACAATTGTATTCAATAAATACTGGGTATGCTTGGGGGATTTTGTCTTTGAGGCCATCAGCAGCACTGACTAGGACCCAAGATTCAGCCTCTTCACTCTAAGTCTTGTTTCTGTCTTTTCTTGAATTCTCCTTGTGCTGTGGTGGCTCACAGGCCAGGACCCAACACAGAGGTGATGATAATGTCCCTTTCCCACTCCCTATAACATAGTTCACTTTTATTAATAATCAAGTGGGTGCTATACTCACAAGTGCCCAATGTTCACTTTAAAACTTCATGAGGAATGCTGGTGGCAATGTTCCTTTAGACACTAAATCCCACACTGTGCTTTGTGAAATAGTTTGTAATAGAAATAACTCACAATAATCCCCCCTGCTGTGAGATAAGTAGCTTGGTCTGCCAGATATTGATAAAGAGAAGAAAGAGCAGTAAATCAGTGAACCAAAACCTTATGGTAGAGACAACCAGGTATAATTACCATACCCAAAGGAAAACTGGCCCATCTCAATCTGTAATTAGACTAGCATGAACACCACCTAATCACAGTACAACAGAAACCATCACTTAACATCAGGCCTTAGAAGTCACAAATACTTGGGTCAAAGTTATTTTTCCTTTAAAAACAAAAGTGGCAGTGTATACAATTTGTCCTTCACCAAGGTTATGTGGAGGAAACCTGAATATCAAGAACAAAAGATGTATATGATTGATTTGGGTTCCACAGACATTGAAATAACTATCTCTGTTGGTTACCAGAAATTATTCTCTCTACAACAAAAATAGATTTAGAGCCTGTAAAGTAAAGTCAAAGATCTTTTTCTTAACAGCGCAGCCAATTGTTCTCTGATGAGCTGTGTAGAATCCTCATCTCTTTTTAGCTCTGCTTGCTTCAATGCTTCCTGGTACATCTCTTTTGTTGTGTGTATCATTCTCTGTGAACCAAAATTGCAGCTAGATTACTGAGTACAGTAATGTGCAGCTCAGGATGATTTATCTGTCTTGTCAGATCTGATGCTCTTTGCCTATAAACATAGGCCTCATCAAAGTGGTCCTGTGCATCCAAGGTAGTAGCCAGGTCACTCATCAGCCCAGTGGTTTGTGGGGTCTTTCCCCTTGTATTTCCTCAGAAATCTGCAGAGATTTTTCAGACATCCCTTGTTGCTGTGATTGCTTTTTGGAAAACAGAAGGCATCATGCACAGGAATCTAGGCACATGCCCAGGAGGAGGTGGGTATTAGTTTTTTCTTCCACTGACATAACATCTTCTGCTAACTCCTTTTCTCTTTAAACTTTTTCCTCGAGAGTTGAAATGCAGAATTCTTAGCCAGCAAGAGTGAATTCTTGTCTATTCTGAGCAGCATAAATACTGGCTAGCTTCAAGAAGGTTTCAATTATTGCATTGTCTTCCTGCTTCATATGCTCTGAAATCATTCTACTGGAGAAATATCCTCATCTCTTATTATCTGCAGCTGTGTTGACATGGAAGCAACCTTGGTGTCCCTTATTTGATAAGTGGGGAAAAGCCAGCACATACTCTAATGGAATGGAAACTATACAGGCTGAAAAATTGTGAAGTCCTGGCATTTGCACGAACATGGCTGAACCCTGAGGGCTTTATGCTATGTGAAACACACCAGGCATAATCATTTCTATGTGGAATCTCACAAAGTTGAATTCATACATCTAGAAAGTAACATGATTGTTACCAGATCCTGGCAGAGGAGGTTCAGTGGGCAACAGGGAAATATTGATCAAAGTGTACAAAATTTCAACTACACAGAAAGATTAGCCTTTAGTGATCTATTGCCCAAAATGGTGAACATGCAGTCATATGATATATTTTCAATAGCTGAACAAAGTAGACTTTGAATGTTCACACTTAAAAATGTTAAGCAGAATGGATGATGGATTTGATAATTGCTCTCATTTCAACATTCCACTTTGAAAACCTTGAGAAATGGCAATGCATCTTTTATATATGTGTGGTTATCATCTGTAAATAAATAAATTTATAAAATTATTCAAAACAAAAACTAGAAACAAAAGTTTCTTAGTGTAAAGGACTTGGGTATTATATTTGAAAAAGTCTAACTCATAATAATATATTCATTGAAAATGCTAAAAAATACTGATGTGGAATCTTATAAATCCATTAATAAATATCATATGTTCTAGGTAGAGTGTCAAAACAAAGAAGAACTGGAGTAACTTATAAATTGAGTATGGAAATTACAAATCAATTTTCTTATTCATTCAAATATCTGGAGGAAAATAAATCTGGACAGAAAAATCTACATAAATCTAAATAAAGACAAAAATAGGGCAAAATAAATTTATATTCAAACACTCAGAATTGTTGTCATCCTACATTTGCAACAGAGTCATTTAAATACAAATTTAAAAGGGATTTTTTTCCTTGAAAGCACCTATGCAGATGACCCAGATACTATTATATTTTAAAAAGAAATGTGGATATGTTAGTAAGCTTGGTTGGAGGAAATATTTGATGACAAATACAGAAAGAAAATCAGATGTGCACTGTATATAAATACATAATTATCACCCATACCTAGATGAAGCTGGAGAACAGATGTAGTCTCCTCAGTGATGAAACATTGAAAGTTCCATCTCAGGCATCAGAGGAGGGTGAGTCACATCCAGACCTTCACTAGGACATGAGATCTGGATGACAGGAGGTCCATAGGTCAAAATACCATTTGCTTCTGCCAGGAACAATAAGTACAGAGACAGAGGGAGCCTGATACACCTGTTGTTCCAGTGCTGGACTATGGCTAAATGGGCACCAGAGTCTTGATGCTGAGGTTTTCCTAGACAGGGCCTCTGGACAAAAATCTAGATAAATTTTGCATTCAGTTATGAGACACCAAATTTCCAATACTGTACTTATTTTAACCTCTAGGTTCCAGGATAAGCTCTTGGGTGTCAGAAAAATAAAACTGTTTCCATTTTCAATCAATGCACTTGTATGCACTATTTGATGAGACAAATGTACCACACATTCAAGCATTACCTGTCACTCCCTAGGTAAGTCCCAGGAGCAGTTATATTTTCATCTGTCTCCATGCTACAATGTGATAACTAATTTTATTTATGCACGAATTTTAGTAAATAAAGAATGAGTTTCATCTATTCATTCAGAGAACAAGGAAAAAGCAAACTTTCCAAAATAAAAAGTTTGAGAAGTTCACCACTCTCTATTGACAAAAAATTGTTTCCAGTTGTTTCATGTCCTAATTTTCAGAGTGAATCAAACGGGTTTTAGCATATGGAAAAAAGGGGCCTGTGAGGTTTCTCAGTGTTGATCACCCCATCTTGTTCTCAGGCCTGAGTTGTCCCCCTGTCTAATGTCCTTGTCACTTACTGTAGCCTGAGTGGAAGAGCGAGTGCAAAGAGCACAGTGCAGACAGCAGGGTCTTCTCACAGGACCACTAGTGTGCTTCTCCAGGTGGGTCAGATCTAGCATCTGAGGTTCTCTCAACAGCACAGGCATCTATTAAAGTGGAACACATAACTCACACACTGCTTTTTATGGTACCTGTCTTTGTTTTTACCTCAAAATCATCCCAAACATTTTTGAGACAATTTGCCAATGTTTACCAGACTTCTACTATTTTGGAAAACGTGTAAGACATACTAGTACTGAACAAGAAAACTGAGACATAGATTTATAATTCATGCAGAAAACAAAATGTACACAGGCAAACAAAATTAGATAACTCAAAGGTATAGATCCCAATTTAAGAACATATAGCATACATATAATAAAATACTGTAAATGATAGTTAATATTTTTGTTTTAGTCAAGATAATTCTCTACTGTGATCAGAGAATATCTGTTGAACATTCTTCTCTGAGCAGTATTGATCTTCCTGTTGCATAGACCATAGATGATGGGGTTCATAAATGGGGGCACCATGGTATAGATTATGGCAGTCAGAAAATTCTTAAAATATGGTTTCTTTGCAATGGGACCTAAGACAGCTATTGCTCCCAAAATGAAAAACAAAAATGACAAACAAAAATGACACCTGTACCCCGAGCTGTGGGGTACAGGTGGACTTGGATTTGTTAGGGGATTTCACTGAATGGGTCTTAAAAACTGTTGAAAATATATTAACATATGACATAAAAATAAACGCAAAACACACTAAGACAAAGCAAACACTGCAATAATTACAAATGCAGAATACTGGACATCTGGTGATGATATCCTCAGAATTTGAGGAACATCACAGAAATATTGAGGGATCACATTGGTCTTCCTGAAGGGAAACCTGAAGAGAGAGCCCATGTGGATAGCAGAGTGGACCAGACCAGAGCACCAGGAGTCAGCTGCAGCCTGGGACCACAGACTCAGTCTGATGATGAGCCCATAGTGCAGAGGGTGGGAAATGGCCATGTAGCAGTCATAGGACATGACCACCAGGAAGGCAAATTCCACTGCCACACACAGTGTGAAGAGGAAAATCTGTGCAGTACACTCTGTCAGGGAGATCATCTTACTGCCAATCGTAGAATTCCTTACAGCTTTGGGAACAAGAACTGAGATGCTGCCAATGTCTGGGATGGCCACATTTCTTATAAAATAGTACATAGAGAGTGCAGACGTGTGTCTGTCATGATGACAGTGACAGTTATAAGATTCCCTGTTAGTGCTCCCAAACAAATCACTAAGAACAGCTTTCCAAAGCTCAGAGATGTAGAATCATGTATTCTGGAACCATGAAAGTCACCTTGTCCTTTCTTTATACAGGGAAAGATAAGGTTCAGTAGGAATTTTTAATCCATAGATTCTTGAGGAAGCTTAGCTCTCCTGTGTCTTGGTCCCTTTGTGCTCAGCACAGCACAGTACCTGTGGAGAGTACTTCATTTTTCAAATGCACTTTAGCAAACAGTTCTGGAGGTCAGAGAGCATGGCAGGGGCATTGGTGCTGGTGAGTGGCTGATGGGAGAGAGACCAAGGGGAAGAGGAGAGTAGAAGAGAGGAGAGGAGAGAAGGGAAGGTGAGGGAAGGGGAGTGAAAAGGAAAGGAGAAAAGAGAAGAGGACTGGAAAAGACCTCAGCTTGGTCTATTTAAACAACCTATTATTTTGATAAACAATTGATACTTTGTTACTCTTTTCTGAGGATTTTACCAATAAATTATTTAACTGTCACTAGGGCCCACATCCATAGGTTTTGTAATCTCCTGTTACCCTTACACTGGGGAGCAGGCATACAAATTTTGGAACACAGACTGCATACAATCCCCAGGATCAGGTTAGACAGAAGCATTTTCCTGATTTTAAAGTTTCTCTGGTTTACTTCTAATGAGTTTCATTGATGTAGAAAATGCAATGTTTTATACTTTAGTGTTAGGGTTTTATGTTCACACACTCAGATTGTTAACTTTAGTTCAGCACCAAGCAGATACTACACTGATGGCTTTATGATTAAATTACACCAGAAATTGAATAAGAAAACCAAATGAATGATAATGCAGTAGTTTAGAGAAAGATTCACATCACTTACCTCTTAATCTTCAGTAGCATTCAAGTGTATCTTAGAATCTGATAATGGAGCCTCAGAAATGCACATTACTAGTGCTTCCCTAAAGGTGGAAATGAAGGCCCAAGGCATCCAACAGGGACCTCCCTTCTGTGCTTCCCCAGGATGCATTTTTTCTGTGAGGGATGTGACTACCCACTGTTCATGTGGGCAAGTGGGGCAATGACTGGAAAGAGACTTAATTAGTACCATTTTCACTCCATGGCTAATTGAAATTGATTATTTTTCTATAACTCTTAATAACCATGAAGAATAATTTAGCCCATATAAGTGGGCATCGTTTTTGAAAATATTCCTGCACTGGTTTTGAGTAAATGTAAATAAAATTACAATAAGATATCTATCTCAAACATTGGATACTATCACTAAATCTATTGCAAAGACCACAGTTGCCCAGAAAACTCCAATTCTCTTGCTAAATTTGATTTAGTTAATGTGACTTTTTTGTACAATTCCATTAGTGAACAGGGTAGAATGAGGTGGCAGCCAACACCTCCTGCCGTAGCTGGATAAGTGCATCTGGTGTGGTAGAATCTCTGCCGGAAGAACCCAAAACCCCAGATACTTATGTCAACAATGCAAGCCCTTATGGCTCATTTAGGGTATATTTCCATTTGCTTCATGGATTCATGAATGCTCTTGCTGAGTATGCTCAGTCACATAGTTATTACCTCCCCTCAGAAGTTCCAATTGTCTCCTGTTGTGCTCTGTTTCTCTAGGTGTTGCATGCTCATATATCTGGCATATGTCAGATTTTCTCACCAAGGTTAGAATAGTGAGCAAAATAAGAATGTAAAGAATCACCCAACTAACTGGATGTTATCAATTGTAACTTCCATTCTTGGAACAAATACATAAATTATCATGGTATCAAATAGTGGCATCCATGCTCAAGGATTCTGCCAGTTTTTGATATGTTATACTGTGTCAGGAGCCACCTAGAGGGTTAGTAAAGTACATTTCTGGGTGTTTCAGGGTCATGAAGATATGACCTGAAGGTCTATATTGAGTCTGTGACCCCTTCTTCTCATGCTGTTTTCTTGATGTTTCCTGTTTTTTTTTCCCATGCCTTTTTGCTATGATCTCCCTGTCTTACAGCCAGGTGACCAAGGACTGAATTCTTTGAATCCAAGAGCAAAATTAAACCTCTGCTCTTTTAAGTTGTGGGGAGATATTTGCTGGCACAGATGAGAAAGCTGACCAACTTAGGTTATAGGGACCAGGATTAGGGGCTTCCTAGACCTTCCAGAACTCAAATTTACAAAACTGGAAGACTATAAAAATTAGTAATATATTTGAAATGTCAATCCTGAGATGAATAAGCATAACTTTTATTACATAAGAAGCAATAGTGACATACTAATGTTTTCCTAAATTCAGCTAAATCATATTGACTTCAGCATTTCAGAAATCATTGCATGTGTTTCACTGAATTCCTTATTTGTCCATTAAACCATGTCCTGATATTTACTCTGGTAGATCTCCTTATTGCCCTGCAGTGCACAAGTCAGATAAATGCTGTTAAACTATATTCTTATTTATACAAACTGCCAGAACTGTGTATTCAAAAATGTTGCATATAAGTAAACTAGGAATGAATAATCTTCTCTGTATTAGGAGGGAGGGGAATGTGAAGTTAGTGTTTCCCAGATGTAGAATTTCAGTTGGGAGGATGAAAAATTTTAGAAAGGAAGAGGTATGAGAATGTCTCTGGTACAAATCTCTGAAAGTGCTAAAGTGTGTGTTTAAATAAAATTTCCCATAACCTACAATAAGCATCATCAATGGAATGATATAAAACATCAGAAACTCAATGGTGTGATTTTGTTGGGACTGTGGAACAATAACTTTTTTCATGAACAGAAATTGGAAAAGGAAAATATTACATAGAATGAGTAATGCATTTGAGTTACAGAGTTCCTGGGTCCTCTGCCACATGAGGCCATCTGTCATAGTGATTGTCCATGGGTGGCATGAAGGATGAGAAGATTATTTGGAGATGAGACTTGGTTCAGTCACCAGACAGCCCAGAGGGGCTGTTTCTTCACAGAGAGAGTGCCCAGTCATCAGGGTGACTCTGGGAGAAGGAAGAGCACCCCAAGAACCCTGTGGTTTTTATTAGGAATCTTAGTGTAAGAGAAAGAGCAGAAGAAAAGTAGTTTGGGCCAGGAGCTGTCTCAAGGCTGGGCAGTTTCCTATGGGGAAGGGGAAGGACATGGCCAGACACAGCATGCTTTACTAACCTAAACTTCTTGTTGTTTACCCATTCACTCCTCACAGCCTGTGTGCTTTTGCCTCATGGTGTAATTATTTGTGTGCTTTTGCCCCATATTTTAAAAATTCCCTCCTCATAAAGCCTGTGCTTTTGCCCCACATTTTCACCATTCAGTTTAATAATTCACTCCTGGCCAGATCCCCCACATTTCCCCCTTTTTGTTTTGTAAAATGAGGCATGAGGAGGAAGAGAAAAATAGTGTCATGGGTACTGGGCCTCGTGCAGGAAAGTCATCATGGGCTCAGCACATAGCATCTGCTGGAATACCATACAAAGGGCCTTGAGGATTATAAGAAAAAACACCAAAAAAGATAATTCAAACAGTAATAAGAATCCAATGTGAAGGTTGATGCCAGAAAGCCAAATTTTTGAGTTGATCCAGCAGGTGATATCATTAAGGTAACTTAAGATGAAATTGCCAGCTTCCGCTGTGATTTATGAAGTTGGGCCTGTGGTCAGCCCTGGAGATTAGTAATATCTCCATCCAGATTAGTGTGAAAGGAAACAATGAGAAGGTGTGGGACTTCCTCTTAGGAATCTAAATGGCTAAATGCAAGAGATGCAATGCATATAAAATGATAAATGTCATCACAACTAAGTTCACTGTGTGTCTAAAGTGCTTCTTGATGCTTCTTGAGCCTGATTCTCTTTTCATCAGAAAGTGCTATTTGTGTAATTACAAGTGTCAACCACTGGAATAGTCAGAGTGGGTGTAGACCCTCCCATAGTCCTTACAGCACCAGGAGGTGGAGTTAAATTTTGTCTGTTTGAGAGGTGTCATTAGAGGAAAGAGGTGTTTTGGGATTTTTCCATGGGACTATATCTAAGACAGGTGAGGTAAGAACATGTGTCCCATAAACCATGTCACTTAGTTGAGGTGTATATGTCAGCAAACTCAGAAAGATAAGGAGGCTTTCTACCTGTGTAATTTTGGATTTGTACGTGACTTACATGATTGTTGTGAGAAACAGGTTTTTAGAAGTGAAGGGAATTCTTATGCTTTCAGCATGTGTTCAGCTTGAGTGATGAATTGCTTTTTTTGTCTGGTTGTAAAACCTCATGAATTACAAATTTAAAAATTTAAAGAAAAGAGATACTTGTTTGTGGGGGAGTTCCACTTCCATATACCCCCTTTTTGTTTTAATAAATGGGTCCTAAAGAGCTCATTGGCTTTTCTTACAATGGCTTGTCTTGTAGGGTTGTGACCAATATCAGTGACATATTTAACACTTCAGAGTAGGAGGAAAGTTTGTAAGGAAATTGGCATTGCCTTCATTAGTGGGCTAGGGTACATATGAAGGAGCATCTCATCATATGTATTATGAACAAGGGCAGCTTTAATCACTTGTAAAGTCCCCACAACATAGGCTGAATCAGTGACAATATTGAGAGGCTGAATCAGGGAAATGGTATTTTTTTAATCAATCAAGATTATCTTAGTAGTTAAACTGTTAACAGGCAGCAATTATAAAGTTTATAGAGAAAACTTGAGATCAAGGACAACAAAACACATTATCACAACAATCAGGATGACATTATTATATAAAATGATATGAAGAAATTTTACCCAGACTTGTAATCTTTCAATAAAATGTCACCTAAAAAGAATGCATCTATTCAGAGATGTATTTTATGTGATATTGTTAGACCATATAATGTTTGAGCCTTTTTAAAGTATTGTAGCATAAATATTTAACATATATGTAAGAATCATTTAAGGATAAGCCTTGAAAAACTATCTGTGTCTTTGAAGACCTGTGCACTTGGGAAACAATATTTAATATACTTAATACATCATGAAGCTAGCAATAATGAGTGTCACAAATTAGGTTGAAACTGCCCCAGGAGGCAGCTTTGCCTTGTTTTTTGTCATAGATCTGTCTGGATGCCTCTGCTAGTCTTGCAGAAAAGCTCATGTTCACTATTAATTGTAACAATGACAGTTGCAGCCTGTGTCAGCCAGAGAGGGGAGCTGAGACATGAGGAGGACCAACCAATGAGAGTTAAGGCTGGAGCCCCTCATCTTTCTTGAGAAACAAGGAGCTTTCAGAAGAAATAGTCTGAGCTCCACCAAACCAACAAGCAAACACATATTTATTTTATAAACTGCATCCTCCACAAGCTTTTCATCAACATACTTGAGCTTTCCAGTTCTAACTGTATCTCTCTTTCTAGCAAAGCAAAACTTTTATCATACAAAATCCTTTCATATCAAAAGGATATCTTATAACTTCCTTTGTATATTTTTCTGTATCCTACTTACTATAAACTTTTTAAAATAACAAACTTGGCTGCAGTTGCTTGGATTTTAAAGTGTCTTGTCATTGTTTTTCCTTTGGTCTCAGACTGTTCCACTTTCAAACTTGACTGGCTGACAGGAGACTTTCACATAACCTTGAGTCAGTGCTCTTGTCACCTGCAGAAAGCAGAGGGAAGAACAAGTTAACCCCATAATTGTAACTTAAGATTTTATAAAGCACAAGAAATGTTTTAAGCATGTTAATTAAACAAAATACCAACTTGAGTTGGAAGCTATAAGCAAATTTATCAAGTAGCTAAGATTTGTAAAAACAGGCTCTTTTTCTGACTGGATTGGCTCTCACAACAGAGCAGGAGCATTTTAGGGTTGACTCAGCTTTTACTGGGGCTCAGAGAGTTGGGCCTTTCAGGTTTTTGTAATAAAGTTTCCCTCATTATCAAATTTGGGGCCACACTGATTACCCCAGTGAGGACCTTTTTTACCATTAGGGCATTTTTGCTTTGATTCTGTCTCTTTATCTGGCTTATTGTCTTTACAAGCCTTTAAAAATGTCTCCCTTTGCCATAATTATAATATATTTTAGGCTTTAAAGCAATAGCAAATACTGTACCTTGTAAATCTCAGTTCCAACATTTTGCTAAGCCTTAATCATTTTAGCAATACATAATTTTTAAGGGTTGTAAGGAGTCACAATCAGCACTGGCACTTTTATATACTAGTTGAAGGATGACTTCATCATCAAGAGGCAGTATCTATAGACTATTATTTTTTGTTTTTGCTCATGTATGTGGTTATTTATTCATCATGTCTGTTTTAATTTTTCTTGCATTGGTTTCTGTGTTCTTAACACAACAATCTCTGGTGTTCTAAGTCTTCTGCATGAACCTACTACTTAGACAGAGCTGGCCACTCAAAACTGGTGTGGTACATGTCTCCCCTTCCCCTAGGACCTCTTACAGGAAAGTGTGGAATTTTCCAGATAAGCCCCTATTGTAAAACATAAATTTATTTTTCTAGACCCAAATTGGATTCCAGAGGCTGCAAAACCAATCCTTGGTTTGTATTATTTGAGAATGATGTTGGTAGGCACAACAACGTTGAGAAGCTATGAGTTTTTATTTTTAATTCTCAAGAGTCTGTCCCAGCAATATAGAATTTTTAGTCTCATTTTTATGTTTGTCCCTTGAATTCCAATGAAAAAACTTCTAATTGCTGCATATAGCCAACAACAGGGATTGCACTTATAAAACCAATTTTGATATCCTTTTGATGGGCTGAAAGGAAACATTACCAACTTTAAAGGCATCTTTACTTTTACCAACTTATTTAAATTAGCCCACTGTTAGGCTATGTAAACCAAAAGGCACTGGGCTAATATCATGAGCGTCTATCACAAATCAACTTGGAGGATAAGATATGTCTGAAAGTCAACACACATACAGAAAACATATATATTAGCCTAAATCACATATAACCTATATATTTTCAAACTGTAAGGCTTTTATGTGTAAGTGCCCTTTAAGTCTATTAGTTTTTATTGTGTAACAAGTTTCATTTTGGCTCACTCACTTAAAAGCCAGAAGTATATAAGGTCAAAAATAAAGGAAAAACTAAAATTTATGAGAACTCAAAATTTTGAATGAAGCAGCTTCAGGTACTTTATCAGTTATGAGAACAGATTAACAGGCAGATGGACTAATAAGATCACAAACATAACACATAAACAGTCAGATTTAATCAGAGTTCAATCATGATTTTGTCATGGCTTTGAGTCTTTGTAACAATATTCATAGGAGTTTTCATTTTTAAGAGACATTGTAAATGTTGCTTACATTGCTTTTGCTTCTTAAAGTATGACTCATATTGTAGACAAAGCAAGAGAAATGAAAGTAAAGGAGCAAAGTGAGAAACAAACGAACTGTCCTCACTCACTTAGCAACTGGACAGTTAAAAATCTTCTGGGTTGATAAACCTGAAGCTTAAGCTTCCCTTAAGCTTACATCACAATTTGTCAGATGCCTATGTTCCCTTCCCAGGATGAAGAGTGGATGACTCCTTGCTCCTTTCCCAGGCTTGACAGGCCAGCCCTCCACACTGATTCGCAGCAGCAGTCTTTCCTCACACTACGTGCACCACTTGTTGCAGTCAGCGACTGAGGGAGGCATGGAAGATGAAAAGATTACTCAGACACAAAACTCAGTTCAGTAATCCAGAGGCCCAGAGGAGCTATTTCTCAACTCATAGTACCCAGTCACCAGGGAGACTCTGGGAAAAGAAAGACCCACTGAGCCAAGAACACACTCACCTTTATTTAAAATCTCAGTGTAAGAGGAAGAGCAGAGAAAAGCAGCTTGGTCCAGGAGCTCTCTCAAGGCAGGGCAGTTTTTCATGGAGAACAGAGAAGGACATGGCCAGACACAACATGCTTTACTGATCTAAGCTTCTTGTTTAACCATTCGATTCTTAAATTTGTGTGACTTTGCCCCATAATTTAACCATTCACTCCTCACAGAGCCTGAATTTCTTTTATTTTGGATTAATTATTTGTGTGTTTTTGCCCTGTATTTGACCATTCCCTCCTTGCAGAGCCTGTGCACCTTTGTCCCACAGTTTAACCTTTCAGTTAATCAGTCACTCCTGACCAGGTCCCACTGCCATCTACTCTCTTGGTGTCTCCTATGGCTAATTTAAAAGAAATTCAAGTAAGAGAAATGTAGAGTTTCTCCCTATATTGAGGTATAATGATTTTTCTAGTACATAATCTAGTGAGAAGGGGAGAGAATTTCTTAGAGACACATTAGTCATCTTTTCAATCACTGGACCAAATATCCAAAACCCACAAGTTAGAGAGAGAGCATTTTTTCACTCATCAACTTTAGCTGACTCCTTCCACATTGAGCTGATGCATGGAATCAAGGGGCAGACAGAAGCAATGGCAGAGGAAAGTGTACACCCCATGCAGGCAGGAGGCAGGAGGAGGAGCCAGGGAGAAGAACCCACCTTTGCAGCTCACCCCCCTGAAGTCTCCTCCATCCAGGCAGCCTCCTCACAGCACAATGGGCTCCTGAGCTCCTCAGTGAGTGAACTCACTCTGAATGCATCACTGAGATCCATCACCATCACAGTCAGGAGGCTGTGAGGGGCCTTTTAGGTCTGAACCACAGTGCAGTTGGTGATGTGGTCACAGAGCTGTGACACAGCTGATCAGAGCTGGATTAACTCACAACACAGGGTCCTCTCTTCCTGTGTGAACTGAGTCAAAAGGCTGTGGTAGGAACTGAAAGGATCACCAAAGAGGCATTTTTTACCACATCTTTGTTTGTGTGACTGTGTGTGTGTGTTAGGGATGGGTGCAAGGGTGCTTTTTGTGTATCTCAAGTACACTTTCATGTGTCATTAGTGTATGTAAAATTTAACTATTAGTATTTTCAAATCATTGAGTTAGTCAATAAGCTACAAAGATCTGACCTTTATTTCCTTATTAGTACATGTTTGCAGTACATAATGTTCAGTTCCTGGTGTGGATTTGGTATATGTGCGTAAAACATCTCAATTTCTTCTTCCATCACCCTTTAACTCTTCTCCCTCCCCATCCTCCATCTCTTGATTCCTTCACATTTCAGAAAGGCCTTGGACACTGTATCCTATTCACTTTTAAGGAGATTTCTTAGTGATTTGTTTTGTACAACCAATGAACAAGGACATCAGGCTGACTCTACAGAGATCCCTGAGTTGTGTGTTGCATGGTGGTGGCCTGGGAGTGGAGCTGCCAGTGATGGCTCTGGAGTTGGTGTCAGGAGAACATCAGTCCCAGTCCTTGCAAACCCAGTGGCCTCATGGCCCCCATGCAACAGGCAGTCTCTTCACCACATGGGAAGCTTACCATGGTGTCTTCCACAGTCTGAGGTCCTTGCTGCTCCACAACTCAGGGACCCTGATCTCTCCCTCCTGCTCTGTTTCACCATCTACTACCACATCACTAGGTCAGTGTGACCATGAATCTGAAGTGGGGCTGTTCTGAGAATTCTGACTCCCACAGTGTTCAGTTATTCCAATATGACTCTTATGCAAATGGCCCCAGACAGTACCATTGCTACACATGGGGCACTACAGTGAATTTTTCCTCCAAAGCTAGCCTGCCTTGTGGAAGGAGCTGCTTTCAAGTTCAAACTGACACTGCTCTGCAGATAATGATAAGCATGGGTCTTCATGGGGCTGGTGCTACTGGACTGTTACCACCTGAACTGTAGGTCCTCTCTAGCCTTCCTTTGGACTGTCACAGAAAGGATGAGGAGGAATCCCTTCAAGTTCATGTGTCCACCATTACACTGATAAAAAGACAAGCAAAGTCAGTACAGAACAAAATTGCCTGCCAATATTTTCCATGAGCACATATACAAATGTGCTTCAACAAAATACTAACAAACTAAATTCCAACTGAATTAAAGCTAATGTTCACCATGATCATGTGGGAGTTACCCTTGGGAGGCAATTTTGGCTGAAATTATGTAAATCGATGTGTGATACGCAAAATTAACAACAGGAAGGACAATTCGTAGATAATCTTAAGAGATTCAGCGAGTCATTTCATGTAATTCAACACCCTTTCATGATCAAAGCTCTCACCAAGTTTGGTATAGGAGGAGTGTACCTTAGTGCAACAAAGACATATATGAGATTCCACAGCAAACCTCTAGTCAATGGTGAAAACCTGTAAAGTTTTCATCAAGACCTGGAGAAAGGGAAGGATGTGCACCCTCCTCTTCCAGTCAGTGCAGCACTGGAACCCCAAGAAAGTGATTGGAAAATGGAGTAAAATCCATCCAAGTAAAGAAAGGAAGAAGTGAGACCTTATGTTTGCTGATGACATTCTCTTGCGGAGCACATCCCAGAGAATCTGCAACGAGACTGTTAGGTATGATCAACACATTTTGTAAAGTTAAGAAAAAAGATAAAAAAATCAATAATATTTTTGTACACTAATTAAAACTATCTGAACAGAGATTGCATATAAATCCTAAGCACAATATCATAAAATAAAACATTCACATGTAATTGTAAACAAAGTAGTCAAAGATGTGAACAACTGAAAGCAGTAAAATATCAATTAAAGAATAGTAGATGACATGAATACATGAAAAGGTATCTGAGTTCCTGGATTGGAAGAATCAATACTGTTAAGATGTCTGTCATCCAAAACTATCTACAGATTCAATGCAATTCTTTTCAAAATTAATTTTAATGAAAAAATTCTAAGATTTCTATGTATCAATTAAAGGTTGCAATTATTCAAAGAAATGTTGAAGAAAAATGACAGGGCTGGAATCATCATATTACTTGACTTTTAAGTCTCATAGAAATTTATTGTGATCAAATTACCCTGAGAGTGGCATAGAAGACAGACAAATTGGTACATAAATCAGGAGAGAGAGCCCAGAAATAAACCCTCATCCAAAACCAATGATCCAGTATAAAGTGCTGAGGACAGAGGACAGAGAAAGAAAAGATGAACTCTTCAAGAATAATATTGAAACATTTCATAATCAAAAATAGAAGAATGAAACAGGATCCTCATGTGTTATCATATACAAAAATGAACCTAAGAACGTCACCTAAGAGCTTGTACTGTGTAAATGCTGAAAGAGAACTTAGGGGAATTGCACTCTATTATTCAGTTGGGCAAAATCCTTTTGGATGTGGCTCCTAAAGAACACAAGATAATGCAAACCAGACAAGCAAAATTGACAGGAGATTGCATTAAACTCAAATGTTTTTAGTACAAACAAAAAGGTTCAGTGACAAGACAACTCACAAAATGGGAAAAAGGTTTGCAAAAAATATACTGATACTTGACTAATATGTAAATGTATTAGGTCCTGAAACAACTCAATACAAAGAAAACAAATAATCCAATTCAAGAATTGGCAGAGTACCTACAGAGACATTTCTCAAAAGAAGACAAAAAGTCACCAATAAATACACGAAAGAAGTCTCATTACCATCAGTCATCAGGAAATGCAATTAAAACTAGGAAGAGACAGCACCTCATATTAGTTAAGATGGCTATTGCCAAAAAGACAAAAGGTGACAGTGTGGGTAAGGAACATAGTAAAATCACCCTGGGCTCCATTGTGAATTAGCACAAACAGCATGGAGAACAGCATGAAGATCCTTCAAAACATAAAACCATGAAACCATAAAAAGTTACTGCCTGACAGAAGAATCCCATCTGTGAGTGTGTTTCCAAAAGCACTGAAATCCTTCTACTGAAAGAAAGTCTGAACTCCCTCCTCACTGTGGCATTGTTCACGTAGCTAAGATCAGAAGCAACCTAGGTTCCCTCATCAGATGAGGGGTTAAGGTAATGAGGTGAAATGGCGGAGGGTCTTTCCTGTGCCCCAACATGGCTGCTCCTGGAGGACTCTGCTATGGGAAATCACCCAGGCTCAGAAAGACAAACGCTCCATGATTCACTTATATGTGGAAGCTAACTACGTTGAATTCATAGATCTGTAGAGTAAAAATTAATGTTATCAGATCGAGGCAGAAGGGATTGATGGGTCATGGGTAAATATTGATCAAGGTATACATTTCAGTTAAATAGAAAGAACAAGCTTCAGGGATGTATTTTCACACAAGTGTGATCATAGTCATAATGCATTATATATTTTTCAACTGCTAAAAACAGTAGATTTCAAATCTTTCACACCCAAATTGATAAGTATAATGAGTGATACAGTTCGGTCCTCACATTTTAACAATACATTTTGTGCTAATTATATTACAGAATCCCACTGCATCCCATAAAACTGTTACTTGTCAATAACTAAGTAAACAAATTTACAAAAAATAAAATATTCTAGAAATTAAAAATATCCAAAGTGGGCTGGGGATTTAGCTCAGTGGTTCCATTGTCTGCCTTGCAAGCGCAAGGTCCCGAATTTGATCCCTGGTACCAAAAATAAAAATGCCCAAAGAAAAGATCTGAGTTTCAAAATTGAAAAATATCTAACTAGTACTAGTATATTAACTAAAAATATAAAAAAATACAGTATGGAATTTTATGAATCCTCTGACAAAATGTGCTCTAGGTAAAGTCAAATCAGTAAGAACCAGAGTGAAATAACTTTATCTATTAACCATGGAAATTAAAAATAAGTCTATTTGTTCATTCAAATATATGTAGAAAAGTAAACCTGGACAGAAAGTTTACTTATAAATTATAATAGAAATAAACAACATGGCAAAATAAACTCATACAAAAACATTCAAAAGTTCAGAAATGTTAACCTGGTACCTTTATAAGACTGTTATTTATATATGATTCAGAGAGTGATTTTTTTTCTTTGAAAACAGTTATGCAGATGACCCAGATAGAGATATATTTTGAAAAGACCCATGGATATATTAGCTTGGTTGGGGCAAATATTTCAATGAATACAGAAACCAAACCAAGATTTGCAACTTACACTCACACAATTTTAAATGTCACCTATACCTAGATAAAGCTGGAGAATGGATGTATCCTCCTCAGTGATGAAATATTGAAAGTTGAGGTATCTCAGGCATCAGAGGAGGGTGAGCCATGTCCAGACCTTCACCAGAACATGAGCTCTGGATGACAGGAGGTCCATGGGACCAAACACCACTTGCTTCTGGGAGGAGCAATAAGTATGGAGATGCAGGGAGCCTGATGCACCTGTTGTTCCTGGGCTGGAAAGGGGCTAAATGGGCACCAGTGCCTTGATGTTGAGGTTTCCCTAGAGAAGGTTTCTAGGTGAAAAAGGAGGGAAATTTGGATTCAGTTCTGACAAAAACAAAATGTGCTTTATCCACGAGAATTCAGATTTAGGTCTTGAGAGGCAAAAAATTAATACACCCCATTCTGAGTGAATCAGTTTGTATGTACTGTTTGATGAGAAAAATGCACCCCACATTACAGGTGTTATCTGTTGCTCTCCAGGGAAATTCCAGTAGCTGTTATCTTTCTCCATCCTTCAGTCTGATTCTTGCTCTTCATGGCACAAAATATTTGAATGGATCGAGCATGGCCTGCATGTTTTCATCTGGATTACAGGGAGAAACCAACACTTCCACGTTACAGTCTTTTGGAAATTCAGTTATTTTGTCTCTTGATTTTCACTGAATGAGGAAAGGGTTTTAGCAGATGCAGAAAAGGGACCAGCAAGGGTCTCAGTGTTGATTGCCCCATTGTGTCCTCAGGCCTGAGCTGTCCCCCTGTCACATCACCATGTTGTGGATCTCAGCCTGAGTGGAAGAGCGAGTCCAAAGGGCACAGTGCAGACAGCAGGGTCTTCTCACAGGACCACTCAGTGCACTTCTCCAGGTTGGTCAGGTCGAGCGCCTGATGTTCTCTCAACAGCACAGGTGACTGTAAAGGTGGAGCACATAACACATGCCCTGCTCTTCATGATGCCAGACTTTTTCTAGCTCAAAATGATCTAAAATATTTTCATAGCATTTTAAAATGTAAACCAGATGTGTGGTATTTCAGGTTACAAGTATAAGACATACAAGAACTGCACAATATATTTGAGACATAGACATAAAAAATATACAGACAACTGGAAAGAGATAATCCACAGTTGTAGATCCTAATTTAAGAATATATATCAAATATGAATTAAACAACTTGAAATGAGAGTTGAAATTTTTGTTTTGGTCAATAAAAACCTTGAGTGGAAACTTAGATTATCTACTGAACATTCTTCGCAGAGCAGCACTGATCTCCCTGTTGCGTAGACAGTAGATGATGGGGTTCACGAATGGGGGCACCGTGGTGTAGAACATGGCAGTCAGCAGATTCTTAAGGGATGGTTTCTTTGCAATGGGACCTAAGGCAGCCACTGACCCAGAGATGAGAAACAAAAGGAGAATGGCCAGCTGCGGGGTACAGGTGGACATGGCTTTGTTACGGGCTTCCACTGAATGGGTATTAAGCACAGTTGAAAATATGTTAACATATGACACAAACATAAAGGCAAAACATATTGAGAGAAGGCAAATACTTATAGCAAGGATTACAAATTCAGAATACTGGACATCTGAAGATGAAATCCTCAAAATTTGAGGTATATCACAGAAATATTGGTGGATCACATTGGTCTTGGTGAAGGGAAGCCTGAACAGAGCCCCTGTGTGGACAGCAGAGTAGGCCAGACCAGAGGCCCAGGAGCCAGCTGTGGCCTGGGAGCACAGACTTGGGGTGATGATGAGCCCATAGTGCAGAGGGTGGCAAATGGCCACATAGCGGTCATAGGACATGACCACCAGGAGGGCAAATTCCACAGCTACACATATTGTGAACAGGAAAATCTGCAAGGCACATTCCCTCAGGGAGATCATCTTATTGCCTGTCATGGACATCACCAAGGCTCTGGGAACAACAACTGAAATGCTGCCGAGGTCCAGGAGGGCCACATTGCTAATAAAAAAGTACATGGGAGAGTGCAGGCGTGCATCTGTCATGATGACAGTGACAGTCACAAGATTCCCTGTTAGTGCTCCCAGATAAATCACTAAGAACAGCACACCTTGCAGAACTTGGAGCTCCCAGGAGCCTGTGACACCCATGAGGAGGAATTCTGTGAAGATGGTGAGGTTGTCCATGTCTGCCCACCTGCTGTGGTCTCTGCAGAGTCAGAGGTTAAAGTGATCAGAGGATGCTATGAGCAGAATGCGGAGCACCCATTAGAACTAAAATGTGGACTCTAATCAGGCACTCAGGAGAGAATAAGTACATACAATCAATCATTTTGAAATGCAGTAAATAAATGTATTTCTATTTCAGTTTCATTTCTCCAAACTTCTGATATACTACTGTTTATTTTAACATTTATAGGATGAGATAAGTAATCAATATAAAGAAAGATAAACGAGTCGTTTATAGCTAAATGGATGCACTTCAAGACCATACTCTTTAGTGAAATAAATAGGAAAAACAAGTGTAAATACCACATTGTTTCTCTGGTGTGAGAACAAAGTATAAATTAACACTAAAGTGTATAAAAGATATTGTGACATGGCAAGAAAAGTTTCAAAGTGGAAGGAGTACTAGGGGAGCTGTGGGGGAAAGGAAAGAAGGGAAAAATGAGAAAAGAAGGGAAAAAGGATAACACTCCTTTGAGAGAATCTAATACACCTAAGTGTAGCAAGTACAGGGTGCTGAGTTTAATTTGCACAAGTTACTATTAGTCCATATGCACCTTTAAAAGTATTAGAGATAATGATCCCATGATCAATAAGCAATAGTTGAGCTTCATCTATCCCAATCCCAACAACACCAAGGGGCAGCACAGAGAAGATCCTCAGTAAGGTCAATCATATTTATAGATTAGAAATCATCGGCTCCCAGAGAGATCCACTATCTTCACTACTGAAACAACTCTCCAGAACAGCACACTGCAGGTCTCTAAAAGTTTCATGCTAATTCCTGGCACAATTTAAGTTCATGCTTAGTATTTGCAATTTGTTGTGAGACTCCTAATTCTCTATGCTGCAGAAAGGGCTTCCTTAAGGTAGGAAAACCACAACTCCAAAATATCCCCCTTAGTTACAGCTGACCGAGAGCCACTTGGGTCAGTAATGGCATTTGGACTCACCTTGTCTGAATTCAGTTTGTATTCTGAGAGAAGAAGTAAGATCACCATTCCCTGCTGAAAGTCTGTGGAAGTTCTCTAAAATTTTCCGACACAAAACTGCCCATGTAGGCTGTGCAACAAGATTGTGTCACTTGTCAGCCCACCCTGCACCAAAATTCAACTCTTCTGCTGACAGAAGAAGCCTTTCTTCACCTCCACACTCACTAGAAAGAAGTTCTCAGGTGCAAGGTGTGAGATGCATTCCTCACTACTCCTGTAATAGCCCTCTTCACGTTGAAGCCAGAAAACAACTTCATCTTCTCTTGTGACATATTGCATGTATATGTCTTAACTGAAGAATCTTTCACTATTATCTGGTTTGAGGGAAAACTGAGTATGACATTTCACACTTCACTCCCTCAGGTTCATACTGATGGAAAGCAGAAGGACAAGTTGGTGTGTTTTATATATTCAACTTCATATCATCAAGCCTGAGACATCCTTCTCTTTTCTCTAATTGATCCCCAATGCCCATGGCCAAAGGGACAACATCTTGGTCATTTCACTTAACTTTGCTAACTTGGAGATAACGCAGTTCTAGATTTAGAGCAAATCTACCAAATCAACCAAGTTTATTCTAGTAAATTCTTCTGCAATTACCTAGCAACCAGAATTAGGCTAAATAGGAATGCTTTTCATTTTACAGAGTATGATTTTATAAGTAATGTTAGGTAATTTTTGTGAAATCCCCTCAATTTGTAAGTTAAAAGCCTAAGAATTACTGAAATTCTGGAGTTGCTTGTACATGTTCTGCAAGTTAGGGCATAACTAGTACAAGGACCATCTCTTCTCTACTGTTATCAAATTTTCAGGGAGAATTAATAGTGATTGTGGCTAAAATATATTATGCAACCAAAACTCTTATGTTTCTCAAGGGCTACGTGACCTCTCCCAAATTAACCCAGTCAGCAATTCTACTGCAGGGCAAACTTCACTCAAATGAGTTGATCAGTGAGAAGAACCTAGCCCACCAGATACACCTTGAGGTGCCCCTCAGTTGTTGGAATTTATTGAGGTATTAGTTGGTTGCTAGGTTTTTAAAACTGGGAAAATTTGAGGGATAATCTAGGAACTATGTAGGAGCAGGTATGCCAAATGTTTACAACATGTCTGTTGGAGACACTGAATTTGTAAACATTAAGAACTCTAGTGACACCATTTAATGCAACTGCTAAAGCCATTTTGAATACTTAACTGTGACCTGTGGTCTTTTACATAGGAAGAAATGACATAATATTAATTGGTGAGATTTCATTCAAGGACAATGACCTACACTTCCTACACCCATGGCATATGTAACCAGTGGGGCACATCCCATAATTACTGTAATTTGGAAAACCTGACTGCAGAGCAGTGCTTCTACCCCAGGATCCCACGTCCCAAGGCCTGTGTTATTCCATCACCAATGCAGGAAATGAAAGCTAAATTGAAGAGCTTCAAATGCATAATTAATCAAGAAGAAAGAATTTGAAGAAAGAAGTCAGGCAAATTGAAAATAAACAGAATTGAAGAAAAAGAGGATGCCTAAGGAAATGTATCATTTTCAAAAGAAAAATAAGTTTAACTGGATGTGTTACACAGGAATCCCTTTGCTTATAAGTGGATAATTATCAGAATCTTTATGGTGAACTTTAAAGGGAGCCCAGGCCATTCAGAGTGCACCCGCTTTCCTCTTCTATGAGAAATCAAGAGTTTAAATAAGAAGCAAAATAAAAGACAAATAATAGGAAACAAGGAAATACTCTCTTGGAAATGAGGAGGAAACCAAACGAAGGGGTGAAGGGAGGAGGGCGAGGGGGAGAGTGGTGAAAGGGAAATAAAGAGCTTTAAGGTGTGTTATGTACGTGTAACAACACGCCAGCACTGATTAATCATTACTGCAAATGTAATCAAAAGTTAAAGCATACACACTAAAATATACTAGTTTTCATGGAGAGATAAAAATAATAACAACCAAAACAAGGCCACTGTAGTTGTATAACAATGGTGTCCTTATGGACAAGGCTCAGTTCCTCTTGCCATCTTCTGTAGCACAGAACCCAGGAAAACTCATCAGTGATGTGCTGAGGCTGCTTGGGTTTGATGTTCTTGTTGAACTAATGATATGACAACACCGTTATCTCTGCCTTGGGTCGGAAGAGCTTTTTCTCCATCTCAGTGAGTAATCAGCATGGTTACTATACAGTGACACATCAGAAACTTCTACCAGGGAATTCACAGAATGCTCAGCCAAGGGACCACGTGCTCTGTTGTTGTCCTTACTTTTGAAGAAACATTATTTTTTCCAAATTTGATACTCAGTGATTTCAAGCATAATTTTGTTGTTGTTGTTTTGGTACCAGGGATCGACTCCCAACCTTGCACTTGAAAGACAGCCCTGACCCTCAAGCATAACTCTTATTCCATACCAAATATTCTGTCCATTATATAGATATATTTTAAATGTAAATTCATTTCTAGTGTATGATACTTTTAATGCTACATCACGTTGTTATAGCTGCATTTGCTCATGTAAGGGCAGATCACTTAACAGCACTGGCATCAGGATGAGTGTGGAGAATTTCTGTGCCTCTTAAAATGTTCTCTCCTCCCCGAGGATAGTGGCAGTGTGAAGAGAGCAGCAAACCAGTTGCTTGGGGAGGTATTTCAAAGTAATAAGGTGGACGTTATTTTCTCCAGACTAGTATTAGTATCAAACATATCAGGCAATCCAGGTATTATTTTTGCCCCAAATTTCTACACTAGTTGAAAGACTTCTGTCTTGCATTGAAGTCATTTTACATGGCTATATCCTCTGGAATAATTTAATCCCATTTTTAGAAAATGAAGAGAAACAAAGAAAGCACACAGGACCTATGAGGAAATGTCAAAGGAGCAAAGTACAGATTCTTGGGATTCAAGATAAAGTAGAAAGAGGCAAAAAGATACATAAATTATCCAAAAACTGTAATAGAAAATATTTGAAACTTGGAGAACGATAAATACCGTGATACAAGACAGTCAAAGCCACTAATGGTTCAACTCAGAAAGGTCATTGGAAGACATGTTCCAAGCACACAATCAAGGGGCAAAGAATGGTATCTGAAAACAAGAGAGGAAAAATGTCTTAGCTTTTACCACAAAGAAAGAAAAGAAACACAAATACTTTACACTTCAACTTGATTACTCTACATTTGCAATATTTTAAGTTCAGGAATTTTTTGTGGCCTATCCCTTGACCAGTTGTCATGAGGTGCTGCTAAAAACATGGGTATGCATGTGTCACTGTGACATGAAGATTGGAATTCTTTCAGGAAGTTACATAGAAGTGTAATAGCTGGGTCAGACAGAATGGTTTTTTTTTGGTATTGAGGACTGAACTCAGGACCTTGAGTCAAATGGAATTTTTATTTTATTCTTTTGGAGAATCTCCATACTGATTCCTATAGTAGCTGTCCTAGTTTGTATTCCCACCAGCAATAAAGTGTTCCTTTTTCCCCATAGTCTTGCCAGAATCTGTTATTGCTTGATTTCTTGATGATGGACATTGTTTTGGGAGTGATATGGAATCTCATTGTTGTTTTAAATTTTATGTTTTCAAGTGGCCAGGGATGTTGAAGATGTTTTCATGTATTTATTAGGCATTTGTGCTTTGTCATCTGAGATGTCCATTTCAGATGCCCATTGTTCAATTCAATGTTGGATTTTGAGGGATTTAATTCTTTGAATTTTTTCAATTTTTTAAAGAGTAGCTTGTGAAAATTTTCCCATTCTCTAGGTTGTTTCTTCTCTCTGTTAGTGATCTCCTTCGCTGTCCAGAAGAATTTCTTTAATTTAATATGATCAAACAGTTTCATTCTGGGTATTATTGCTTATGCAGCTGGGGTTCCATTGAGAAAATTTTTGCCTATGCCTATGTCTTCAAGAGTTTTACTTATTTTGTCTTCCAGTTGATTAATCATTTATGTTTTAATATTTAAATCTTCAATTCAGTTTTATTTGATTTTAGTGCACAGCCAGTATGTTTGGAGTTATTTTCGCATTCTCTATTCCATTCCACTGACCGTGAGATTTTTAAAAAATTTTGTTCTGTTTTATTTTCTGTTTTTATCATTACCAACACTGCTCTGTTTCTATTGTTGCAGGTTTGTAGTGTATCTTGAAGCCTGAGGTTGTGATTCCCCCTGCATTGCCTTTGTTGGTCAAAATTGCTATTGCTCTTCTGTGTCCCCTCTGGAGCTATATGAATTTTGGGCCTGCTCTCTCTCTAATTTTGTCAGGGGTGTATTGGTAATTTTATGGGGATTGCATTAAATCTGTGTAGCAGTTTATGGAGTGTGGCCAGTTCGCTGTATTGGCTGTACCTATCCAGGAGCAGAGCACACCTTCCCACTTTCTGACATCCTCTTCCATTCAATTTTACAGGGTGCAGTAGTTTTTATTATAGAAGGTTTTTTGCTTCCTTGGTTAGGTTAATTCCTAAGTATTTTTGTTTTGATGCTAACATAAAGTGCGTTGCTTCCCTTATCTCACTCGTTGTAAATTTTTTATTGGTGTACAGGAATGCTAGTACCTGCATGCAATATATAATATCTGCAATCCTTGTGCAAAATGGGTACATGTATATAAAACATCTTAATTCCCCTTCTCATTCTGTTCCCTCAGCTCCCTCTCTTCTCCATGCACACCTTGATATCCTTCCTTTTACTTTTGTGTACATGTTTATAGTACCTAATATCTAAATTCCTTGTGCAGAATAGGTACATGTTCATAAAGCATCTCAATTCCATATTTTTATCCATTATCCTTCCCCTTCAGAAGCACTCTTGATTTTTGAGTGTTAAGTTTGTAACCTGCTACACTAATGAATTTTTAAATTACTTCTAGGAATCTTTCGGTAGTGTTTTTGGTGTCTTCTATGCAGAGGATCATGTCATCTGAAAGTAATGATAATTTAAATCCTTCCTTTTCTATCTGCATCATTTTTCTTTCTTTTGTCTAGTTTCTCTTGGAAGTGTCTCAAGAACTATTTTGAACAGGAGCAGTCTAACAGCAGACATCCTTGTCTTGTTGTTCTTGATTTTAGAGGAAAACCTTTCAGCTTGTTTTCATTTAATTTGATGTTGGCTGTTAGTTTGTATAGAACTCTTTTAGCACATTGAGATAAAGAACTTGCATTCCTATTTTCTGCATTTTTAAAAAATCCTGAATGGATGTTATGTATTGCTAAGGACTTTTTCTGCATCCATCAGGATGATCATGTGATTGTTGTCCCTGCTTCTGTTTATCAGCTGTGTTAGGATTTTTGATTTGCATATGTTCAACCATTCATGCATCCCTGCAATAAATCCTACTTGGTCATGAGGTATGATCTTTCTCATGATTTCCTGCATTCTGTTTGCAAGTATATTATTGAGGATTTTTGCATGTATGTTAAATAAAGAGATTGGCATGTACTTCTGGTTTTTGGTTGTGTCCTTTTCTGATTTTGGAATCAGGGTAATGCTTGCTTCCAGGTATGACTTTGGGAGTAACTGTTCCATTTTGATTTCATTAAATTATTTGAGGAACATTAGTATTAGATCTTATTTAAAGTTCTTGTAGAATTTGGCAGTGAGTCCATTAGAACTTGGACTTTTCTGAGTTGGCAGTTTTTGTATTACTTCTTAAATATCATCGACTGATATTGGATTATTCAGAAGTTTTATATAATCTCAATTCAGTTTTGTTAGTTCATACAAATTGAGAATCTATCCATGTCTCCTAAATATTTGGCTTTATTACATTTTCTCAAAATAGATGTCAATGATCTGGATTTTGGAAGAATCTGATACGATTTTGATTTTTCATTTCTAATTGCATGGATCTGGTGTTTTTCTTTCCTTACTTGGTAAGATTGGCTAAAAATTTGTCTACTTTGTTTTTTCATTCAAAGAACGAACTTTTCCATTGATTGATTGATTGATTTGCTTTTTTAGTCTCAATTTCATTAATTTCTGCTCTGGTCTTTTCATTTTCTATCTTGTACAATCTTTGGGGTTGGATTGATCTTGTTTTCTAGGACATTGTATTACATCATTAGGTTATTTATTTGAGGTTCCACGTTTTCTGGTGTGGGAATTCACTGCTATAAACTTCCATCTTAGAACAGCTTTCATTGTGTTCCACAAGCTACTGTATGTTGTATTGGCATTTTTGTTTGCGGGAACTAATTTCTTCTTTAATTGCATCCATGACTCATTGATTATTCCAGAAGATATTGTTTAATTTCCATGTGTTTGCACATTTCTCTGGCTTCTTTTGCTAATGACTTCTATTTTCACTGCACTATAATGTCACCATATCCATGGGAAAATACTGATTTATTTTATTTTATTTTATTTTTTTTTGAAAATACTGATTTTTGTGCATTTACTTCTGTATGCTTTATGGGCTACTATATGGTTTATTTTGGAGAAAGTCCCATGTGCTGCTGGAAGAACGTGTATTATTTTGCTATTGTATGGGACACTCTGTAGATATTAGGTACATTTATTTGAAAATTTAGTTTAAATTCTGATAATTTTTGTTTGCTCTTTCATTGGCTTGATCTGTCCACTTGTGACCATGGAGTATTGAGGTCCCCCATTACAACTGCATTGGCATTTGTCTGGTTTTTCATATCTATTAGTATTGTTTTATGAAGTTGGGGGTGCCAGTATTTGGTTTATATGTTTATAGTTGTTATCTCTTCTTGTGAAATTGTTCCCTTATCCAATATATAGTGGCCTTCTTTGTCTCTTCTGATTAGTCTTGAAAGAAATGAAAGTAATGAAATGTACTTTGTTTGAAATTAAGATGCCTACTACTCCTTTTTTTTCCTGGTTCCCATTCCATGGAATATTTTTTACTCTTCTTTGATTTTTAATTGTGAGTTCATTTAAGAATTAAATGTATTTCTTGTATACTGCATATTGTTGAGGGTTTTGTTCTTGACCCATTCTGTCATTTTGTGGTTTTTGATTGGGAAATTGAGACCATTCACATTGAGAGTTATTACGGAGGGGTACTGATATATTTCTGTCATGGTGTTAATTTCTTGTTGCTGATTTTTTATATTATTTCCCTTTAGCTTAACTGCTCATCCCAGGAGATGTATACATTCTTTTTGAATTGTGTGACATGTTAACTTCATGGTCTCTTTTTGGATATCCTTTAGAACTTTTTACAGTATTGATTTGGTGATCATGAATTTCTTGAGGTGCTACATTTATGGAAATACCTTATTTCTACACCAATTTGGAATGAAGGTTTTGTATGATACATAAATTGCCATAGAAAGTTGTTATCTTTCAGGCTTGAGACACTTCACTCCAAGCCCTCCTGACCTTTAAGGTCTGTGTAAGAAAGTCTGCTGTGATTCTAATAGGTCTATCTTTTTGTGTGATTTATTGTATTTCTATAAGATCTTTTAAGATTTTGTCCCTGTGATGAGCTTCTGGTGCTTAGAGTACAATGTGGTATCTCACTTATTTGTTATGTTTATTTTTTCCTCTATATTTAGGGAGTTTTCTGCCATTATTTCTGTAAATAGCTTTTTTATGCCATTTCTGTTGCCTTCCAATTTTCACTTATTCCAAATAATCTTAATCTTCTTTGAATCATCTAGCAGCTATTAGATCCATTTTTCATGTTTTCTTGTTGCTTTAAAGATTTATTAGTAGTTGGTCTTTGAATGAATCATTGTCTTCTAGTACAGAAAAGATTTCTTCACACTGGTCACTGCTGCTGCCCCTACTTTCAATATAACTTAATCTTTTGAATTTCTGATTGTAATCTTTTCATTGGCTTTAATTCTTTGCCAAACTGGTAATTCGTGTTTTGTATTATTTTATATAGCTCATCTAGCTGTTCATTAGTGTCTTCTGAAAGCTCCTGGATTTTTTATTTTTTCCATTATTTGTTTAGTTATGTTTTTCTACAATCTTACTGAATACTGCCTGCATCTGATTATTACCCTTCTCTGTTATTCTTTTGTGTAATTTGGGTGTATGGTTTATTCTGTTCTTTCCCTCTCTCCACTCTTCATTGGCTTCCAGAGACTTGAGTACTTTGGGAGGTATTTTGTTGACTTGCTTTCTCATGTTTCTTTTATTTTTGTTTGTTTGTTTTGTTTTGCCCTGAGGTTTGTGGCTGAATAGTGCAAAGATTTTGTTGATAGTATAGAGATCACTTTAATTGCTTTTCAGTGAGGTATTTGGGGCATGACTAACTATTGTCCTCTACCTCAGTCACAGGATCTGACTACCTTGGTTAATTTAGGATACAAGAAAACAGTGTAATTCGTCCAAGAACTGTGCTTTCTGGGAAAGTACTCTAGTATTGTTAATGTCATAAGTGTAATTTGAGTGTTGGCTTACAGAGAGATAGCAATGGTTGTTTTATCCTGTTAATATTAAACAAATCAGGTACTGTAATTTTATCCAACACAAACTGAATATTAGCAAAAGGTAAGAGTCAATTATATACTACCATTAACTCTAGAGAAGAAATTAATAATTATGGTGTGAATTTAAGACAACCTAGGTGTTGAGTTAAATCTAATATGTACAAATATGACAGCTACATCTCTATTAATAATAGAAAAGAATTTAAAAGTAATTTTTCAGGCTTATTCAACTAGCAAAAGATTAAGAAATTTTTATGCTTATACTAGTAAAGATAGGGGATTTGAGAATTGGGGAATGCAAGGAGAAAAATTTGAAATCTTAAACCATATGATATGAAAAGGGAGAGAGAGAAGTTGTACAAAGGACCCTATTGGGGGTAGAAGGATGTTTATAGAATTGTGGAAAGAGAGGAGAAACAACTTACAAGAAACAGAAGATTAAATCAAAAGAGGAAGAAAAAACAAAAGATTGCATAGGGAGTAAAACTAGGGCAAATTAGTAAAGAGAGAAAAGTGAAACGGGAGAAAAGGAATAAAAAAGAAAAACATTTAAAAAATGATAATAAGCAAGGAAGAAAGAAATAGAAAATTTTCCCCATCTCTAATAAACTCATGAAGATGAAAGCAGGAAAAGAAAGAATAAAATGAAGGAAAAAGAAAACAAAACAAAGAATGAAACCAAAGAAATTTAAAATAATTCATACACTCACAAAACACAAAACAGCAGCAAAAATAGAAAATCAATGGACAAAAAGCAAACCAAAAAAAGTTCAAAACATAAAATCAAAATCAAAACAAAAAACTGAAGAAATTTCTCTGTGATTTTGATTGTGTAGTTTTCTTCTGGGATCTACAATTTTGTGGAAATGTCAAGTTGAGGAAATAAATGTCTTTGCTCCCACAAGTTGCTAAAGAAAGCACTCAAACATCAGATCCATTCTAGATGTAGTCATGAACAGTCCATCATATTAGGGTAAGGACAACAATGACTTTCAAATCCAGGAAAATTTCAGCTGTCCCTGGCCTCTGATCATGGTTGTAGGGCCCGTGACTTTTAGTTTACAGCCCTCAAGGTATCTCTTTTCAGCCTGACCAGAGCTTCTTGACCATGGCTGTCTGCTGGGGCTGTTTCTCACCAAGTCACTATGGGAAAGTAACACAGGGAGCTCTGAATTGAAGGCATCTCATGGTTGCCCTTAGTCCTGGGTTCAAACAATCAGTCCCTCCTCAGAATGGTGTGTGAGTGATCTCACTCTCTTCAGGAGATATGATGGGCACTTGAGCAGGAGACATTCACCAGCTCTTCCCCCTTGAAAAACTCATGTAAGAGCAGAATCTTTTGCTCTCCCTGCAGCTCACAGGATCTGCCAGTCTGTTCCAGCCCAGTGTTGCTCCCTGAAGCCGAGATTCCCAGCTTTTAATTTGTCTCTGTAGATTCAGTCTCTGCTTCCTTTGAGCCATGAGCCAGGGATCTGGGAGAGAGTGAAGACTGTTCCTTCCTTTCTCTACTTTGTGCACTTTCTCTCTGATGTTTCCATAGGTTTTTAATTTCTTGTCAGTTCTTTCCTGGTTTCCATACTTCAAATCATACTAGGGGTTTCCAAAGCACAGGGAATTAAGTGCCATCTCCACCTTGTGTGGAGGTCCCAATCATCAAGAAAAGTTCAGCAAGCCAATCAAACTCTCATGTGAACCTTAGCCAAACTATTTCAAGTAACTGACCATAAGTTACTGGATCTGCTTCCAATTGCCTTACTGAGGACTTGGGCATCTCCCAAATCCAAACTAAATCTCATCCCATTTGAGATTCTTTCTGAAAGGCCCTTTATAACATCTGACTTACTGATACCAAAACTTCCCAGCTCCTTCAACATACAACCATCTGGAAATATTCCAACAGCTCCTGCAGGAATATGGAAGTGAGAGCCTTCCACTCTGGGGGACTAACAATAATTATCAACCCAAAGTCCTCCCTAGTGACCAGGTCTTAATCAAGGTCTTGAAAAAGGGTAGGCCCCAGGAATGACTTACCCCTAAAGAAATAAGTACTTATACACCCTTCTAATCACTCTTTCTGTCATTAAGGTACAAGGAGCAGATAGTGGATTTAACTCTCCATGGTAAAAAGCAAGCCACCTGCTATACTAGAAAATAAAGAAGGGAGACCACAAACGTTGTACATCTCTGACCCAGTGGACAACTTCAAGTTATGTTTTTTTTTTCAGAAAAAAAGCACCAACCAAACTGTTAAACCATATAATTAAAACTTTTGTCCCCTCTCAGTAAATTGTGTGGCTAGTCTTGATACATTTTTGTTTCCTACACTTGATGTCCTTATCACATGACACCTTTTTTCCCATTTCTTATGGAAACTGAATGGATGCTTAAAAATTGGCTGTACTTCAGGTAATAAACAGTGATTATTTATATACCTTTTAGCTAATCACATGTTTCTCCTTCATTAATAATTACCTAAGAACATGACAGGTAGCCTAGACAAACTTGCTCATTTGTCTTGCCATCCTTCAAGATCAAATAGAGTCACTGACTGTGGTGCCCATGATGCATTGTAGGGGACTAGATCTGACTCCTGAAACAGAGGGTTATGTTTGTCTGTTAAAGAGAAATGTAGTTCCTGTGTCAATCAGTCTGAAATTATAAAAGATACTGCACAAAAGCTGGCTGACCATGCTTCCAAGATCCACAAGAAACTACCTGAGTCATAGATCCCCTTGTGCTATATCTGGAATTGGGGGTCCTGGTTACTGTCCCAGCCATGGCCTTTATTAATATTTTGATAACATTACCATTTAAATTTACATACTCAAACATGTTTCTTCTTCTTTGATAACCATTAAAGTACTGGTAATTACCCAAGCCCAACATCAAAGCCTGGCTCCACATCCATGGCTCATCAATAAATCCTCAGAAGAGGAACATAACACCCCTGATCCCTTATGTCAGACAGGGAGGGAGCTCCTTGGCGTCTACATAGGTAGAGCCAGTACCCAGTTCAGCAGGAGATAGCCATCTAAGATGGACCTTCCTCCTTTTCCACCCTTCATCAATTTTCAGGGATAAGGTCTTTCAGCAGGGACTAGTAGAGATAGCACAGTTGGGGCTGGGAGACCTCCTCCTCCACTCACCTGAATTTGGGCAATGTCGCAGAGCCAATCCTCCTCCCACTGTTATCAGAGAAGCAAAAATAAAATAACAAAGACTCAGGAAATCTCTAAAGCTCAAGGGCAGAGCACATACGCCTTATATCTCATGCCCTGACCTTTAGTAACCTTTTTGCCATTCTAATCTTGTTAAAAGTTCATGCATATGGACTGCATCTCACATATGTAATTTAATCTGCAAGGATTCTGGGAAATGTGTGTGTGTGTGTTGTGCCTCTGAGATGACTCAGCAGCTTGTCAGTCATTTCCATCAATCTAATCCGTAGCTGATCAAGAAATCCTCAGAGGAGGATCTTCCAGAGACCCAGGGAGAATCACTCGAGCTGGGATGCTCATCTCTTAAAATCGGAAAGCTTGCTTTATCTGCATGCTTTTTCCCTGCCATCACAACATCACTTTTCTGTTCATGCCATATTCTTGATTCTGTTAGCACAGACCTGCTCTGAGCACGTGATCTCATGATCTTCATTAAGTATAGCCACTTTTTTCTTCTTTGCTAAACTTGCAGTTCTTTGCTTGCCGTACACGAGAATCTATCTGGAATCTATCTGTCAGATCCACCATGAAGTGTCACTTCTTCAAGACTTTCATCCACTTTGTAGTATTCTATTTTTCATTTGAATTGGAGGGAAATTATTTCTCAGTTTTCACTTAAGAACTTTGCTGATAAGATCAGGTTCTAAGTTCTATTTACATTCAGTTGCTAGGAAGAAAATGTGACGAGAATGAACTCTTGAAGGAAGGCAGTGAGTGATTATAAAAGTTGAGAGTAATGAATGGGTCTATAAATGTTAAAATGGAACAAAATTAGAAAATATTAGAGCTGATTGGATGTGTCTCAGTGAAAACACACATGGAAGAAGTTAACTTGCAACTGTCCCATTGCTTGTCCATTTGAGTGGAATGGGAGTGTTGGTGTCCCACATGGTTTTCTGCATGTTTAGTAAGTACTTGGACAGTAGTCTCAAGGGGCAACTACCAAACTTTTTATTTTCTCCAAATTTGATCATTACATGAGTGATATATCATTTTCCACAAGAAATATTGCCCTTTCCCATGTTATTCTGTCAGCCTAAAATTCCACTTGATGATAAATAATTTCCAATTCATATTTTTTGAGAGCAAAAGGTCACACTCATTTGAGACTTCATAAAGGTTTTACTTAGTATCATAAGAGACTCTAACTGTCCATTGCTGTGTTCATATCATCTATTCAAGTACAGGTCTCCCGGTCTGAGAAGCGACTGTGCTCACAAGGGGAATACAGCTCACCACCACTCCCATGGTTTGTGCCAGCCAAGGCTTTTCCCCAGCAACATTCTGCTTACATTTTTCCATCTGTTTTTGGGCAGTGACAATCTTACCAGAAATATTCACCTTTGAGCAGAAACATTTCACTCACTGTAAAAAGTAAAAAAATAAATTGGCATTTTATAGATGGTATTATTGAACTGTAGACAAACAGGGTATGTATCACTTCAGAATGCTTTAATCATGTAATTCCAAGGTCTGTCTCATGGAAAATACAAAATTGTTCCACTTCTTTCTGAGGGTGATCCCTCCATAATTCCTTGAGGATAAGTTTCTCTGAGTGTTTAGGAAATAAAGAATAATTTTACAGCATGCCTAAGAATATGCCCTGAGAGTAAATCATTATAAATTAAATAAGTTGTATAGAAACTGTGCAGTATGCATGTAAGTTATTATTAAACAAATGAAAAAAATCTGTTTTCAGTTAGACCTGCCCATTACAAATACTTATTTTAATTTTGTGGTAATTTAGTAAAATTAAGACTAAAAGAAATTACAGAATTGACACACCAACATGAGTGATCACAATATACAATGAATGATTAAATTTTTAAAAAGGATTACAGTGAAAGATACACTTGCATTAATGACCCTAAAAACATTTCTCCTTACTTTAAACACACTTTCATTATTCTATTATTCTTGCCTCTCTCTGAAGCACTTCTGCAAGTCCTCTTTTAAAGTATCCTTATGAGATGATAAAGAATTATAGTGCATCCTGCTGCCAATTCCCATGAATGAGAGTGACAGGTTCAACAAACTTGACAATGTGTCCTCATCTGCCTGATTTGCCAGATCTAGCACTGTGGGAAGTCTGGCTCTTCCCAAAAGTAAAAATGACCACATAATGTAAATATTTTGAATGTGTTCTGGACACCAGAACAGCCACAATAGCACAGCTAAACACCCTCATGAAAGAAGACTTAGAAATTGCTTCAGGAATTGGCAAGGACAATGGGATAAGTGTGTTCAAATATGGGGGAGGATTGTGAGAGGGAATCATGGCAATGTGTCTGCTAAAATACTAGTTTCAAAAATTTGAACATTCAACTAAGTTGTTGATCTCATTCTAACTTTGAAATATGTGCAAAGGTTTGACTATATTCTTTTCGTTTTCCATGTCAGCAAATTAATTTACATTAGTGAAAAACACATGACCATTATTAGATGGGAAAGAAGCAATAAAGAAAGATTAATATTAAGGTTGAAAATATATAAGTATTTTGCAACATCAGGTGGTTTTGCAATATTACAGATTAAATTCAGTTTAAGTTGTGGACATTAAATATTTTTTAAGTAGTGATACATTGCTGCACATGCAGAGGCACAAATTTGCCTACATTTCCACAGAGCAGATTCTCTGGGTCACTCTTCCCAGGGCCCCCAGCACCTCCTTGTTCCTCAGGCTGTAGATCACAGGGTTGAGCATTGGGGTGAGGAAGATGTAGAAGACAGCCAGAACCTTGTCCTCTGCTGGGGAATGGAGGGATTTGGGACGGAGATAAGTATAAGCAAAGGGTGCATAGTAGAAAGTCACCACAGTGAGGTGGGCACTGCAAGTGGAATAGGCTTTCTTCCTGCCTTCCCGTGAGCGCATGCAGTAGACAGCAAGAAGGACCCGACCATAGGAACACAGGATGACCAGGAAAGGAATGACAAGAAAGAGGATGGTGCTAATGAACACAGTGTACTCATAGATCCTGGTGTCCATGCATGCCAGAGTGAGCATGGATGGGACATGGCAGAAGAAATGATTGATGGTCCTGGACCTGCAGTAAGGGATACAGAGGGCATATACTGTGTGAGCACAGGAGTTGACAGCACCCATTGCCCAGGATCCCAGAATCATCAGCACACACACTCTTCTGTTCATGTGGATGGGGTAATGCAGAGGGAAGCAAATTGCCACATAACGGTCATAGGACATAGACATCAGGATCAGTCCTTCTGAACCTGCTAAGGTCAGGAAGAAGAAACTCTGCACCCCACACCCAATGAAGGTGATGGACTTGTTTCCAAAGAGGAAACCAGAAGCCATCTTGGGCACAGTGGTGCAGATGTAAATGAGGTCCGTGAGGGAGAGCTGGCTGAGCAGGAAGTACATGGGTGTGTGGAGCTGGGCATCCAGGAGGATGAGCAGGACCATGCACAGGTTGCCAGCCAGGGCCATCAGGAAGGTGGGGACAGTGAGAGTGAAGAGGAAAAGGCCAAGTCTTGATGGAGGGAACAGGCCCAGGAGGATGAAGTTGGTAGAGGTCTCATTGTCATGTTCCATGGTGCACTTATATGGTTTGTCTGAAGACAGACACAACAGTGATAGGTAGAGATCACTATTAGCCAATTTTGAAAAATTCCTTAAGATAATAAGCATGTGAATCATTCATAAAGTTGTAAAACTTAAAAATAAATACTCAATCTTACCTATTTAAAAAATAAATATTATTTTCCTCCTGAGGATTTAAGACTATGAGGCATCTACTACTGAAAAAATTTTAAGAAATATAAAAACTTGCATAACGATTGTATTTCTATTAAAACTTCAAGAAGATGTGAATAGTTTATTTCCCAATGTGAACCTCAAAATCATCAAATTCTGATGTTACATTTTTCAAAACACTTGTATAGAAAATGAAAGTAAATGTACATTATAGGTCCATATCATGAATAAAACTTTAATTCTCTCATGATATAACTTTTGCATTGGTATTTACTTCTTCAGCAAACTGTCACTTTTAAAAAGTATATTTCCTTTTTGGAGATCCTTGTCCAGTAACCCCATGTGAAACCTTTGCATGTTCAGCAGGGAAAAATTCATTAACAAAACAAATAAAACAAAGTATTTTGTGACAGGAATATGGAATTCTTGTAAATCTTTGTGCTTTTTAATAATCATTTTAAATGATGCTGGCAATGTGGAAAATAATGTCATGATACCTCAAAAAGGAAACAAAATTTGAACATGAAGTATTAATTCCACCTTTGCTGTGTATGCCTAGGAGGTAATGAAGACACTCAACTAGCTGTTTTTATGCCCATTTTCATAGCTGCATAATTCACATTAGCCACAGGTAAAAACACCTTAATTCTTCATCCACAGTGATCCACAAAAAATGTGGTGTGCATACCCAGGGAATATTATTCCACCTCTTAAGGGGAACACATGTTGACACATGTTACAACATGGAGGAGCACTGATGATGTCACACTAAGGGAAGAAGCCCACCACAGGAGGACAAACACTGCGTGGATGCACTTTAGGAAGTGGAAATGGTGGAATGGCGGTGCTCTGGGCTGAGTGTAGGGAGAGAAGCTGAGACAGACGTAACGCAATGCTTACAGAGTTTCGGATCAGTGTGGTGGGACAATCTGGAGGTGGAGAGGTGATAACTGCCACAGGAGGATGACTCAGAGCCTCCCCACTGTGCTATCTCAAAGGTAAAGTCCTGAACTTTACCTCACACATTTTACTGTCACAGAAATGCCACAAAACCCACACTTAGTAAAGTTATTCCAAGTGTGTTGTAAGGCAGTTAAAGCAGTATCCTGAGCCATGTTGGAGCAATTTATATTCCACCACTGTGTGATCTGTGGTAATTTGCAAAAAAAAATTTAATAGAAGAAACTGTTTTCAGAAGAACCTTAGAATCAATAAGACAGGAGCAGATTAGATTAAAATTGTCCTATTTACTGTGCATAACTAGTTTTATTATTAAGAAGTAGAAAAATGTTGATTGAAATATGCACAAATGTCAGATCGGGTCTGATATGGATAGTGTATCTCATGAGTGCCATTTCAGCATCTATTTTCTTATCTGCATTCCTCTGGGCTAACATTAGAATTCAGCCCCATATCCTGTTGTGTGCATAACATTCCAGCACTATCCCTGACAGAGAAGCAACCTCAGTCATCAAGTTATTGGTTTCACTAATACAGATGAACATTTTTCTTGTGTAAAAATAACTTCCATTTTTATCATTTTTACCCTTTTATTCTTTAGTGAAATAAGTATAAATAAACTATCCAGAACATATTTTAAGCATTTCCACTTACTTTGATTTTCTTATATTACCATCAAAATGTGGAATGTAGATGTCAGAGGAGCCAACATGGAGGAAAAAGGGGGCAGGGAGACTCTGAGGATGGAGTCCTGACCTTAAGAAGCAGAAGCCTTGGGGCAGGTCTGTCCTACCTGAGAGGAGAGAAGGAGGCATGGAAATCACTGATTGTCCTCACACATTGTCACCAGGAACCGTCCAGGTTTGTCCAGGACATGGGTGAATTTAATCCTAATGGTAGTCTCTTTAGGTAACTATCAACCATGACATTTTGTGGGTGAGAAAACTCAGATTCCGAGATTTTAAGTGAACTATCCTTGAATGCCAGCTAGGAAAATGTCCAGGCATGTGTATAGAAACATATATAAAGTTTCCATATATGTATAACAGTGCACGTGTAATTGTAATGTGTATATGTTAGTGCACACAGCCGTTGTACAGTATTTTTATAGAAATAAATACATACATATTTAAACCTTTAAAAATTGCACAGGCAATTTGTTTTTCCAATATCTTTGGTTAATTATCCTATACTAAGGGATGTTCATATTTTAATCACCCAAAACAAAAACAAAAATGAAAAGAAGAAAAAAATTTTAAAATATAAATTTACACAACAAATAAATTATTTAAAAGAGTTGTAAAATTTCTTTAAACACAAATGACAATGTTTTTCTGTTAAAAAGGTCCAAAGAGAAAAAGGAAGTGGGAGGGATTGGGGAAAGGAAAGAAGAGAATGGAATTAATATGAGAAAATGAAAAAATATACACAAAATCTTTGCAAATAGGAAGAGGTGGAGGGGTTGAAGGGAGGGCAGGGGAATGGGGAAAAATAAGAGCCAAGTTGGATTATGTAAAGGTACAAATTTCCAATAATGAATGCCATCATATTGTATATCTTAAATGTACCAATAAAACTAAAAAATAGTTACCCATGTGGGCATTTTGTGTTTCCTTTATCACTTGATTTCACTGTTTTTCCACTTGACCCAGCACCAAATATAATTACTCTTATAGAAAAATGTTTTTTAAAAAACTAAATGGCAATTGATATCTTATTCCACATGACACAAGGTCATTACTAGGAGAATTTGATGGAAGAGAAACATCCTCATGATCTCCAGTGTAAAGCAGGTGCATATTCAACATCATGAGTGAAATTCTCCAAGTGATCCCCACACATTACAATGAATTCTGTGCTGTAGTCCACATTCATCTTTGCATTGCATTACCTCATTATACTTCCATTTAGAGTTGAAAATAAGATACTGAAAATGCCTCTTTTGTGATTCCTGTACTAATAAAATACATAGAATTTTGAAATGTAACATCCTTGTCATAACAGGAATAAGAGAAGCACAGATACTTGAGTCACTGGTTCCCATAGGGGATGAAGTGATAGAGCTGGGAACCAAAGAGCAGTGCCCCCAGCATCAGCACTGTGCAGTTTCCACTGCAGCACAGGCTCCCTCACTCTGCTCCCTGTTGATCAGAGGATTCTCAGAGAGGGATCTTACACAGCAATGCTGCTTTCACTGCATCTCTTCTGATCATTTATGAATGTGGAGCCAGACTGAATAAACCAAAAAGGCCTCCAGTCATTTTGTAGAAAGCTTTCAAAGAACCGTTAGGCTAGAATTTTTAAAGCTTTTAAATGAAATGAATTGTCAAAGATTTAAGTAGAAATTACATAAAGAAATGAGTATTTCTCACACTGAGGACACTATCAGCCTGCTGGGCAGAAGTCTGAGTCACTTCTCTCTCCTCAGGACACCTGACCTATCCCTTGCCCCTGATCTCCCAGAAGGTGACCCTCCTGGCTTACAGGTCAACCTAAGGATGGGGGCAAAGGTGTGGGGAGGGCCTTGAAGTTTCTGACTCTGGAGAACCAGCCACAGCTCCGTGCACAAAGCTAGTCCTGCCCAAGTCTCCTTCCCTATACTGAGACATATTCTGCACTCACCTCAGTGAACTAGAATTCACCACACCGTAAAATGGCTGTTGTAGGATCTCAGAAGTCAGAGCAGAGTCCAGGTCAAACAGAGCATCAGAATGAGACATAAGCTCCAAAGTCAGCCATCAATGCCACTTCCAATGGACCCTCCCTCTGCCAGCACTCAGCTGGATGTCAGTGGGTCAGTCCACCCTGCTCTCTCTCATCCCATGCCCTGACCACCTCTCCCAGATCTCCTGATCCATTCACCTGACAGTGAGCCCACAGTCACAGGAGAACATAATCGTGTTTCTGTGTGGACCTTTCGAGTTCTGTCCTGACAAGTGTACCTACAAACCTCTCACTCCCCACCTGGCATTTCAGAGACCTCCAGGAGACTGAACAGCAGCCAGGATTCCATCCTCCTGCAGCTGTGCACTGAGTCTCAGGACTGCTGTGTCCCTGAGGAATGTCCACTGAGACCGATGGGAGGGGGCAGTCACCAGGGACATGGCCTGGCCTGAGGCCAAGCTGAGGACCAAGCACTGTGGGGCCCTGAGATCTCTCCAGGCTGCCGTGGGGAGGACCAGACAGGTTCATGGGGACCTTCCCGGGCTGTCCTGCTCTGGTTGGCCATGGAACCTTCTGTGTCAATGCTGTAGCTCCAGGCATACTTGGGTATGATGTGCTTGCATGGATCGATTATTTCCCACTTTTTACATAAAGTATAAGAAAATGAAATGAGTTTGATAAAAACACATAACTAAAAATTCAAGGTGTGGTAAACTGATATTAAATAGGTTCAAATTACTTCTTTGTTTTTCCATTGTTTGTTGTTACATTTTAGGCATATAATACAGTTACCTTCATTATTGGAAACTTGTACTCTTAGAGGTTGCATCTTGGTTCTAATTTTTTTCCCCACTCCCCAGCACTCCCTTCAATCCCTCCATCCCTTCCCATTTACAGAGACTTTATTTCATTTTTTCCTTTTTGTTTCAAAATGCCCATAAATTTATTGAACAATTTTTCTTACTAAAATCTATAATTCCATGATATTATTGTGGATATGGTAGCAAATTATTCAAAGAATATGATGAAATTAAATTTTTATTGGATATTGTCCCTTAAATGTTCGCCTACCTCTGAGACTTCCTTGGAAATGAATTAATTTTGCCTCCTCTTCAAGAAGTTGGTCTTTTCATATTGCAGGACCTAAAAATATTTGTGCTTTTGATTTTCTTGACCAACAATATTCCAGAAATCAGAATGCACAGATATTCAATATCCTTACACATGAGAAGTTATTGAATTTATTTCTTTTTCAAACTTTTAATTTCCACATTCTTGCAGTATGCAATTATTCCATTCTTTGTAGGAAGTTGATACACATAGGGAATGCATCTTAATCCTTCGTACATCCCCTTCCCCTTGCCTTCCTGTCACCTCCTTCTGTCCTTTTTTCCCTTTCTATTCACACAGAATATCTCTCTCTGTTTCCTATTATCTATGTTTTATTTTACCCTTAATTTATTTGTAATTTGGATTTTAATATAAGAGAAACCACATCATATTTAAGGTTGTGTGTCTGATTTATTCTGCTCAATATTATGATTTTTTTTTTACAAATGACTCAAGTTTATCCATCTTTGTGGAACAGTAGTACTCTATTTTGTATAAATTCTCTATTTTCTTTATCCATTCATCTGTTGGTTAACAACAATGGACTTCCCAGATTCGTAGAATTGTAACATAACTTGAAATCTGGAATTGTGTTTCTTCCTGCTTTACACTTAGATTTACTCTGGATTCCTTTAATTCCTTTGACCAATCTGGGATGTTCTTGAATATCAATTTAGGGTTATTTTTTTCTAGTTCTGTGAGGAATGCTATTGAGAACTGGGCTGCAGTTGCACTAGATGGATATGTGAGTGTTTTTATAATGGACATTTACGCATCACTGTTTCAGGAGATCCAGGAATAGAGAATACATTCCCATTTTCTGATATTCTCTTCCAACTCCTTTCTCCAGAGTAGTGTAGTATTCATTGTAGAGTTCTTTCAATTTCTCAGTAAGATTAATTCCTAAATGTTTAAATTTTTGAAGCCATTGTAGATAGTACTGTTTTCTTAATTTGTTTCTCAATAATTTCATTACTAGTGTACCGGACAACTATTGAGTTTTGTAGGTTGATTTTGTATCTTTCTACCATGCTTACATTGCTTGGTATTACTAGAAGTATTCTTGGTGTAATGTTGTGTATTCTATTAAAGGGTCATGTCATCTGAGAATAAAATAGTTGCTATAATACATAAAGATAGATAGATGATAGATAGATAAATAATGTTTGTGTGTCTGTGTATGAGGTAATGTGTGTGTATGTGTGTGTTACCTGATTGTCCTGGATGAAGTGTTGAGAACTACACTGAGCAAGAGTGGTGATAATGGACACACTTGTCTCATTCCTTCAGAATTTAGAACAAAATTGTTCAGCTTTTTTCAATTTGATGTAGTATTGGCACAAGGTTTCAAATAAATGTTTTTATCTGATTGTGATGAGGTCCATAAATTCCTAGTTTTTTAGGATTTTTATTATTAACAGCCATTGGAGTTCATCAAAGGCTTTTTCTGTGTCTATTGAGATGCTCATGTGGTTTTTGTCCTTGCTTCTGTTTGTGTGTTGCATTGCATTTATTGATTTGCAAACACTGAACCATCCTTGCATTCACGGGATGAAGGCTACTCAGTCCTAATGTATGATTTTAAAAACGATTTGTATTCTGTTTGCCAGTAGCTTGTTGGTCTTTCCACCTATGTTCATTAGTGAGATGGGCTTGTAGTTTTCTTTTTCAGTTGAATCCTTGTCCAGCTGTGCAATCAAGGTAATGCTAGCTTCCAGGAATGTATTTGACAGTACTGTTTTCTTTTCTTTGCAATTTCATGGAAGAGATTGAAGTGTATTTGCATGAGGTCTTCCCTAAAGTTCTTGTATAATCACTGGTGAATCCCTCACATCTTGGGTTGCATTAGCAGGTAGCTTTTTATTAGTGCCTCAATATTTTTGCCTGTTATTGAGGTATTCAGAGATATTGTATCTTCTCAGTTCCCTTTAGTAATTTATACATATCTCAAAATCTATCCATTTCTTCTGGATTCTCCAATTTGTTGGAATACAAAAGAATTTTAAATAATTAGTAAGGATCCTCTCAATTTCCATAGTGTTCATCTTGATTTCACCTTTTTCATTTCTTATTTCCTTGATATAGTCTTTCCTTTCACTGTACATATTGAGATTATGTAGGCCAATACATGCTTTGACATGGAAATAGTTTTGTTTTGTTTTGTTTTTTGTACCTGGGATTGAACTTGGGACCTTATGCTTGCAAGGCAGGCAGCAGAACCACTAAGCAAAATCCCCGGGAACATGGAAATAGTTTTAATACAGATTAAGTAATCAGTAAACAACATCCAGTGACAAAAAAAGAAAGTCAGCAATTTATGAGGAGAAAAAATAAATGGGTCCATAATATGATAGTAAAAAGAAAGATTATAAGGCTCTGCAATATCACATTTTATTATTGTGAAATCTTGGATGTACATAAGTAGAGTAAAAGGTACAGTTCAAGATGTGAACTCACAGGTGATTTCTTATAAATACTTCTAATAATCTTGAGAAAGGAGAAAACATGATTTTTCCAGTCACATAACTTTTCAGAGTCTAGAGTGTCAGATACTGAGGATGTAAGCAATTGCATATCTGATGCATGAAGTGTTGACACCTGAGGACTCCCTCAGGGAACTGCACTCCATTTAGCATAAATATGCAAAAAGTATCAGGTGGAGAACTGCAGGTAGGAAAACACAGATGTAGTGTCAGATTAGCTATGAGAATTGCATGTCACATTGAGGGAAGTGATTTCATCACCATGATTTTAGTTACATAACTCCAGACACAATTTCAAGCTGTCTGCATTTCGTTGTTATTTTTTATTGCATATGTAAGATGAAAACTATCATATTTAGATATATACAAAGAATAGATTAGTATAGTAACAAATTCTTCTATATATCACCTTCCATACTTCCTGCTTCTGTGTGAGCATAATGAGCAACCAAAATGAACCCTAAAAATTACTATGCAATACAATATTATAACCTATCATTTTTGACTATGCTTTAGACAGCTTAACTGATGTATCCTACCTAACTGCAAATTTGTATCATTTAACATACTTCTCCCCATTTTCTTCCAATCAGGAATCCTGGTGACCACCATGTTACATATGTTTTGATGTCATTCACTTCATTTACATCAAAAATATGAGTGATATGTAGTGTTTATTCTTCTTTTTACAGTGTTGAGCACTGAACCCAGAACCTTGCATACAATAGGTGAGCAAGCTCAAGCTGAGGTACATCTCCAGGACTTCTAAAATTTTATGTTTCATGCAGTCTCATCAAATTGCCTGGCTAGCCTGGAACTTGGGGAAGTCCTGCCTCAGTTTATCCAGGATGTGGGTTTAAGGGCATATGCCACCCAAGCCTGGCTACCATTTTAGATTTTCATCTGAAAGGGATTCAGTTCACATTAGAAGAAGACAAAGAGGGCTGTACTCTCATATTAATATAATGAATTCCAGATTCCACCAGTGAGAGAACAGATGAGAATTGGCACTGGGATCCTCTCTGGGAAGTCCTCCTGCCAGCATGTCTGAGGGACCTCGGGCATTTCAGGTGAGAGACAGGGAAAGTCTGCCCCATGCAGTGACGAGAGCCTCTGTTCTTCTGCCTGGTGGGGGCCACATTGCTCCAGGACAGGTCCTCTTGGTCACAGACTTCTTCGTGACCACTCTCTGTCACTCCCCCTGCTCTCTCATGCTTATTTCTCCATGTCTGGCAGAACGTGAATGTCAGTTTTTTGCCCCCACTGGGAAATAGAGACCATGTCACTTCACATTTTTCCACCTGCAGTGTTTACTTCCCCAATCACCATACCTGAACCAAACTTGTCACACATATCCTGTCTCCTTCACACACAGAGAAAAGAGTGCTCGTGAGACTCCTTTGTCAGCACAACTTGTGCAACATGGTCACTACCAGTTATGTGTCAGAACTCTCTTGAGAAATGTCTCAAAGAGAAAACACAGCTGAATTGACCACACACATTCCATCCTATGCACCCTGCCTTCCTCACGGGTCCATGCATTCGGCTCTGACCCACACAGGGCACCATCCTAGGGACAATGAATGCAGTGGAGGTAAACATCACCAGTGCTCCGAGGCCCTCAGCTCTCAGTCCTGGGCCTCCATTTCACACCCACGTGGGGAGGATCATTGCCTTTCATGGAGTCAGTCTCAGATTTTCACTGGGAATCACTTACAGTAGAATCTTGAGACCAGATTCCGCTCCATCCTGGTGATTCTTCATGGCTTTAAAGCATCAGAGACTTAGGTCGCATTTTAGTCTTCAGCTCGCAGAAAGCTAGTTTTTCCAGCACCATTTATGAAAGAGGCTACCTTTCTTCCAGAGAAGGTGTTTGGCCCCTTTGTCAAAGATAATGTGGCAGAGTGTGCTTTGGATTCTTTCCTCATCTTCTAATCTGGTCCATTGATCTCTCAGCTCTGTCATGTTTTTGTTTTTTTTTTGCCAGTACCACGTTGTTTTTAATACAAAATCTCTTCTATATAATTTCAAATCAGGGATTGTGATGCCCCCTGCCTTTCTTTGTAGCCCAGAATTGTTTTTGCTCTTCTAGGCCTCTCTCTTCTCTTTCCAAATGAATTTTAGGAATGATTTCTCTAGTGCTGTATGGTAATGGTATCTGGATTGGGATCGCATTAAATCTGAGTAGCAATATTATCAGCATGGGCGTTTTCACTATGTTGGCTCTCCCTACCCAGGAGTAAGGGGTGTCTTTCCGTTTTCTGATATCCCCTTCAATCTGCTACTTTAGAGTACCGTAATTTTCAATGTAAAGATCTTTTACTGCCTTTTTTAGATTGATTCTTACATCTTTCATTTTTTTCACTATTCCCCTTCTGATTACCTTCCCAAAAGAATTAAAAGCATCAAACCACAGTGATATATGTGCACCCATGTTTATCATGGCACAATTTACAATAGCTAAAAATTGGAAATAGTGCAAATGTCTTTCAACTGATGAATGGATAAAAAAGATGTGGTTATTTTATATAATGGAGTACTATTCAGTCATAAAGAAGGATAAGCATGAGACATTTCTGGGCACATGGATCCACCTTGAGAACATATTCTTAAGTGAAATAAATTGAACACACAAGTGTAAATATCACATTGTCTCTCTGGTATAAGAAACCGAAAATGTAGGTAAAGACCAAATAAAATAGCAGACATGGTGAAAGAGGAAGACATTGTTCCAAATCATACCATGTGTGAGATGCTTTACTAATAATTAAAATGATTTATGTGAAAAAGAAGGTATAATATTATTAGGAAATGAGCTAAGATATAGATTGGGAAATGAAAATATATTCTTTTAAAAATATGATATACAGTATATTTACTATGTTTATTCTTTAATCATTTTTGTTATAAAAATTATTTTTTCATAAAATGATTTTTATATTTTATTTATTAATATCTACTTGTATTACATTAAAATAAAAACAATAAAAAGCATTGGCAGCATTCAGTTTCCTGTTTGAATTTGAATGAACTTATTTTTCCACTTTTAGTTAAGAATTGAAGTTGATAATACTGGATTCCAAACTCCATTTTCATCATTTGCTAGAAATAAAGTGAGAAAGGAGAATGTAGATTTAGAGGAAGGCAGCGAGTGCCTTTAGAAATTGAGAAAAATGGGTCTTCAAAATTTTAAAATTGGTCAGAATGAAAAAATTGTGGAACTGACTCTTTTCAATGAAAGGGAACAAGAATGAAGTTACCCTAAAACCATCAAACTGCCTCTCCATTGGGAGTGTAGGGAGCATTTATGTGCCCCACAGTGTACTGAGTGCTTAGGAAGTGCCTGGAGAAGAGTGGGAAGCAGCAACTCTCCGATTTTTCTTTGTCTTTTTTTGCCTAGTTTAAATTAATGCAAATTCTTTCTTTGTTTCTGGTTAAACCTGATCATTATAGATATTCTTGTTATTTGGGCTAGTTTATTAAGCTTAATATATAAAGAAGTGCAATTAATATGTTAATATAAGTGATGACCACAATACAAATGTTTAAATTTTTAAAACATAATTACAGTTAAATACACATTGTCATTAATTGTCATCAAAATTCTCTCCCATGCTTCAAATACACATTGCATTGATACTGTCAGTACTGAAGCAGATCTGGAAGCCCTCTGCTTGACTGTATTCATGAGGTAGGGTGAAAAATAGAGAGAATTCTGCTGCCCAGTACCATCCAGTGGGAAGTCAGGCTCCTAAAACCTGGCAGGGTTTTCCTCCACTTTCTTCACCAGATCTGGCACCATTCACATTTAAGCTCTTCTCCAAAGTCAAAATAAACAGGAAAGGTAAACATTCTGAGTCAATTCAGGACATAAATGTGGCCAAAACAGCCCATCTAATGCAAAGAAAGAGTCTTTCTGGAATTGCTTCAGAAAATGGCAACAATGATGGGATGAGTGTATTTGAATGAGGAGGAGAATTTGAGCAGGGTTTATGACAAGGTGTTTTTTACTGCAATATGAATATTTTTAAAATTTAGCCATTTAAAAAATTGTTTGATCATACATCCTATTCCTAGAGTTCACAAAGTTTTCCACATTTTCCATTTCATTTCTCCATGTTCATAAAACATTGTTCTCACATTAATAAACCATATAGGTTCATAATGTTGATGAAGCATGATGATCTAGAATATTTATACTAATAGAATACTTATATTACTAGAATAATTATAGTAACAAATTTTAAAGATTTAAATACCAATTTATTTCCTGAGACCTTAGCATTAAATATTTTTCATGTGAAATCCACTCATGAACATACTGAGGAAAACATTTACCTACATTTTCAGAGAGTAGATTTTCTGAGTCACTCTCCTCAGGGCCCCCAGCACCTCCTTGTTCCTCAGGCTGTAGATCACAGGGTTGAGCACTGGGGTGAGGACGGTGTAGAAGACAGCCACCACCTTGTCCTCTGCTGGAGACCGGAAGGACTTTGGGCGGAGATAAGTATAAGCAAAGGGTGCAATGTAGAAAGTCACCACAGTGAGGTGGGCACTGCAGGTGGAATAGGCTTTCTTCCTGCCTTCCCGTGAGCTCATGCAGTAGACAGCAAGAAGCACTTTCCCATAGGAACCCAAGATAACAAGGGAAGGGAACAGGAGAAAGATGGTGGTGCTCAGAAAAACAGCGTACTCATGGATTCTAGTTGCCCTACAGGCCAGAGTCAGCATGGCTGGGACATCGCAGAAGAAATGATTGATGGCCCTGGACCTGCAGTAAGGGATACGGAGGATGTAGACTGTGTGAGCACAGGAGTTGACAGCACCCATTGCCCAGGATCCCAGGATCATCAGCACACACACTCTGCTACTCATGCGGATGGGGTAATGCAGAGGGAAGCAAATAGCCACATAACGGTCATAGGCCATAGACATCAGGAGCAGTCCTTCTGAACCTGCTAAGGTCAGGAAGAAGAAACTCTGCACCCCACATCCAATGAAGGAGATGGACTTGTTTCCAAAGAGGAAACCGGAAGCCATCTTGGGCACAGTGGTGCAGATGTAAATGAGGTCCATGAGGGAGAGCTGGCTGAGCAGGAAGTACATGGGTGTGTGGAGCTGGGCATCCAGGAGGATGAGCAGGACCATGCACAGGTTGCCAGCCAGGGCCATCAGGAAGGTGGGGACAGTGAGAGTGAAGAGGAAAAGGCCAAGCCTTGATGGGGGGAACAGCCCCAGGAGGATGAAGTCGGTAGAGGTCTCATTGTGATTTTCCATGGAATATTAGTGTGGTTTACTCTAAAAAGTGATGCAACAATCAATAGGTAAAGATCATTATGAACTTTGCCAAATTTCCTACTATAGTTAGATTGTGATTTGTTTATTAATTTTAATGTTTTGAAATGAAGAATCAATTTTGAAAAAGTAAACATCATTTTAATTCTGACTTTACTATTTTATGAAACAACTATGTATGATTTAGGAGTTTTATAAAAAACATGAAAATTCACAGAACAATTATAGTTCAGTAAAACTGCAAGTGGTATGAATGCTTCACTGCCTCATAGTGACTTACATAACATCAAATTCTCTTTTATGTTCAAAATATATGCTTTAAAATACTTGTAAAAGTTCACATTTTAGTCTGGTTTATATTATGAATAAAGTTTAATACACTCACATACAATTTTATTCTTAACTATTTATTTTTCAGACATTCTTAATATTTCACAGGAAAAGCACTCATTTTAATGAAATACATATCATTTTTGGTAGTCTTTGCCCCAAAACTCCCCTGTCTAACTTGCTTTGGGTCAGATATCACTATAAGACTCTTCGGTTCAGATAACTAGATAGTGTTCTTCTTGTCATGCACCTCTGTATGAGGTGGCAGTGATTCACACTTCTTATTTACAGTGCTGACCATCACTGTTCCCCTCTGACTCCTTCCTCCACATCCAAATGAATACCAGGCACACTGAAAGGCGTTCAGCATGAGCAATCATCTGAGAAATGTATGTCAGAATTGCAAGGGGACACCATTACACATTCAGCAGGAAAGTCCTCATTAAAGAACCAAATAAAGCAGAAAATAGTTCTTGACAAAGACATAAAAAAAATTGAAAATCTTTGTCCGTTTTTGTGAGAACTAGAACTAGTACTGTCACTGTGCAAAATAGTATAGTGATTATTCAAAAAATGGAAAAGAATTTGAATACAATCTAGTACTCCATGTCTAGATATGTATTACAGCTATTTTTATAGCCATTTTCAATGAGCATAATTCACAGTGTGCACAAGGCAGAAACAACTTCATTGCTAATCCACTGATGAATGCATAAACCAAATGGGGCATGTGTATGCAGTGGAATAGTTAGCTTTTCAAAGGGAACAATTATTGACACATGCTATAAGACAGATAAACACTGATAACATTGTCCCAAGTGAAATAAGCCAAACACAAAAGGACAAATATTGCCTAAATTCACATCATGAAGGACTACCCTGGTCAAAATCTGAGCTAGATGGTGAGATGGGGGTCTTCAGGGGCCGGGGGTACAGAGAAGGAGAGGTGTTATTTAGTGATTGTACACTTGCAGTTCAGAAAGATAGAATATTTCTGGAAATGTATGGAGGTAATAAATACACAATGGTATGAATGAACTTAGTTCTGCAGAACTATGCACATGGAAATGATTAAAATAACAAAATTTTCCTAAGTATCTTAACCCAAACTAAAACTCTCTTAAATGTATAAAGTTATTCTAAAAGTAGATTCACAATATATATTTTAATGTAAATAAGGTATTATCTTGAGGCATGTTGGAAAAATTTATCTTTCATCATTGTTTAATAAGTGGAAATTTGCAAAAAAGTATTAGAATATATTATTTTTATAAATTTGATTGGAATTAATATCAGAGTAGACTGATGCAATCATGTTTAATTTACATAAGAAATTTCAATTCAGCATAAGAAAGTAGGATATTGGAAATTACTAATGCACTGGACACTACAGCAACTTCTGTCCCCTGTTGCTGAAACAGTCCTGTCAGTGACACACTGTCCATCAGATGGTCAGTTACCCTGACTTCACAGCTGGAAAAGGAGCACAGGACTGAAAATCAAATGCCACCTTAGATCTGGTATGTGGCACTGTACCTCAGGAGCACTGGTCAGCATCTCTCTCTGCTCCTCCACACCCAAGTGGGCAAGAGTCACAATATAGCAGCATATTGTGTTGTGCACTTAAAATTCATGATCCTGACACTGGAGCATCCAGCATTTGTTTCAATATGACTTGGGCATCCAGTATTTGTTTCAATAGTGCAAAAGAATCTTTTCATACAAAAACAAAGCTCTCTCTATATATGAACCAAATTTTGAACATTTCCACTTACTTTGATTTTCTTATATGCCCTTCAATTAGTTTAATGTGGACATCAGCAGTACCAACATTTACACTGAAGGAGAGAGTGGACAGGAACACTCAGAGGACAGAGGCAGGCAGCAAAGAAGCAGAGACTTTGGGTCAGGACTCTGTCCTGCCTGAGAGAAGAGATGGAGGGAGGGACTTTACTGACTGCCCTCACACGCTGTCCCCAGGAGTGTGACAGGGTCTGTCCAGGACTGTGTTGGATTTAACCCCAACAGTAGTCCCTTCAGGGTGACATATCCCATGAGATTTTACAGATGAGAAAACTGACATGCAGAGATGGTAAGTGCACTGTCCTAGCTAGTTATGAAGGTGTACACACACATGAAATATATACAGATTCTGTGTATAAGAATAATTCCTTGCACACATGTCCCACTACTTAAGTATATATGTTGAAACACATAAGAATATATATTTGTGCAAATAAATACAAATGTATTTCAACATGTTTTAGAAGTCTGATTATTTTTCTAATATCTTCAAATGCTGATCCTGAAAAAAGGTGAGTCCACGTTGTAATAATGAAAAACAAGAAGAAAAGAAGAAAAACTCATTGAAATATTAATTTGCTACAGATGATATAGGATTGAGAAAGGGTGTGAAAATCACCAAGACTCAGGTAAAATTATTTTAGTGTTTAATACTTTGGCATCTTGTTGAGTATCATTTATCACCTGGTTTTACTGGTGTTCCACTTGAACCTGAAACAAATATAAAATCTTACTAGAAAAATGTTGTTTGGACAAAAGAAAATGAAAATTTGTGCCTTATTCCAAGTGATGAGATGGCCCTAGAAGGAGAATTTGTTTACAGAGAAACAGCTTTACAATCTGCAGTGTCAGTCAGGTACATGTGCAACCCACATGTAAAAATGAATTCTCTGTTACCATATGAAGTCAAAGTGCATCAGTTCATTGCATAGACCTCTTTTTACTCTTTCTATTTAGAGTAGAAAATGAGACACTCTTTAAGGTATTTCTTAGCATTCTCATATTAATAAAATATGTATATTTCCCCTATGTAACATCCTTGTCCAAGCAGGAATTAAGAGAAGCACAGACCCTTGAGTCACAGATGCCCACAGAGGGACCAAGTGATAGAGCTGGGAACCAAGGAGCAGCGTCCCCCAGAGTCTACACCATGCAGTTTCAACTGCAGCACAGACACCCCAACTCTGCTCCCTGTTGATCAGAGGATTCTCAGAGTGGGATGTTACACATCAATGAGGCTTTCACTGCATCTGTTCTGATCATTTTCAGAGGTGGAGCAAGACTCTGAATTCACCCAAAATCCCCCTAAATTTTGCTTTACAGGTAGTTTTCTCAGAAATTGCTGGTTCAACTTTCAAGACCCTCTGAATGAAGTAAATTGTCAAACACTTAAATACTAAATAAATAAACACATATTTCTCAAGTTTATGGCACAGTCTCACTGGTTTTTCAGAAATCTCCATCAGTTTTCTCTTCTCCTGATGCCTGAAACCCAAATGCTCCTGAGCCGAGTGACCATACACTCACCCACCTGCCTGGTGGAGGTCTAAGCTCTCTAACCCTGAGAACAAAGTCAGTCTTACTGGCAAGGCTTTGGTGTCATCGATTCTGGAAAGCCACCACAGTCCTTACACAAACCTGGTCATACCTGAGTGTCCACCACTGAGAGATGTTCTGCACTGACCTCAGTGCACTTGGATTCACCGCATTGTGGAGCGAGTTCTGTAGAATCTCAGGTGGCAGAGGGGAGTTGGTGAAGAGAGTTCTCACAGTGCGTGGGGAGCTCTCCTGGGTCCCCTTGTATGTGAACATTTCCACCACAGATTCATGAAGGTGAGCAAGCACTGAAGAGCTCCAGATTACTCTCCTTGCTTAGGAATAAATGACCTCATTGCATAATGACATAATATTTTTTCAATATTTAGAATGGTATAAAAAACTGTTTCAGTGTTGATCAAATTTAAAGTACCCAGTAATAATTTTCTGTGCTTGAGTGTCTCTAAATGTGAAGTTCCACAGGGACACATTAGCATTAATACAAAAGCAGGTAAGTGATGAAAAGACATCTCATGGATACATAAAATGTCATTACAAAGTCAGTCCCTTGATTTCTTTTTGAGAATTTTTATTCATCTCCATTGTATACATCACCAGATAAAGTCCAGGCTCAAACGTTGATCTAATTCTAGCCTTGACCTCTAGAAAGGTCAACTCGGGCTGCTCAGGTCTCTCTGAGTGTGCAGAGACACGAATGTGGATGCCTACAGGATGCCCCTGGGAACACACACCACGCACACTCAGAGCACGACTTGGGCAAGGACAGCACGAGACAGTGGTGGGGATTTAGAGTGTCCCACTAATGTCTCTGTCCTCTTCAGTACCATTACCATCACAAGTACAAAGATGCTTGCTTTCCACTCTGCTTTTCCAGTGCTATAGAATTCAAAGTGTTTTTGTAAGTTATACCTCTTTGCTTCTCATTAAAGCTTTTCCAGGTCACTAAAGTAGATATTATTATTGTCACTGAAACTCTGATTTCTTCACAGAAAATAAAAAATAAATAACTTGTAAAAATTAAGAACACAAAGCACCAGTTGGATTTAAATACAAATTGGACACAGCTTCTATTCATGTAGTTACCTGCATCCTACCCAAAGTGTGCTTTTAAACTTTAAAGATTAAGTGATTATTTCATACATGGATAATTTTAACCAGTCTGAGTTTTCTTTTACCATAAGCCCCATTACATATTTGCATAGTGAAATAATCTTAATAATTTCCAAGTATTTGTCTATAATGAGGGAAGGTAAAATAGGATCCAGATGACAGTAGTAAGATTACAAAGGTCCAGAGAATGAGTCATTACTCATGGAAGAAAATAAACCAATCAAAAGCAAAAGAAAATCCAAGCAAGAAGGAAGAAATGCACTGTCTACTATGCTTACTGTGAATTTGAACTCTAAATGTAGCTTTTTCTTCAAATTTCACTTGAATCCATGGAGACCATGTGCAGTATGCTGTGCTCAGCACTTCTGCCGACACCACCTCCCACCTGCTGTAGAGGGCAGCATCTTGATTAGCTCCCAGTTGCTGTCTCTTGGGTGTGCTTCACAGCCCAGGGTGTCTGTACACAGGGATATGGGAAGTACAGCAACTTAGCCCCACACCCACCTTCCATTCTGTTTTGCACACTAAGTTCTCTTAAGCATATGCCAGAATTTCTCCTCCCATTTAATAAATCTTAAAATGTTAGGGTCATTACCTTTTATTACGTCCCTATGTGGAAAAACTCACTGCTTTACTTACCTGTTGTGCTGGTATGCTTTCAAGTTGCTGAGCAAAATACCTGACCTGCACAGCCTAGAGCAGAGAGGTTTAATTTGACTCTTGGTTTCATTTGATGGGCAGCTGACTTCAAGACAGGGGTCTCATAGCAGAAGGGCCAGGAGAAACAAAACTGCTCAATTCATGGCATTGAGGAGGCAGTGGGTTCAGAAGGCTGTGAGCAGGAGATACCACCTTAAAGACCCATCTCCCATGCCACCTCCAACCTGACCCTAGCTCCTAACAAAACTTCCAGGTGTGAACATCAGTGGAGCAATCACACCACCCCCAGATCCAGTCAGCACTCTCAGAGCCTCTCCACAGAGTCACTGTGAAGGTAAGCCGACAGTCATGGCTCTCCTGCAGTCTTAATGAACAATGCAACTTTCCTGTTTAACTTTTTTTTTATGTATCCCAAGAAATTTATCTTCTAAATTTTCTCTTGAGGGGGGTGTTAAAAAGAACCATACACATGTCATATATGCACTTTTTAAAAAGTTTTTCAGACAGGGTCTCGCTATGTAGTTCAAGCTGGCCTTGAACTCACTATGAAGCCCAGGCTGGCCTCAAACTTACAGCAATGCTACCTCAGCCTCCGGAGTGCTGGGATTACAGGCATGTGCCTCCATGCCTAGCCAGTCATAGACACACTTGACACCAACAAAAAAACTTGAAATAGGAAAAATATAACTAGGAAGTAAAAATCTTAATATTGTTTCTTAACATGCCCCAAACAAAAAACAACAAAAAAGTCTGGTATAAAGTCTTTTCTCAAAACCAAGGCCCAGAGGAGGTGGAGGAAAACTGATGTTTGGCACATTAATAGGGTCAAGAGCCACAAGAGTGGCCAGCTGGTCTCAATCAGCACTCCTCCTACCAAGCTGTGACCTCCTGAGGAGCTTTTCAGGGAAGGTAGCCTACAAAGGCTGGGGGAACAGGCATGGCACCCAGTACCCTGTCTACCAATGGGCTTGGTGCTAGGTGTCCAACAACTGGAAAAAGAAAACACACACTGAACTCACTTTACATGGGATTTACACTGGGTTCCTTTTGGTCCCCTTGAGTGGAAAGTATCAGAAATCCATTATCTAAGACAATAAATATTTATCATTCTTGTGTTGAGACAGGGATTAGAGGAAAAGCTCTTCTAAACATGTGTCTGTTGTTTCATGATTCTTGGAAGGAGTCTACCAGTCTCCTCCCAGCAACTCCAACTCTCATCAAGGGTGAAAACCCTGGCACCAACAGGTGAGGCAAGGTTAAACTTAGTCCAGTGTCAAGCTGTGAGGCTCTCTCCAAGAAGTGCCCAACCCCACTGCTGGCAGACTCAAGAGCAATGCAGGGTGCTCAGTGGGGGTCAGACTGGGTAAGAGAGGCTTCTGCACAGGCAGGAATCTAGGTGAGAAGCAAGGATGACTCCGGAGAGCTCTGCCAGGGCAAACTGCCCAAGTTGGGCTGGAGGGTGGGGGTGAGCAGGCTCTGAGGTCGGGTCACTGACAGATCCCAGCACAGCAACTTCACAAAGGCTGGAATCTTCACAACACTCCCTGAAGCAGAGCTCAGGGATGTCCAAGGGGAAGCGTTAGTGTTATCACCTAGATAAGGATTTAGTTTTTCTTTCTTGAAAGAGGAACAAGGCCTAGAGATCAGGATGAGAATGAGCCCACACCCTCTTCACTCTCTGAAAGAAGAAAGCCCATCTCCTGCCCCTGCCACAGCCTGCTGCCACACGGTGATACCAGAGAGAGAACAGCAGCTGTTTGGGTCACTTATGGGCATTCTTGCTCAAGCCTGAGCTGTGGCCCAAATGGGCCTGGACAGTGGCACCAGTGCCTCATTGAGGCTGCAAAGGGCAAGGCTGGGGAGTGCAGGCAGAGGAGCCTGCTGCTGGCTGGGGGCTCTCTGAAGAGGCAGGGTGGTAGGAGGGTCACTTGACCTTCAGAGAACTATCAGCACCAAAAATGTGAGAGGAAATGGCATACCTGTACCAGGAACAATGGGTCCTCCAGAGGAAGAGGGCTTCCCCGATGTTACTCCCTCCCTGAGACTAAGAACAGAGGTATCCAGAGTGAAAGCAAGTGGCTGAGGAGAAAGAGTGGTGGGGGAAATGGTGAGGAACAGACAGGACCTCTGGCTTTCTTCTGGAGTGAAAAGCTCATCACCGCCATGAGGTCCAGAGGTTAAGCCGAGAGTGCAGCAAAACCCAAATGCCCAGAGAAGCAGTCACCCCCACTACAGGCCCCTTAACACACCTGTACCTGGTCCTCTATCACTGATAGCAGTGGAGAGAGGCCTTCCCCTCAGAGTTGGCTAGTCCCCTGAGATGACTCCACTCTATGGATCCATAAAAACACAGCTAGAAAGAGCTTCTCTGTATCCTGGCATCAAAGGCCTGCATGGTCTCCATGACAGTGCTCCATCCATGAGAGTGAGTTTCTTCAAAGCCTTGCTCTGTGCCCAGATCTTAAGAATCTGATCCTCTTTGGAGACCAACAGAGCCCAGATCAAGACTCCAGGACTTTGACAAAGGTGGACATAAACATTCCATTTGTCCAAGGCAGGGGTGAGGGAGCCTGTTGGGAATCCAGCTGCAGAGAATTTGAGGAACTTTCACTTGAGGGCCCAAGGGCCAAATGAGGAGACGGTTCCTGAGAGGATGAGCTTCATGGTGCAGCCTCCATCAGCTCTTCCTGTAGCACCCTCTTCTCTGTACTCGTTCCTAGTACACTGCTTTTCCAGGAAAGAGGAGGAGGGGTGGTGTAGACCACTCCTCCCCAGGGTTCTGAGCTCTCAGGATGCCACCTGGCACATGTAAGGCTGAGAAGACCATAGCTCTGAGAGCACCTGTCAGGTAATGTGAGGCCAGAGTAGAGGACAGGCCTTAGGAGAGAGTTCTGACTTGCAAATGGCTTTAAGAGTTCAGTGGCAGCAGCACCACAGTGCCCACCTGCATGAGAGTGCTGGCTGTCCCCAAACTTGGTCTTCTGGCTCAGGATCTCGTAGGAGCTGTCCTCCCCACAGCCACCAGACATGCTAGGGGAAGAGTCATCAATTTCAAATTGCCACGCTTCTCGGAAGAACTGATAGGCACCATGATTGTGCTTAAATACTGTTACCATCACCTTCTTCATCTGTGTGCTGTTGGCCATGAGCTTCAGGATCTGTATAAGGAACTTCCCTAGGCCTTTCTGCTGCACTTTGCTTTCCAACTGTACTTCATAACAGTAGAGGACTTCACCCCGCACTCCACATCAAACCGGAAGTTAGAAAAGGCAACAGGGACACAACTGTTTTCCCAAGCGATAAGGTACCAAGCTCCATCATCTGTCATTTCCCCCCGTTTCTCTCGGTCTTTCCAGCCCCACTCACTTTGCTCATACATGCTTTGCATATTCATGTTGGTCAGGTCAAAGGTCCAATCCAAAGTAGCTGGCTCCAGTCCAGATACTCACTTACATTCAATGGAGACATTCAACCCATTCCTGTCATATTTCTTGAATACTGGAAAAGCCTCCAGAGGGTCTCCAAGCCTGTTGGCAGCATCCACTTTGGCACAGATGGCATCCATGGCTGAATGTTCCTCCAAATGCTTCTGCTTCTTCTCCTTTGCTTTGCTTGACTTTCTCCCCATGGCTCCGGCGGCGACCCTCGGCTTTTCCTTCACACACTTGCCAGCAGGGAGGCAGCAATGGCTGCAGCACCAATGCTGGCGACACCAAAGCACCTGGTTAACTTTTTTGAGTATTCTCCTGACACATGCGCATATTCACCTGTCATTCCCACTTGGAATTTCAGAGACCTCCAGGAGACTGAGCAGCAACCAGGAATCTGTGCCCCTGTAGCTGCAGACTGAGTCTCAGGATGGCCGTGTCCCTGGGGAATGTCCACTGAGACCGATGGGAGGGGGCAGTCACCAGGGACATGGCCTGGCCTGAGGCCAAGCTGAGGACCGAGCACTGTGGGGCCCTGAGGTCTCTCCAGGCTGCCTTTGGGAGGACCAGGGGTTCATGGGGACCTTCCTGGGCTGTCCTGCTCTGGTTGGCCATGGCACCTTTGGTATCAATGCTGTAGCTCAGCACATGGGTGGGTATAATTTAGTCATATATATTATTTTATTTCCAGCCCTATTTGCACTGGAAGAAACTGGATGAAAATGAAAGAAGGTTCAATAAAAACACATAGGGGCCGAGGAGCGGAGATCCTGAGCAGCAAGCAGGCTGTCCAGTGGCCCCGTCCCTTCGGCACAGAGGAGTGGAGCCTCGAGGGTTCCAATGCACCCCCCAACTCTGGCCACTGAGGCAAGTCAGCACTTGGATCCACACCACAGAGGGGCAGGGGGTCAGAAAGGACATTGTTCTGAGCTCCAGAAAATAAAGCAGAAGTGCACAACAGAAAGAGGGCCTCTCTGAGGCTCCTAGATGAAAATTGAAGCCCACTGAAAAAGTAAAGAAAATCTCAGCAATGAAAGGACAGCAGACCACCCTAGTTGGTAAGATGGCAGAATCACCACCTCCCATCAGAACCTGGACTATCTTCAGGGGAAGGACAGGTGGAACCTGCAGTAGAACCTTGCAGAGTTCAACCCAGCAGAAGGTCACAGATCTCAATGTGGGCCTTGCAGGCAGTAATCAGCCTGAACCTCAGAGGACAGCTGCTATCTTGCTGAGAGTAATTGACTTAGATCTGCACACTCCTGCACAAGTTGTCTATGATAATAGCAGAGACATAACCTGAAGGAGGCCATTTTTTTTTTTTTT
>NW_004624743.1:227830-239280 GCF_000247695.1 Heterocephalus glaber | reverse complement strand
AGGGGTGGCGGGAGGGGTAGGGGAAAGGGAAGAAGGGAAAGAAAAAATTATGAGAAAGAAAAAAATGGAAACAAAATCTATGTAAATAGGGAAGGGTAGAGGGGGTGAAGGGTGCATAGGTAATCAGGAAAAATAAGAACCAAGATACAGCATGTACAGGCACAAACACCCAATGAGAAATGTAAATGTATTGTATACCTAAAATGTACCAATTAATATATAAATTAAAAAGGTAAAAAAATAAATAAATAGGGCACAAATGTATAAATACTGAACAGTTTCTCTGGTGTGAAAAACTGAAAGTGTAAATAAGGTTCAAATGCTATAATTGATAGTGTGAAATAGGAAGAAAAGGAATAAGGGAACTGGGAGGGGTAGGGGAAAGGAGAGAAAGGAAAATAAAAAATATGAGAAAAGGAAAAAATGGAAACAAAGTCTCTGTAAATAGGGAAGAGTGGAGGGGGTGAAGGGAGAGCAGAGAAATGAGGAAAAATAAGAACTAAGATACATCATGTAAAGGTATACGATCCCAACAGTGAATGTAACTGTATTTTATACTTAAAATGTACCAATAAACTTAATGGAAAAAAATAAAAACACATAGGTTAAAATTATTAGACTATCACATACAGGCTATTATTTTGTTTCAAATTATTTCCTCTCAGAAATGCTCATTAAGTTATGAAATAATTTCCTCTTTAAAACAGATAATGAAAACAATGTTATTATATATTTTAGGGAATTATTCACATGAGTCAAAAATTAATTTTATTTTATTACTTTAAATATTCACAAATTTTTCATAGTTTCAAGGAAATAAGTATTTGTGTCTTGTTTTCAAGAGTGAATAACATTGTTCCATTTTGTGTAAGGATTTATTAATATTTGAATTGTTAATATTCAGGCAGAAACAATTCCTGAAGTCAAAATGCACAGACTCTGCATATCCTGGTCTCTCTAAGCTGAAGCACCTCTCTTTCACTCTCAGCAAATTTCCCCTGATCTTATAGCAGGGCCCATCTGGCCCTCCAGGCCCCTGGTGACTGAACTGTGAGGAGGAGTAGGGGCTGAGAAACCTTGTTGGATGTGGATGCAGGGCCTGAGGGGCTTCCATGACCCAGGGCTTTCTCGGTGGCATCTCCTGCTCCTTGGGCCAGGACCTGGGGACTTGAGGAGGAGACACAGCTGGAGCTCAACATGTGGGTGGGACCCGGGCCCTAGGTCTGACCAGGCAGCAGCACCTCCAGGGACCCCAGGGCCTTTTGTGGGTAGCACAGAGTGAGGCACCCAGGACACAGGAGAACCAGGTCGCCCCCTGAGTCCCACCTGTCCCAGGAGACCCAGGGCACTGTCATCCTGAGGGTGCTGTGCAGGGGCCTGGACCCAGCCTTCACCTTCCGCACTGTGACCATGCAGTGAGCACAGATGGCCAGGGGACTGGGCTCAAAGGGAAAGAAATCAGGAGTCAAACCTTGAGTAAAATGCAGCTGTTGCTCTTACTCATCTCTGAATGTCTCACTTTAGCCCACAAGAATTATTCACTACAGCACACAGCTCTGTAGATGATCAGTCCTACTCACTCATTTGTAAAAGGAAGCCCATTCTGTGTCCCAAAGAGCAAGTCTTGGGTGACAAAGGTTTCTGAACTGCAGTGGCACAGGCCTATGGGGTAGACTCTCGGGAGGCTGAGGCAGGAGGATGGCTTGGGTAAGGGAGTTCCAGCCTGGACAGGACAGCAATGACTTTTCTCAAAACACATTGTAAAAGATCTGGGAAATAATGAAAGGAAACCTAATCCATTCATATTAAATAGGATATAGGTGGGTTTCTGTGCTTCATAAATGGGCTCATATTAGTTCTGTTATGTTCATTGAAGACGAGTTGACAGACACTCCTTATTCTTTCCCATTTTCCCCCATATTTTGCCCAATGACATGCTCAGTGCACTGTGTTTTAGGCTGGCAGTTTTACTTGCTGATGTGGTCATTATGTGGAGATGGAGTGCGCTGAGAAAAAGAAGTCATGCTTTGAGGTGTAAACAGTTTAAATGCAGGACACACTGTAAGGGAGATTTGGTCACGTGGACAGGAAGAGTAGGTCCTGGGCTCAGCACACAGTGGGTGTACGAAGTGACCCTAAAGTAGAGACTTCCAATGTTCTGGGCCATCGCAGGGTATTAATGTGAATGTGGGCTGTGTAAGGTAAAGGAAAGGCATGGTGGAAGACGGGAATTCAGGACATTTCCTTAAATATTCCTAATAAATGAGAAAACCTCATCAGCGAATTATCCAATCACTTGCATTTTGAGAGACCAGAGTGTCATGGACTGGGGAAGCTGATGTCAGGCACGGTGACTCTAACACCTCCTTTGGGTGCTGCATTCTGTTTCGCACAAACATAACATAAGCCGCAGAGGAAGGAATAGCCTAGGGCAGATGATTGCGCACCGCACTGTGCAAAATGACATCATCACTCCATGTCCCCTAGACACACCCAGGAACAATTTCAAGCTACCATAGGTTTATCTGTTCATTCATTTGTTCATTACATTTAAGATGTAAACTAAAACGCTTTGACATACAAAAGGAGTTCACTAAGATAATGAGCAAATTCACCTATGCATCTTCCATAGTTACAATCTCTTCGTATGCAATATGGGCAATGAAGGTATCCTTTCAAAACATTTTATCCTGCACTACAATATTATTAGATGTAATTTTGTGAGTATGCACTCTACATCTAATTTACATATCTACCTAGCTGCACACTGTAGCATGGGACATGCTTCTCCCCATTGCCTCCTTCAGGACCCCAGTAAGCAACATTAAGCACCATGCTACTGACTGTGTCCATGTAATTTACTTTATTTTATGTCCAACCAATAGGTGATGTCATGTAGTATTTTTTGACTGAACATGTTAGACTATTGCTCTGCTACTGTGGTACATCCCCGGCCCTTTTAAAAATTTTGTTGTGACAAAGCCTGCCTGCATTTTTCAGCTTTGTGTAAACTTTATCTTCCTGCCTCAGTTTCCAAAGGTGGAAATGGAAGCAAGTGGTGCCAAGCTTGGCTAGCATCTACCTTTTCTCCATCTGAAGGTGAGTCTGTTAAATAATTGGAAAAAGAGAAATGAACTTGTGTTGCCTAATAATATAATCATCACCAGATTCCGCCTGTCTTTGACAACAATGACAAATCTTCCTCCACAAGAGGTCCTCGTGCCATGATGTCTGAATGATGTAGGACATGGGAGAAGTCAAAGACAGGGAGAGGTTTCCCTGCAAGTGTGGATAGAGGACCCCTCCTGAAAAGAAAAGCTGACCCTGTCCAGAGTGGCCACAGTCCACCAGGAGGCCTGAGGGAGCAGCACACGCCCACTTGTGTGTGACACGTGTTCATGGCAGACTCTCCTCATGCCTCTGTCTTCCGCTGTATTTTCATGTGACTGTGAAAGCATGGCCATGTTTCTTTCCTCTCACTGGGGAACAGTGGCCAAACCATTTGACAGTTTGCTCCATTTCCCACGTTTATTTCCCCAACCATGATCCCTAAAACACCTCTCACAGCTCCCCATCCTTCACGATGAGTAGGTGAGTAAGACATTGTGCAGTCTGCTTTACACTCCTGACTCTACTTCACCTTGAGATAGGGCCACGCAAAGAGAGTCTTCTTAAGAACAGTGACTACAATGGAGGTGAACACCAGTCCTCTAGGGACCCCATTCATACTCTTTGGGCTTGGGATCGCACCCAGGAGGGGAAGAGCCATTCCTTTCATGAATCTTCTCAAGGGTGTACTGGAAATTGCCCAGGGCAGCAGACTTCAGACCTGATTCTCCCCCATACTGACTATTCAGGTCTTGCAACTATTTTGTAGGACTCAGTTCTCTGTTTACATTGGAAAGAACTCATTAAGGAGGCCAGGGGAAATTCTTTTAGAGATAAGCAGCTTCCCCAAGCTTTCTCCTGCTGAGCACATAACCCACACCCCAGCCTCCCCTTAACCCCTGATAGAGACAGAATGTGCAGACACCAGTCCCAGGAGGATGGTGCTGTTTTCTTTCCACAAGAAAGGGGTCAGAAAGCTGCACATGGCTGAAAGTGCTGAAGCAGTCATAGAGATGTGCATCATCTCCCTGTGCTCTCCTCCCCTCTGTTCATTATGATACAAGACCCTCACCCACCAGCTCACAGGTGATGGTGATTTGAAGAAAATGAACCTCTCCATCTCCTTGGAGCCAGCTTTGAATAAATCCTTTCATCTTTTCAATAAAATAAGTGGCCACCTTTCTTTCAGTCAGAGGCAAACAAACAGACCTGGGCTTATGAATCTAAGTGTCTGGTAATGGGGAGGGTGAAGAGGGGAAGGCTACATAGAAGGAATTAAGCTGTGTCATGTCCCTGTACCAACACCACACAGTGAAAGTAATGGCTGCCTACTGGAAACATCTACTCAAAGATTTTATAGTGTTAGAGGATGGGGTTCACAGTTTTCACTGAAAAATTCTAGTGGACAGTATGAGATACCAAATTCTATGGAGTCATTGATTAGAAGAAGATGTGTGAAAGGGAGGATGGAATGCTGGAGGAAGGCAGTGAGCGACTATAGAAATTGATGATGAGGAGTCTTTAAAACATCCAAGCAGCCCAGAATGGGAAGAATTCCGGACTGATTCCATGGTTTGCACTGAAAGAACCCCTGGCCTAAGTTTACTTGTGATCACTCTATCTCTCCTCTGCAGTGTACCACGTACTTAGGAAGGATTTAGTAGTCCCGAGCAGCAACTGTCTAGTTTTTGTTTTCCTCTAAATGTGAGGGTCTTATGGGTAAAGTAATGTATAATTCCCAACAAGAAGACATTTCTGGCCTTTCTTGTATTTTTATGGTGTTAGCATAAAATTATTGTGACCAGAAATTTCTGCTTCATAAGAATTGAGAAAAACAAGTCCCACTCTTTTGCCATTGTATAATGCAAGGTTTTAACTGGCACCCAAGCAAACACTAAACCCATTGTCCTGTTCACATCATCCGTTCATGTGCAGATCTATCTGCTGGTCTGGGACATCACTTTCCCCAAGAGGGTCACACAAATTTGCCCTACATCATTCTGAGCAGAATCACTTAATAATCTCTATTGTAAGTTACCCTGAGTATTGGGAAAAAGACATCATTTCTCCATGCCTTAAGACTATGCTATGAGATTGAATGTATAATTTAAGTACAACATATCATGTTGGGAGCTGATCAGACCCCCAAATACATGTAGGAAGGATGAGGGGGAATAAAAGAAAGACAATATTCAATATGCAAGGTGGGACCAGGAGGAATCTGTCTTTAATAGTTAGGCTTCGACAGATTCCCTGGTGGCCCCACTTCTATTATTGTGCTGGAAGAGCAGGGGAGGGTATATTATTGTAGGAACAGTGACTGCACTAAGATTAGGGTAGTAAGATAGGGAATGAGTGTAGCATCTCAAAGGGAATAAGTTAAGGTCCTTCCCCGTACCTGGTTGCCTGCATTTTTTATTGCCCCCAGAAGAAGTTCTCTCGCTTTCAGAGTGCTAAGATTATGCCATTCTCACCCAGCCAGGAAGTCTGCAGTCTTTGCAGACTTCTCTGCTCCTGAGGCAAGGTAACACCAACCTTGGGACTGTGGAGACTGTAGACTGACCCCTCACCAATCTATACATATCTTGGCTGGTCCCCAACACTTTAGAAACTGTGCAGTACGACTTACAGGTGAATTATTACAAAATTATTTTTGTTTGCAATTAGGCTTAGCCATTGCAAATATTTGTTGTAATTTTTGTGTTAGTTTGTCAAACTTAAGAAATAAAAAATTTCTTAGCATATACATGCAAATATAAAGGGTGATCTTAATTTACAACAAATGTTTACATCTTAAAATATAATTATAATAAAAGGCACATTGCCATAAATCCCCCACAAAATAGTTTTCTTCCCTTTTGAAATAGTTTTCTTCCCTCCTCCTTGAATCCCTGCAGCACTTTGGGAAGGCTTCTCTGTGACTGTCTTTATGAAGTGTGATCCAGAGCTTGCTGCCAGTTGCCATCAAAGGGAAAGGCAGGGCCTGAAAACACCATAGTGTCTCCATCTACATAATGCAAGGGGACTTCACCAGGGGAATTCTGGCTCTTCCCTAAAGTCAAAAAAACCATGAAAGGTAAATATTTTGAATGAGTTCAGGATATCAGGGCAGCCACAATAGCATAACTAAAGACACTCGCCAAGAATGACTACCAGAAACACCTTAAAAAGTGGAAGGATAATGCGATAAGTGTATTTCAGTGAGGAGGAGGATTTTTAAGGGGATTCATAGCAATGTAGATTTTAGTGTAATTTTTAAAAACAAATTTAAATATGTAACAAACTTTTTAATCACTTTTTCAAAGCATCTCATACTCTGAAAGATTGCAAAGTTTTCTAGATTTTCCATTCTTATTTTTCCTGTTACTAAAATGTTTTCCTTACACTTGTCAAAAATGTAGGTCCGTAATTTTTATTGGAAAGAAGCAACAAAGAAAAATAAAAATTATATACTAGCATATATAATTATTAAATCCCATCTTGAAAATTTTAAACTTTACTAATTCTAGTTTCTGAGCCTCAGCATTAAGCATTGCTATAGTGCCTATACATTCCTGAATATCCATAGACAGAAATTTGCCTACATTTCCACAGAGCAGATTCTCTGAGTCACTCTTCTCAGGGCCCCCAGCACCTCCTTGTTCCTTAGGCTGTAGATCACAGGGTTGAGCATTGGGGTGAGGAAGATGTAGAAGACAGCCAGAACCTTGTCCTCTGCTGGGGAATGGAGGGATTTGGGACGGAGATAAGTATAAGCAAAGGGTGCAAAGTAGAAAGTCACCACAGTGAGGTGGGCACTGCAGGTGGAATAGGCTTTCTTCCTGCCTTCCTGTGAGCGCATTCGGTAGACAGTGAGGAGGACTTTCCCGTAGGAACCCAGGATGACCATGAAAGGGATGACGAGAAAGAGGATGGTGCTCATGAACACGGTGTATTCATGGCTCCTGGTGTCTGTGCATGCCAGAGTGAGCATGGCTGGGACATGGCAGAAGAAATGATTGATGGTCCTGGACCTGCAGTAAGGGATATGGAGGGCGTATACTGTGTGAGCACAGGAGTTGACAACACCCATTGCCCAGGATCCCAGGATCATCAGTACACACACTCTTCTGCTCATGCAGATAGGGTAGTGCAGAGGGAAGCAGATAGCCACGTAACGGTCATAGGACATAGACATCAGGATCAGTCCTTCTGAAGCTCCTAGAGTCAGGAAGAAGAAGCTCTGCACTCCACACCCAATGAAGGAGATGGACTTGTTTCCAAAGAGGAAACCAGAAGCCATCTTGGGCACAGTGGTGCAGATGTAAATGAGGTCCATGAGGGAGAGCTGGCTGAGCAGGAAGTACATGGGTGTGTGGAGCTGGGCATCCAGGAGGATGAGCAGGACCATGCTCAGGTTGCCAACCAGGGCCATCAGGAAGGTGGAGACAGTGAGAGTGAAGAGGAAAAGGCCAAGGCTTGATGGGGGAAACAGGCCCAGGAGGATGAAGTCGGTAGAGGTCTCATTGTGATTTTCCATCCGGCATTTGCTTAGCTTTTCCTGAGAGCGCCTGCAATTGTATGGTTCATATAAATAAGAAGTTATTTCAATTCATTATTTCATTCAGACTGATGTATGCAACTATCACATCTCTGTAATTATGAAGAAACTATTTTGTAAAATCATCTCCATTTTCTCCTTCATACATATATCTGAAGATGACAAACATATGGGAAGATACTGTATAAATCCATGAATTGATAAAAATGATATATTTTTATAATGCTTTATTCAAATCAAATACTCTATTTACTTACATCAATTGTCACTACTATGAGATGTTGCTGAATATGTGTATGCATAAAAATCAATGGAGTTATCTAAATGGTGGTCTCAAATTTTAATATAGTTTTAATGAGCCCTGTCAATGATTTTTCCTCCTTTCTGAGGTTTGATTATTTCATAAATTCTTTGCATAACAAATGATATTTAATGTTGCTTTGTAAGAAATTTTATAAGGTATTTAAGGGTATAACTGTAGATACACAAATCACAAAATACCAAACAATAATATGCAAGAAAACTCTCCACCATGTTTTGCACACATTTGGCCACTTTCCCTGTTCTCATGATCTCCCAGTTATCCTGAAGAGCTGGAACTTTCCACAGGGTCCTTCCCTAATCACCCTCAGACAGATGTCTCCCCAGGGGGACATGGAACCCACTGGCTCCCAGTTTGTGCATTGTATTTCCTAAAATGTGTGATCATGCATTTATCTTCATGTCCACATATAAGGCTTATATCAAAATGCCAAAAGAGAAGTGAATTCACAGCAGTATAAAATGCAAACTGACTCCCCAGGAGCCTGTTCTCCATAGTACGGAGAAGCACTGATCGCCCCCTGTCCTGGCGCTGAATCCTTCAGGAGACAACGCCTTCCTTCAAGTGTTTCCCTAACAGTGTCTAGTAAAGTGCAAAGTTAATGCAATTCCTCTTGCTATTTTAATATATGATATTTTATTATGACCTCTGTGCTCTAGGAGGAATTTTATTTTTAATAATTTTTAAAAATGTAGAAGCAAGAAACAACATTTTTAGGATTTGAAGAGATTTGGAATGCACAGTGTATATTTGCATATTCATATTACTGCATCCTAAAACTTATATCTCCATGAAATACCATGAGGACCTATCAGCATCAGCCGGAGGTGGAAACTAAACAGGCAGCCAGGTGTTCTGAGAGAGGATTGAGCAAATCACAGGGTTTTCTCCTGCGAATGTGGGTCAGGCTGGGGTGGGTTCATGCTGCCTTCTGCACAATCCAGGCACAGAGTCTGACACAATTCCCCTTCTCCCACTCAGCAGGGAAGTTCACTGCCCTGGTGGACAGGACCTGCGGGTCCCTCCCCAGCCTGCACAGAGGACCGGAGGATGGGCTCTGGCTGGGCCAGTCCTTGGGGCACAGCCCCCGTGTCCCAAGTGATTTCCCTGACAACTGAGATGATTGTGTAGCAGTGAAGGCCACGAACTGCTAATGTGACCTGTGAAGCAGCACAGTCAGGCAGCGGTGGGTGGAGAAAGACGGATGACTGGGATGCATCCATGATTCCTAGGAAAATCTCAGTTATTTACAATCTCCATTCTTTAAAATAAACTACTGCCCCAGAGACAGGTAATTTTACTCATTACTACTTTAGTTTAAATATAGTATATTTAAATTACAAAGGAATACTTCATTTTCCAATATGCTTTAGTGTAAAATGTTGGTTACATAGTTTTGTGCAATATTTTTAAAAACACTTTTATAATCAACAGATTCATATGAGTTAAATAGTGTGTATCTAAAAAATAAATGTACTTTGAGATCTTGTCATGTTACTGCATTCATTTGCAAAAATAAATAAATAAATTTCCTCAAAACAGAAGTGAAAGCAGACATAAGGAAATCTATGTCGCACAGTTTATGAGCACCTGGATTCTCAGATGTTGCTTCCTCCATCCAATTCACAGGAGCCCGTCAGAGACCCCCTTCCTGTGACTCAGCCCCAGGGTTCACAAATGTTCTCAGTTCCCTTCACACCCAGGGGCATATTCCTGAATTACTGTGTAAAGCACTTCTGGGTGTAAAATTGTAGCACTGCCTCCAAAACTCCACTTCAAATTCACTTTCAAATTCACCATTGTTGCACTAATTACTGACCTCCTTTGCAAAAATAATGAAATTAAATACAGAATTATTTCAACATAAATGGTAATCTACATGACAGAAGGGCTCATGACAAGGAATCAGCCTCTTTTTGAACACATTATACATTGGCATGAAAACATTACTTCTCCTGTAAAATATAATTGAGATTATCATGTCCGTATAAAAGAATGTTCAAATGGACTCCAATCTTTTCCATGCTCAGCTTATCATAGGTCTAGCCATGACACACGTGCCCTTTATAAGTAAATGTTTATCTTTCAAATTTGAATTTTTCTGCTAATACTTTGAATAATTTAAGATCAAATACCATCACAGATTATGAAATATTGAGTTTATGCAACTTTTTAATGTAAAATTTACTATATATTGTCATTAATATTAACTTAATCATAATTTTAAGAATAGAGAATCATTTAAAGTGTACCTCAGTCTTACTATACATCAAGTAAATGTAATTTTAGATAATGTCAGCCTTTGTGTGGATTATCAATTTCACAATCAGTTCACATTAGGTATCAAAAACCACATTTATCTCTTCCAGAATTGCATGATATTTTATATTTCAGATATTAAAACACCTTCAAGTTTTAAAAAAATACTTTGCAATACTTTTAAGGGACATACTCTATTTTTTAAGGAAAAATTTGATTATCTTCCATTCATTTGTCTTTTAAACTCATGTTAATCAAATAAAAATTCCTTCTCGAGGTCTCTTGTCAAAAACCTCTCTAAAATCACAAATTGATCATTCTAGTATTTTGTTATTTTAAGTGCTCCCTGGAGAGCCTGGACTCCCCTGAGAACTGCACCTGAATGCACACCCAGAGCCCAACCCCATCCTCCCCTAGACCAAGGGTGCCCAAGCCCGACCCTGCGTGAGCAGAGCCTGCCTGGTCCCCCGGAGTCCCTGCAGCCCACACGCACCTCTGCCCGGCTCCTCCGCAGTGAGCCCAGAGCCTGAATCCAGCCGTCCTGATGCTGGTGTTTTGAGGCCCAAGTGCTCCCAGAAAAGTCCTCCAGGACTGGGACCACAGAGGACAGACAAATCTTGCTCGCAGGCTGGGCCTGGGCCAAAGCCCGGAAGGAGCCCGCTGGTGCTCAGTGCTTCCTTGGGTGCTGAGGGCCAGAGCCTGGGGAGACCCTGTATTCTATTCAGACTCCCAGGGTCACTGTGTCTCAGCCCGAGGGGACCTGGGATTAAATATTCCTTATCCATCCCGCGCACCGCTGAAATATGTCTCCCTGGGGTTGCCAGTTTTGAGTTTATTGGATACCAAATTTACTGCATTACAGTGCAGTAAATTCTTACAACTTCTGGCATTTGGGGATTCATTTTTAATTTGCTTTGTGTAGTATTTATGGTCAAATTGGTCTCGTGTTATTATGTCAAAGAAAACTTACTAAGTATTAAAATGGATAACAAAGTTACCCTTCCTCACTTTGGTGGGACTCTTTTTAGGAAATATCGATATTACATTTCATTGCAAATAAAACATTAAAGTTCTGCGACGTCTTTTTCATGATCTCTAATAACTGAACTAAAGGGAAGTTTCCTGGGAAGTGATCCTACTGGCTTAGTATAGGTTTATTTTTTCTAACTTTGTTATTGTCATAAACCCTATGTTAAATAAAATTTATGATTTGATTATTTG
>NW_004624743.1:160250-207593 GCF_000247695.1 Heterocephalus glaber | reverse complement strand
GATGGCCAGAGAGTGACATGGTGGGCTGCTGCTCTGGGATCTGAAGCTTCAGCCCAACAAACAGAGCTGATGGTGGCTCTCACTCAGGCCTTAAACCTGGGTGAAGGGAAGGTTGCTAATATCTATACAGATAGTCGGTATGCCTTCGCAACTGTGCATGTTCATGGAGAGATATATAAACAACAGGGCCTGCTCATGTAGGAGGGAAAGACATCAAAAATACACATGAGATCCTAGCTTTACTAGAAGCTGTATGGAAGCCTAAATCAGTGGCTATAATACACTGCAAGGGCCATCAGAGGTCTGACACACCAGAGGCCATAGGAAATCAGAAGGCTGATCTAGCTGCTAAACTGCCTGCCAGAAAACCAGTGGGGATGGCCCCCACCCTGCCTCTTAAAGCTTTTCCTGAACTGCTGGCTAAGCCACATTATTCATCAGAGAAAAAAAAATGCCCAGGTGGGGGCTGTACAAGATAAAAATGGATGGTGGAGTCATCCCGACTGCTGAGTTTGCTTGCCTCAGGATCTTGGCCGACAGCTAATTCAGCAGATACACCAGTTTACTCACCTCGGAGAAAAGAAACTGAGACAGTTGGTATGTTCCAGGTTCTCAACCCCTAAGCTGGCTGCTATGGTCCAAGATGTTTGCATTCAGTGCCAAATTAAGTTTAAAAATTACCCATATTTATCTGTCCACTTTTTTCATAATTTTCAGAGTTAACTTAATATTTTAATTTAGAAATGTCTCAAATATCAAATAAATAGAGCTATTTGTTCACCATGAGAAAACAATCTTTTATTTTAAAAATGGTTTTGGGTGATATAACAAAGATTATGAACTTGTAGTAGCTTCATACATGAACAATGACAAAGTAATGTATGTCAATTGATTTCCTATTAAATTAGTTGAAAGCTATTTAGTTCTACAAAGTAAAATTTATTAAATATTATTTGTAGCAATTCTCAAAACTACAGATTATTTATTTATTTGCTACATTTTCAGAATCATGGCTCCAAATTAAAGTACTATTTTATTTATACTCAGATTTGTGTGTATCAATATTATGCATTTGTTTCTGTGTTTTACACTTTTTTCTCTCTCTTACATACAAACCCTTTATGAATACCTCTATTTCTACCTCTAGACTAAAAACGTTCATTCTAATATTATAACCTTTAGAATGTGGAGTTTGTTCTTTTCAAATAAAAGAATTCAAGTTCATATCTCCATATCCCTTGGTCAGATCCCCAAATTCACACATTCTACTTTATCTTTCAAGCTTCTAGAAAAAAAATAGCAACATGTAATCTAGACTAAAAAGTTAAATTAAAAAATTTAAAAAATTGTTCAAATGAATAACATAACATGACAAATATTTTAAACCCTTTCATATGTAAAAGGTCATTGAGTTCATTCATTAATATATTTACAATTTAATACATGTAAGTAAAAAATACAAACAAGGTTAAGTAACTTGCTCCTCATCTCATAGATAGAAAAATGGTAACAATGACTATTTAGTGCCTGTGATATAGTTTTCAACTTTTAGAAAGTACAAAAATTCATATGCAACTGTGCAGGTAAAAAATAATGTTACCTATACATCCTAAACCTGTGCGTGTATCAACTGTGGTGCACTGGGGCTGAGGATTTAGCTCAGTGGTTTCGCCACCTGCTGTGCAAGTGCAAGGACCTGAGTTCGATCCCAGGTACCAAAAAAAAAAACAACAACGAAAAACAGTGGTGCACTTCCTGTAATTATTCTAATTTGGAAAAGCTGACTGCAGAGCAATGCTTCTACCCCAGGATCCCAAATCCCCGGGACCAGTGTTCTTCCCTCAGCGCATTCTGTCTGGACAAACAGATGTGGTGGTGATTCACCATGATAAACAGGGGCAGTGGAGCCCGCAGGCCAGGGCTCAGGAGGCTGCAGCATCCATACAGAACATACTTTAAATAAGGCACAGGACAAGATGCTGCAGCTATTAGCAGAAGGCAGTGCTGGAGTAGAGTGGCACAGTCGTGAGCTGATAGTCTCTGGGGTTTGGCTGATCACTGACTAAAATCTGCCCCACGCTGACGTCCAGTGCTGGGCCAGCTGTCACAGAGGTCCTTGCAGACAATGCACTGCTGTGTCTGCTCCCCTCGACTGCTCACAGGGTTACTACAGCCGTGCACTGTGCCATTGGCACCGCCTTTCTGCAGGGCCCTGACGTGAAAGAGCGCTTTGTGGAAAGTGGGCTCTGCTGCCCCCTAATCTGTGTAGCAGCAGAGGACTCACAGAGTCACCTTTCAGATTAGAAGGAAGCAGAACCACCTCTGTGCCTTGAGGAATCAAAGGCCAGGCATGTTCCACGGAATGGCCTCTAGATCTTGATGTGGTTAAAGCATTAAATGGAATCAGTCTGAACTGTCCTCCCAGAAAGAAGTCTTCTGCCCTGCCCATGGACACAAGAGGTGCCTTCTGCTGTGCATTTTCCTTCTAGGAGAAGAGGGGACTTGGGTCCCGGCATCTGTAGGCCCTTTTGGTCTTCGTGAGTTTATATATTTGTTATTAGTGTAGAATACAGAAAATGGTAAGGACTAAAACATCACCTTGCATACTTAATGTGTAACAGATTTCAACCTGAAAAACTTTCCAAATAAAGCTGTACTCCATTTGGTGGACTTAGTCAACTTGACTGTGTCTCCTAGGAGAATCAATTTCATTAAATATTAAAATGAGATACCATGATGCCTCCAGCTTTGTTATTTTTGCTCATTTTGCTTTGGGTATTCTGACTCTTTTGTGCTTCTCTGTAAATTTTAGGACTGCTTTCTTCCTAACATTGTGAAGAATGACCTTTGATCTTTGATAGGGATCTATAGATCACTTTGAATCTGTAGGTCATGTGGAATAAGATGGACAGTTGAACAACATTAACTCCTTCAATCCCAGATCATGGGGAATTGTTCCTATTGTTTTTGTTTTGTCTTCTATTTCTTTCCTTGGTGTTTTGTAATTTTCACTGCAGACATCTTTCACTTTCTTAAGTATGTTTATTTCTAGGTAAATTTTTAATGCTTATCGTGAATGTGATTGCCTTGATGGCACCTTCCTCCAGTTTTTTATTGATATATGGAAAAGTTACTGATTTTTATATTGTTTTTTATTTGGCTACTTTATTACTTAATAAACAATAGGTCAAGTAGCAATTATATTATCTAAAATACGTGTTTTTCAGTTCAAGTCTCTTTCATTCCTTCTGAGTAATGATGATGCTACACAGAGTTGAAACCATTGACATTATTTTCACCCTTTAACCTTCTTTCTCCCTGCAGCTCCTGCTGGTCAGGGCGGCATTTATCAGCATCAAAGTCCTTTCCTGCCTCCCTTTCACATTCATTTGCTTCTGTAGGTAACCATGGCAGTAGAGTCAGGGTAACATGCTAGACAGGTCTAAAGCCCAAGTCCAATTTAGGGAAGAGCTTTCTATTTTATGTAAGGGCAGTGGATGAGCCAATGATGACAGTTTTAGAGCAGACAGAAATGAACAAAAATGTTTGCAGTTATAAAATCAGGGAGCAATCAGGATTACCTTTTGAAAATCAGAGGAATATAAGTTTATTTAATGAGAGAAAGAATAAAGAAACTTCAATTCATTATTTGAGATATTGTTATTATTGATAGAAGGAAGAAAGTCCTTTCATTTGTCCTTCTATGCAGTCTTTCATGTTTTTGGAAACCACAGTGAAATAAATTTAACTCCTGTTCATTTTTTTGAGGAAATTATTTTGAAAATATTAAGGTTCTATAAAGTTAAAAACAAATCATGTGTGATACAAACCAATCTAAATCACAAAATTCTAAGTCAGCATTTCTTGCCGATTGTTTTTGCTTCTGGTAAACATAAAAAAACACAATACTGGTACAACAAGTAATTTCAAAAGAGTAAAATTAACCCTATCAGTTGGTAAAATTAAAAGTTAAAAAAATATTGTATCCATAATTTCCTACCAATATATATTCCTGTGTGGAGTATGGGCTAGCTTGGATAGGAGGAAGGATTTTGAATAATACCTTCGATGTCATACCCAGTAAATATAGACAAATTGTGAAATAAGAATTTAGATGATGTAATCCACTTTGTTCTCTGCTTTTCCATTAGCAGAATCCAACCAGTAGGAGGCATGGAGAAGAGCAGCAGCACGACAGACTTCATTCTCCTGGGTCTCTTAGGCACACGAGGCTCCACCTCTTTCTCTTCGCACTGGTGCGGGCTGCAGCCATTGCTTCCCTCCTGGGCAACGCCCTCTTGGCTCTCCTGATTCACCAGGACCCCGGCTGCACAGGCCCCTGTACTTCCTGCTCACCAGCTCTCCCTCATGGACCTCATGCTGGTCCCCACCACTGTGCCCAAGATGGCTGATGGCTTTCTTGTTGGCAAGACGTCCATCTCCCCAGCTGGCTGTGGGCTGCTGATCTTTGTCTCCCTCACCCTGGCTGTGGGGAGAGTTTCCTCCTGGCAGCCATGTGCTATGACCGCTATGTGGCTGTCTGCCAGCCTCTGAGATACCCTAGCCTCATGAGCTGGCAGTTGTTCTTGCAAATGACCATGGCTCTTGGTTTCTGGGGGCAGCTGCTGGGCTTATGCAGGCCGCTGCTACCCTGAGCTTCACCTATTGCAGTGCTCGCAACATTGATCATTTCTTCTGTGAGGACCTCATAGTGGTGCACTTGGCCAGCAGCGACACCTCAGTCTTTGAAAATGTCATGTACATCTGCTGCATCCTGATGCTACTGATTCCCTTGTCACTCATCCTGACGTTCTACAGCCTCATTCCTCACTGCTGTCCTGCACATGCGCTCCACAGAAGCCCTCAAGAAGGCTTTGCCACCTGCTCCACCCATTTGGCCATGGTGGGACTCTTTTATGGCCCTGCCCTCTTCATCTACATGAGACCCACATCCTACAGGTCAGCTGACCACTTTCTGCACCATCTTCAACCCTATGCTGAACCCCAGGATCTACTCTTTGAGGAACAGCAAGGTCAAGGGAGCCCTGAAAATGTGCTTGGGAAAACAAGTCATCCTAAAACACCAGCAAACTTAATTCCACTCCTCACTGGGAATCTAAATTCCTTTTAACATTTAAAGATATTGTAACTTTCCTACTTTAGTATTGTATAAAAAGAAAGTTAAGTTTATATGTCTGTTTCCTAAGAAGTATTTAAGAATTAAGTGGAGCAATTGCATTTTTTTTGGTACTGCGGATCAAACTGGGGTCCTTGTGCTTGCAAGGTAGAGGGCGGAACCACTGAGCTAAATCCCTGGCCTGCAATTCCATTTTTGATACAGCACTTTTTGAGAATGTATTATTTATTATGATTCTAGTTAGGCAGTTTTTATATACCATAAAAACATGAAATTGTAAATGTTACTAATGTCATCACCTTCTTTCTAGGTTAAAAAATAAAGGCATGATAAGTTTATGAAAAAATGTTCAACATCACTTATCATTTGAGAGATGCAAATTAAAACAACTCAGATTCCACCTCACCTCAGAAAGAATGGCTGTTATCAAGAAATCAACTAATAACAAATGCTGGAGGGGATATGGGGAAAAAGGAACCCTGGAACGGAGGGAGAGGAGGAAGGAAGGGACAAGGAAAAAAAGTAAAAATAGGAGGAAACATTAAAACAAAGCTTTTCTATATAGGGAGGGGAGGGGGTCTTGAGGAGAGGAGGGAATGGAAAAAGAAGGGCGGGATGTATCATTTACAGGTGCAGATTCCCTACGATGAGCGTCATCATTATGTATATGTAAAAGGCACTAATAATGTTTGTTAAAGTATACAGATAAATTTTTAAAGGGCATGAAAAACGTATTGTTCTCGAGCTTCCGGTTGTCCTTGTCGCCCCTGCTGCCGCTGCTACTGGGGCCGGTGGCGGGGGTCTGAGAATCGGGCGGCGGCAGCGGCGGCCGAGAGGGCAGCGGGGGAGCAGGACGCGGGAGAGAGAGGAGGCCAGCGAGGAGCGAGCGGAGCGCGCCCTTCTGCCCTCCCGAGGTGCCGGAGCCGCCTGGGCCCCGCAGTCCCCGCCGCCCGCCCGCCCGCCGGCCGGCCGGACAAAGCCAAGAGCCCGCGCTGGAGCCACGTCCTCGTCCGCCGGCAGCGGCCACCAGCCCAGCCAGAGCCGCGCCATCCCCACCCGCACCGTGCCCATCAGCGCCGCCGCGCAGCTACCTCAGGACTGTTGCACCACACCCGGGGCAACGCTGTTCTCCACCACGCCCGAGGAACTCGAATCATTTATGACAGAAAGTTTCTGTTGGATCGTTGCAATTCTCCGATGGCTCGGACCCCACCCTGCCATCTGCCCAATATCCCGGGAGTTACTAGCCCTGGCACCTTAATTGAAGACTCCAAAGCAGAAGTAAACAGTTTGAACAACTTGAACCATCATGACAGGAAGCATGCAGTTGCAGGGGATGATTCGCAGTTTGAGATGGACATCTGACCTCCTGCAAGAATGGGAGAAAAGCAGCAACACAAATACTCATGTGGACCTGATGTGGCCGACAGGTGGGAAGGCAGAGGCAGAACCAGCAATCCCCAGGGCCATCCCCACCTCCGCTCTTCCTCGGGTGCCAAATGCTAGGAAGATGAGCTGAATCTGGCTGTTCTTTCTCCTGTTTCCTGTCCTCTGCCCAGCTGGACAGATTAGCTTGAAGGCCCTAGGGGTGTTTCTATAGAGCTAAACTGTCTGTTGAGAAAAACTGTTAAACTGGCTCCTCTGGTCCTGTCTCTATTGAGAATCTCCCTGTCCCCCCTCAAATTTATCTCAAATCTAAATCACTACCGGCGAATGTCTGGGGAAGGGATACAGAGGCTTGGCAGGTTCATCATTCATATTCTTGTCTCTCCTCCTTGTATACCACCCATGGTTCAGTGCTGGGTTCAGGGTCTTTAAAAGCAGCAGGGGGAAATGATAAACATGAAGAAAGCTGCTTTCCCTTTCACCTTGAGGTGTTTGTCCTTAGGGGCAGACCAGCATAATTTATGCGACTGTGGTAGCTTTGCTCTGTGACACTGTTTGGAAATCTGCGTCCACTCTTTCCCTTGGGAGGAATGTCTTCTGTCTTTGGTACTGTAGTTTCTCATCCCATTCCTTCACTCTGTACATTTGTGCAGATATTTTTAAACTGCAACAGGAGGGAGCCCTCAGTAACCAGCTGTTCTTTGTTCTTTTGCCTTCCTCTCTGCCTGCAGCTTGTTGCTGCAGAGTCCTCTCCTTCTCGGAGCTACCCAGGCGATTTTGTCTGCTCCCAGAGTGGGTCCATATGAAGTAACAGAGGCGCTTTGCCTTCCATTTGCTGGGTAAGGCCTGGACCTAGGTTCTCCCAGATAATACCTAAAAGGCTGTCGAGCAACTTGAGTACCCAGTCCCAGTCAATTTTAAAATCCACTGAACATTGTGGTATTTGTTGTCTTGGCTTGCAGTGTCTTATATTTTGAATTTAAAGTTAACTTTTCAAAATGTTCTTAGAAAAGAACTATTTTTTTTTTCCGTGTTTGGGTCTGCTTTGTTTGGCTACTGGGATAGATAAGCATGGATTTAGAAATGTGTTCCTCCCAGCTTTCTTGCCATGCCCACTGTACTCTGAAACCTCCCCTCCCTTTCTTCCCTCCCCCTCCCTCCTTTGCCTTCCCTTTCCTCTGCCAGGCCATTTTTCAAATCTACACCAAAGATACCTCAAGTGTTGGTATCTGATATCTGTCACTTATCTGAACAGTGACATTTTATTTTTAAGATGACTACAGACCTATCTTTAGATATGTTTTCGATACAGTTTTGAACAGCAACTTTTTAACTTAGCATCTTCCAGTGTTGGGAAGGTAAGAAATTTCCATGGCTGAGTCTGCTGTTTGATGTCATTGTCCTTTGTGTCCCTCCCCAATTTCTTCTTAGCTCTTTCCTTCCCGGAAAGTTTTGAGTGTGCGTTTTTAGAGTTTGTAGTGGGTAGTTGGTAAAACTGGACCATTCTTCCTTGCTGTGGGTTGTTCAGGGAAGCCTCATTCTTATCCTTTTGTTCTTCTGTTCCCCCTTCTCCCCACCCCACTCTCCTGGTACTGCTGACTGGCACAGTGGCTCCAGGAGCAGCTCCCCTGTAGGAAGACAGACACTGTCCCCTGGGGGAAGACAAGTGTAGTAGCCACTGGTGTTCTGGGAATTTCTGGTTGGATTCTTAAGAGATTCCAGGGTGAGAGTAACAGGCCCATTGGCTAAGAAATAAGAAAGCAAGCTGTTTTTCTTTGGAATTATGAGAAGACCCTATTTGCAAAGATAATTTAGAAAGAGTGGTGTTTGCAGAAATTTGTTTGGTCTTTTGCTACAAAATGTGAATAGTTCAGAGTGAAAACCTCTTATGATGGTTGATGTCTCTCAAGAATAAGCTGGATCTCCAGTGTTTCGGGGGTGCTTTGAGTCTCACAATCAGTAATCAGAAAATATTTTAATGTATTCCTCTTCTTATTTTAATTAAACTTCAAATTTTGCTTTACATAGTCTTGGAAAAAAAAAAGAAAAAAGTATTGTTCTCAATGTTACACAGGAGGAACATGTTAATATGTGACCTCAGAACTTTTTCTCTAACCTAGCATATATTATTTGTCATTTCATTTACTTTTAATGTTGCTTCCTATATGTACAGTGTATGAACTTCTAAGACATATACCAACTCCAATGAAGACAAACAATGTCATTGCTCTTTTGCTGCAATTTAAGACACTGACAGTGGATATCAATAAGATAGAGGAAAAAAGTTACCTACTCTTATCTCTACACATCAGAACTTCCCAACTCTTGCAGTGACAAAATCTGTCTTTGTTCCCCCGGGTGTCTGTTAGGAGATTATGAAAGTGTGGTGCCCAAGTCCTAGGAGGGAGCTTCGAGAGTGCAGACTGAGAGTCAGCAACAGGACAAGGAGGTGTGCTGCTGGGTTCAGGTGTAGAACTGGTCCTGCTGATAGTCGCCTAAGTGTGTGGCTGCAGCCCCTTTGGGCAGGAGATGCCCATGTACCTGAACCACTGAGATGGGCTCAGCAGGCCCCAGGGGCAACTTGGACATCCACATGTCTGGTCATGACTTTTCCACCCCTGCTGTAGTCGGGAAGGCCTCTCAGCTGTGCAGAGCTGGATAAGTGCTGTCCACAGTCCTGATCCAATGGATGTGCTCAGTGGCCTCCACCCACTGTGGATCTTGGGGGAAAGAGTCAGTCTTGGCTCCAGCACAGTTCCCTCCAGCCAGGAAACCACCCTGTGGAGGAACCTGCTGAGAGGTGTGCAGCTGCCTCGCAATGAGAGGCCCAGCACCCTCTGTGACACAGGGCTCCTGTGCATTCAGGCTGGGATTTCAGCCAACATAGAAGCCACCTCAGGAATGGTGGTGGACTTTGGCTTAGGGCATCCTAGTGCTGAAGTGACTGCAATGGGTGGAGTGGAGATGATGCAAGCAGCAGAGTGTTCAAAGTCTCTGGAAGGCCCACTGAGGAAAATCAAGCACATAGACCATTTGTAAAGTACAGAATGAATGCCTAATTATTTATTATGCTTGTACACAGCATCCAGAATATTCAGGAAATTATGATATTATAGAATTTAAAAATAAGGCACTAAGATTGATCACAAAGAGACGGCTGTGTTTTCTCAGACAAATAAGTTAAAAAGTTGTCTGAAGCGAATTCCAAAAACTTCAAGAAAACAGAGAAACAATGCAGAAATTTACCTGATACACTTAATACGGGCATTGAAATAAGAAAAATAAACCAAAACAGAAAATCTTCACCAGAAAAATGCAATGTAGGAAATGAAAGCTGCACAGAGGAGCTTCAAATGCATAATTAATCAAGGAGACAAGTTAGGGAGCAGGAAGGTGGCTACTTGAAAATAAACAGTGTAAACAAAAAGCATATCCAAGACATATATAATTTTCAAAAGTAAAACAAATTTAAGCTGCATGGGTTAAAAAGAAGTCACTTTTCGGGCCGGGGATTTAGCTCAGTGGTTCCGCCGCCTGCCTTGGAAGTGCAAGGACCTGAGTTCGATCCCCAGCACCAAAAAAAAAAAAAAGAAAGAAAGAAAAAACAAAAAGAAGAAAAAGAAGTCACTTTTCACTTAGCTTTTGATAGAGTTCTCTGCCAGGTAAAATGGCCCGACATCCCTGCGTCCTAAAATGGCCCCTGCCTACAGGAAAGGAGTCACTCCCGAGAGAAGAAAGACCCGCTTTTTCCAGCCTCACCCGCAGTCGTAGCCAACCATCTGCCTCCACCGCTCTCCCCCAGCCCTTATACACCTCACCCAGCCAGCCCCCACTGCTGCTCTCCCCACTGTTTGTTTGTTTGTTTTGTTTGTTTTTTGGTACCAGGGATCCAACTCAGGTCCTTGTGCTTGCTAGGCAAGCGACAGAACCACTGAGCTGAATCCCCGGCCCTCTCCCCGCTGTTTGTGAAAGCCTGGCAGCTCTGTCCCTTAATAAAAGCCTTGCCTAGAGTGTTCGTGTTTTGGCTTATTTTATTTCTCTCAGCTTTCACTTAGCTTTACATAGTTATCAGAGACTTTTTGGTGAAGTTTATTGGATGCCAGAAACCAAAGTACACTGATTTTTCTTATGGCAGATATGAAATAAATGCAACCATAGCAGGGCCATTATATTGTTTTGCATTTTTATGACTCTATGGGAGAAATAGCACATGTTGGCACCTTCTGGCACAAAGGATTTAGGAAAGCTTTCATTAATGATATGTCAGCTCCATGTTATGTTTGGGGTTCTTGCTGAACCAGTCACATGGCAACCCTATATCACTGTCCTGCATGAGAGCACACTGAGTAATCCCAACTGTTCTTATACAGTGACATGTTGGACATTTCCCTCACCCAATACAATTTATAAGTGGGGCAGCACAAACTGTGATGTTGTTGCTTTTTAACAAACGGTATATAAACAGAGTAGAGACTATTTCTAAACCTGATGCCCTGTGTTTTTAAGCATAATTTCGTGCCATCCCAAACACTGTACCTTCTACCTAGAGATAGTTATCAAAAAAGAAATTTCTTTTATATTTTATTATAATTTTAGCTTTTCACAACATTGTTATAGCTCCATTTGCTCCCTTCAGGGAAAATCACTTAACAGTGCTATGACAGTACCCAGAATTCCTAGGCATCTCCTCTCTAAGGCAAAGTAGTGTAACAGGAATGCTAACAAAATTGTTGGGGAGGCTTTTCAAAGTTATAAGGCAGAAATAATTCTGCACAGACTAATATTGGTATCAATGTTCCATTGAGGAACCCGTATGTGATTTTTTGCCCCAAATTAGCATATTATTAGAGAGAAGTCTATCCTGCATTGAACTGATTTTACATGGTTTTGTCCTCTAAAAGATTTGAATCCTCCTTTTTTAAATATATATATTTATTGGTGCATTTTAGGTATAAAATACATTTACATTTATCATTGGGTGTTTGTATCAGAACATGATGTATCTTAGTTTTTATTTTTTTCTCCCATTACCTGTGCACCCTTCCCCCTCTCCACCCTTCCTTATTTACACAGTTTGATTCCTTTTTTTCCCCTCATAATTTTTCCTTTCCCTTCTTCCCTTTCCCCTTTCCCTTCCACCATCCCCAAACTCTTGGACCTTTTATTTCAAATTTTCAATTATTCATTTTAATTATTGAATCCTCTTTTTTAAAAATGAAAAGGGACAAAGCTCACAGGATCTATGAGGAAACCTCAAAGAACAATATGGAGATCACTGGGATTCCAGATAAAATAGAAAAAGACAAAAAGGTACATAAAGAATTCAAAAAATAACAGAAAGATGTTTCAGATCTGGAAACAAATAAATATCAAAGTACAGGAAAGTCAAAGCCACCATTCAGCTAAAATAAGGTTAATTCAAAACCTGTTACAATCATATGCTCAAGGGAAAAAAACAAAGAATGGAATCTGAAAATGTAAAGAGACTAAAAATACCACAGTTTTGATAAAAGGAGAGAAAAAGTAAAACAAAAACTGTACATTTGTTTTGCCTTGTACCTAGATGTCCCTCAGTGCCCCATGCACTCCTAGGTGAGGCTTTTCAGAGCTGGCTGGATCTAGGTTGTGTGTGCTACTAGGACTTAGGGTGTGTGGAACCAAAAAAGTCCACTGATTGGACTTAGCATAGTTCTACATAGCACCAACCAAAATGCTGGCATCCTGCAGGGAGTAAAAGGGAAACCTGGAAGGTGGCTGCTTCCACTGCCTCTGCTGCCACTGCTCACTGCCTGCTGCCTTCTTCCATAGACTGTCTCTCCTCTGAGATGTCCCTCAGCCATGCCAACTTGCCATGGAGCCGGGAGACTACAGCCCGAAACCTCCATAAACTGTGAGCTCTGATAAATCTTTCCTCTAACTTTGGATGTCAGGTATTTTGTTTCAGCAATGCAGAAAATACCTAAGATGACACTTTACTTCCATTATTGACATTTTGAATTTTTATGTCCAGTTGTCTATCAGATCTATCCCTTGACTGATGATTGTGAGGTCCTTGAGGCATTATGACCATGAAGTTCTTCACATGTAACCCCTCGGTAGTTCTGGTGTAACAACTTGAATTCTCATGAGAGGGTGGTGTTTGGCCCTGTGCACACGCTGTCTGTCAGCTTCTGGGTGAAGAAGTAGCCATGGTCCAGCCTGTTCGGATAAACTGCTGTTCACCACATTGTGATACAGCCCTCACCAAAACTACAAGGATGGAGACACAGTGACCTAGAAACTCCAAAACTGGGAACTAAATAAATACTTCCTCTTACAAAGTTAAATGCTTCAGGTATTTCATTGTGGTAACATGAAGCTGCCCACAAGACTTGGCCTAACATATACAAATCAATAAACATGATACATCACACCAATAGAATTAAACAAAATACGATCATTTTAATAGACGGCAAATTTTTGAGAAAATGTATTACCCTTTCAGGTTAAAAACTCTTAAATTAGGTATAAAAGGCACATCCTTCACCAAAGAAAGACCATGTATGATGAATCCAGAGCTAGCATCATACTAACAAAGGAAAATTTAAAGGTTTTTACTTTAAGACCTGGGAAAAGAGAAGAATGCTCACTCTAACCATTTTTATTGTAATATTATACTTATATATAATATCTATAGCCATCATATATGTGTTTATCATTTAGTTACATATATGTGTGTCGTTTAGTTACCATTCAATATCATATATATGTATATATGTCCAAATATATATTATATAGAATACCATAAATTTGTCTTCAAGTCTGCTTTTGCTGATACAAGGAGAGCTTTCCTTGCTTGCTTTTGTATCCATTTGCATGGAATATAATTTTCCATTGTTCATTGTCAGGTTTACTGTACTAGTAATGTGTATATGTTACATGTGTCTCTTGAAGGAAACATAGTTGATACTTTATTTTTATCCAAACTGTCAGTCTGGTGTCTTTAATTGCTAAATTAAGACCACTTACATTCAGGCTCATTATAGAAATGTGTATGGTGATTCCTGTCATTTATTTCTAGTGTTTAATTTATTTCTGTTTTCATTATTCATCTACTATATTAACGAAATGTATTCTTTCCCATGTGTTCTTGGTTATATTTATATTTCCCCTGCTGGGTGTATGATTCTTTTAAGTATGTCATGCAAAGCTAGTTGAGCAGACATGAGTTTAGCTTATGTTTGGGATAGTCTTTATTTCATTTTTGAATCTGAATGATAGTTTTGCAGGATATTTTAATAAAGTTTGGTAGTAGTTTTTCTTTCTGTGCTTGAAATACATTGTTCCTTGCCCTCATATCCTTTAGAATTTCTTCTGAAAAATCTGTTGTTTTTCTGATGAGCTTGTTATTATAATTGACTTTGAATTTCCCTATTCAAGCTTCTAATATCCCATCAACAATTTCTTTTCTGGTAATCTCTGGATTGTACATAACTTCAGTACCTAAATAACAAACCTAATTCCCCAATTTTAAAAATTTTCTGATATAATTTCATCAAATAGGTTTTCTACATCATTAAACCATATTTATTCTGCTTCTTCATTGAGCGCCACTTGTTTTATATTTTGTTATGATGTCCCACAAATCTTGTATATTCTATTATCATTATTATTACTGATGTTGTTATTATACTTTGTGTTTAAGCTTGATTATTCTTGCTGCTGCTTGATCTAGTCTGTTGCTGACTTTTAATTTAATTTTTTATTTAACTGACTGAGCTTTTCTTTTTTTTTTTTCAACACTGGAGATGGAGCACAGGGCCTTCATACTGACCTGTATCTCTAGGCCTTTCAAAAGATTTTCAAAGCCTCACTAAATGGACAAATTACATAAGCTGATATCAAACTTGCAATCTTTCTACCTCTGCATTCCAAACACTGGGACCACAGACATGCAGCACCACACCCAGTTTATTGAGCTTTTCATTTCCAAAACTTTGGTTTGGTTCTGCCTAAGAATCTCTACCTCTTTTTTGAAACCTTCATATCCTGCATTTCTTCCTCAATTAATTCATTTTTTTTAATCTTCATTGAATTTGCTGACTATTTTTAGAATTACTTTTTAAATTACATGTACAAAATTTCATCCATTTCAACAGCTATTGATTCACTTATGAAGGCCTTTTGTATTTTGTTTTCTTATGTTCTTGGGCTTCTTTGTTGAGATTTTCACATCGATGGGGATGAGAATCTCTTCCACATTTATGAAGGAGCCTTGTGAGGAAATCTTATTCTCTAGACAGTGTGTGTTGGGGATCACTTTTTTTTCCAGTACCAAGGATTGAACTCAGGACCTTGCACTTTCAAGGCAGGTGTGGCCCCACTGACCTAAATCCCAGCCCTGAGTATCATTTTTTGAGATGTATTAGTGTTAATTATACAGACTCAGTTACTTTTATTATTGCTGAGGTAAAATACACTACATTGACAAATTACGAGATGAAAGGCTTATTTAGCTCACAATTTGTAGAGGTTTCAGTCCATATTGAGCTGGCTCCAAGGCCAGCCACATATTAGAGGGGTAGAGTTCATGGCAGACAGAAGACAGCAAAAGCAACAAGGAATGACCATAGCTCTTTCTATCCCTTATATCTTATGCAGACTACTTAGGGTGGTAGTGCTCACACCCATAATCCTAGTGCCCTTGGTCCTAGCACTGCACCAGGAATCAAACCCAGTGTCACACGCTGGATCCAGCCACCTCTGGAAAAACCAGCACCTATGACTGCATGAGGCTTTTGGGGGACATCTACACAGAAGCCATAACATTCTACCTTTGGTCTCCCAAAGACTCGTGTGCATTCTTTTATGCAAAAGGTATTTAGTCCATCTCTAAGAGGTGCGGAAGTCCTTAGAGTTTCAGGATTGCTGAAAAGTCCAAGTTCAAAGTCTCTTCTGAGATTTAAGACTAACTTTTTTGGTGTGATGCCCTGTAAAAATGAAAAATGTTAAACCCTTCCAACACTTAAAGGCACAAGATAAACATCTCCATTCCAAAAGTTACAAATGAGGATAACAAGGAATGGGAACAAAGCAAGACCAAAATCCAGAAGGGCAAACATTAATCCCACAGTTCCACTTCCAGCATTCCTAGCTATCTGTGGCAAGTTGTGAACTCCAAAGGGTTAGGGTGGATCCACACCTAAGGCAATTCTGGTGGTTGTAGCTCCCATGGTTGATCTCTGGGGCCAGCTCTGCTCCTTGCTTGGAGTTTTCCTTAGATGATCCACATTTCTGGCTTCTCCAAACTTCTAGGGTTTCCACTACACCTCTGGCTTCACAATCACAGCTTCACACACTGTCCTCTCAGGGGCCACACTGCCTGGTCTCCCAGGCCTTCTTCTGAAATCTGGGGCCTTCCTGACCCTACAAATCTTGCATTCTGGATGTACCTAAAACCAGTACCATGTGGATGACACCAAGATCTGCTGCCAGCTGGAATAGTAGCAGGCTGCCTTCTCTCTCAGCTGTAGGGTCTCAGTGACTGTGAACCAAATCCAGAGAAACAGCTTCTCTAGGCCACTGCCATTCTGGAACATGGTGCTCTGGGGCTTTCTTCTCAAAGCAAAGTCTTTCAATTTTGGAATTTTTGAGGCTGCAAAAGATAGAGTCCTGCTTCTGATGATGTCCTCAGGCCAACTTTTCTATTCTCCTATTCCTTCTCAGCAATCAAGATCTCCTCTGCAGTCCACAGCTTTACTGAAGCTTCCTGGCCAAACTCAAACTTCAGTTCTGGCTAAACTCAAAACATTTTAAATAATTCTATTGGGGTCTTTGCTCTTGATTTTCAACATAGAACTGGCTGAAAGCCCCCAAAAGTAGCCTTGCTGCTGCTTCAACATTAAATGGCCTTGAAATTACTTCTGCAAGATTAATTAGTCCACTGCCCTTAATGTTAGTCTCAGGGAGTCTCTAGACATGAGAAAAATGCAGACAAACTTTCTTCCAAGGTTTAACACAATGTCTGGAGTCCAACAGCCAGTGGGGTCCCTCTTCCCAGCAGAAACTTCCTGGGCCTGGTCTTTACCAGCAGGACTTCTATCAGCCTCTGGTCTTTTGACCTCTGACCAGAATCTCCCATCAAGGACAGCTGAAGGTGTTCCAGCTCTACTTCTTCACCCAGCATCTCTGAGCCTTTCCTAACTTTTCCCACAAGCCAGTCCCAGCTCCTGAACACATGGTCACATATAGTCATAGCAACAACCCCACTTCTCTAGTATCAAATTCTGTCTTAGTTACTTTTCTTGTTGCTGAGACAAAATACCTGACACCCACAAGTTAAAGGAGGAAAAGTTTATTTTGCTCACAGGGTGTGGAGGTTCCAGTCCATAATCAGCTGGCTCCAAGGCAGGGTAGCACATGGCAGAGGGCAACAGCTCATGACAGACAAAGGTAGCAAAGCAACAAGGGACATTAACAATGTCTTTCTGGCTCTATTGTCTTATTCAGACTACTTAGGGCGGGCAGCACTCAGACCCATAATCCTAGTGCCCTCAATCCTAGCATTTCACCATGAATCAGTCCCAGCCTCACAAATTGCAGATCCAGCCCCCTCTGAAAAAGTCCCACCTGTGACTGCATGAGGCTTTGGAGGGACATCTACACAGAAGCCATGACATATATATTAACAGCACTTTGATTTCCCTATGTCCCCTCTTTCTGTGGTGCTGAGCTTTGAAGTGCTGCACACTCTGTTGAAGCCAAAGGGGACAAACTCCTTCTGAAGGTATGACAAGTGTGAGGTCCCCCTGCTAAGTCATGCAAGTGTACTGTTGAGAACAGTTATGTGGAATGGTTCCTTTGTGGTCAGTCCTCTGGTGCCCAGTAACATGCTCACTGGCAGGTATTATCTATGGCTAAGTCCCTTCTAGGCTTTGAATCTACAACACTTGTGCTGATACGGTGAATGCCCACAAGTGGGTACTCCAGGCCTGCCTTAGCCATGATTACCTGGGGAGGTATTGGCTGGGGCATTGATCTCTCTTCCTCAGGTGCTGAGGTTTGCAGGGGAGGAGGCTGTGCCTGGGAGGGGGTCTGGGTTTTGTCCTGGACTGTGGTGAGGCTCAGTGGCCATGCACCCACCACTGTGCTCCCTACTCCTGCTGGGCCTCCTGCTCCACTCAGGGGGAACAAAACAAATAACAGCAGCAACTACAATACAAAGACAAACCAATTGCAGAGTACAGCAACAAAGCTGTAAAATGTATAGCAATCCAGTCAAAAGTAACAGGAGTGCAAAATATCATAGAATGAATTATAAGGTTAAAAACTGATGAGGTAAAATTGGTTACAAAAACAGGAATCATGAGGCACTACAAGTGGTGGGAGAGAGGGAAAAATATCCTAGTAAAGTACAATATTTTTAAAATTAAAAATATAAATAAAGCACTAAAAATAACAAAGTTAAAAACAATGGGAAAGATGGATAAAGTGAGGAGATAAAATATTCTAAACACTTCCCGGAGAGGTGAGTGGCTCAGCCTCTTCTTGCTTGTGCAATCACTACCTCTTGGAGCTCCCAGCATGTGCTCAAGGGCATGGCAGGTGTCTGACCCACAGCAGGCCTCTCACTGGCAGCGCTACAGCTCCCCATGGTCCAGAGCTGGCAGCCCACTTGTATGCACACAGACTCCAGACTGTGTGCCAGGGATGGGCCAGATGCCCAAGCCTCAGCAATCCCTCTCACAGGCCATGCCAGGAGGCAGCACATATTGGCCTGCTGACCTCAGTCTGTGCACCATGGGCTGGACAGGAGTCCAGAGTGAACATCCATGTCCCTGGCCAAGCAGAGGCTCAGTGTTACAGGGCCACACTGAGGGGACAGGCTGCACTCAGCCCTCCGTCTGTCCTCAGTCCTTGGGCCTGCAGGAGTGGCAGCTCTCCACACCACAGTGAGTGACACTCAGTTGGCTGACAGTCTCAGCCTGGGCACCTTGAGGGTGACCAAGTCTACCCCATGTGGAGACCCTCACCGGCGTAGCTTCATGGGTCATGCTCAGAGGTGGTGCACGTCTAGCCCCATGGGATCCAGAGCACCAGTCTGTGTGCCTTGGGTAGTCATGGACATCTAAGCCTCTCCTTGTACTCATGATGCTCAGAGTGTGAGGAGGGAGCAGTCAGACCTCACAGCTGTGCACTTAGGCAGGAGGCACAGGCACTGAGTCCTTTACCTCCTAGAGTTTTGGAGCTGTCTGCCCTGGCTCCCTGGCGACAGCTCACAATCTAGGATTCCTACCCACGTGCAGTGTGAGCACCAATCCCGGTGCCCTCCATTCTGCCACAGCTGATGCGCCGGTGTCACCAGGCCAGACACTTTCCCGGCCACCTCTCCCCTGTCTGCCATGTCCCCCCCATCTTCAATGCTACACCTATTTCCTGGATAGTTCCAATATGTCAGTGTGATAGTTATTAGCTGGTAACAGTTAATATCAATACTTTATCATTTCCAGATCCTCACTTACATTGTAGTTTTTAATACTTCATTATGAAAACAATAGTACAGAGATAGTCAAGGAATAGTATGATAATGTGGAATGCAGGTACATAAATATTCTATCATGGTTTTATTTAATGCTTTCATTCAATATGGTTTCATTTATCATATTTAATTCATCCTTCCTGTATTTTGAACCATTTGACAGTAATTTACAGGAACAACAATTTATTCTGAAATACTTCAACAGATGTATCATGAGAAGAAATACAAAATCTATACATAATAGTAATATTATTACATTTCTGAAATACTATAAAATCACTATGTCTGCAGGTAATAATCAGGATATTTTCAAATTTCTCTTACATCAAATTTCTTTAATACATTGTATTAAAAATAGTATATATATTTTATGTATCAAAAGCTTGTCATGTTATATGAATTCAATTTGCATGTTATGATATTTTAATTTCAATGAATTAGTGAAATGATTCATCATTGCTTTCTGAAAACTAAACTCTAGATTCAACAACACAAACTTCTTTCTCAGTTTTTCTTCACCTTCAAAGAAAAGCCCAAAATTTGCAAAATATTTTTTCCCTTCCATGTCCTACTTGTAAGTCATTCAGTTCTGCCTTCAAAAATATATGCTTTAAGCATTTCCTTCATTCTTAGTAGAAATTGACCTTGTGTGAAATTTTATTGAATCACTTACAGTATGTAACCATTGTCCTTTGACTGTTGATTTCATATAAGCTAATCATTCAAATATATAATTCCAACATTAAATTTATAAGAATATTTTGCACCCTAATTTTGCAACATAAGATTTAGGTGACAATCTATAAAATTCATGTTAGGTAAAGCAATCAAAATATGAACAGAACAGCATCAAAAATTCAATAACAAATTTAGATTAATAGTAAACATTCAAATTGAATGTTAAGTGGACATATGCAAAATTGACATGAAGTAGATATGAAAATTTGGTGGTACTTTTATTTTCATTGACTATCTTCTGCACATGCTACATTAATATTCTGATCCTTTGCTTAGGAATCATATTGATAAACCCACTACTACATTAGATTTCTCAGGTTCAGTACCAGGCACTCGCTTTGGATTGGTCAGTGTCTTTTATTATTCACTATCAAGACCTATTTGAAATTTCATTTTTTTCCACAAAAGTCAGAAAGCAATGTAGCACTAAGAGCACAACATCCACTTGAATAGGAAAGAGCTATAAAACTTACCGCACAAAATTATTATTGAAGATCAAATATTAAATAAGTCAGAGGACTAAAATGTCATTTAAATGTATACAGTCAGAGGACAGAAACCAAAAAAAAATGAAGAGACTCTATAACATTCACAGAAAACCACTAAGAGACCAAATGTACACAAGAAACATAGTATAAGGCAAGGAAAGAAAAAAAAACTCCAGAAAACATATTTAAATAAACAATGGATAAAACTTCCTTAATCTAAGAAAAGATGCCAAGAGCTAAGTACAGAGCTGAAGGACTATCACATAGATTTCTACACAGACGTCTTCCAGTACACTAAACCCTAAGAGGAGTGTGCACAAACATTATATTCCATGTATCAAAAATCAAAGAAAATCATGAGAGCACAACAATCATGAAGCAAAACACATATAAAAGAGTCTCAGCAGAATTTCTAGTGGATTTCCTGACAGTAACATGAGAGTCTAAAACAGAGTGGGATCAGGTGTGCATTGTGTTGAAGAAAAACAAATGTTACTCAGCAAAGCTGCCTTTCAGCAATGAGCAATAATGAAACTTTCCCAGGTTAGGAAAGGCTCAGAGAATTCATCTCCTGCCTTTCAATACAAGGTAAAGCAGTTCTTTAAGCTTAAACTGAAGGTGCTAATTAATAACATAAAACTTACAAAAACCAGAACTCTGTGTCATAACATGGAGCCAGATGCAGAATAGTAAGGATAGATTTGATGGTGTATAAAGCACTTTTATCACTACAGTACAGATTAAGAGAAAAAATGATTGAAAATAACTATAGTTAAAATAAATAAGTGAAAAAACATAATAAAATGTGAGATGTGACATCAAAGTAGTCAAGTGTGGAATGATGTTAAGGTGAATCAGAATGAAGCCCACCAAAAGGAGAGGAAATTATTTTGAAAAAAAAAAGAATGAATTGCATCTTAGAAGAATAGAAGATAGTTCATGACAAAGTTAGTGTGTAGTGTGGAGTACTAATTTCTCAGTGATTGAAAATAATTCATTTTTCTTGATTTGGGAAATCTTGTGGAGAAGATTTATAAAAAATATATTTTGTTTAGAAAATCTATCTTTAGGTAAACAAGAGAAGCTTAGAGATAGACTTTTTCTACGTTTGTAATTTATCACGTGCCTCAATTGCAGAATAAGGAATACACAAAAATGATATATTTTAGGGTAGAATATCATGAACTATTTGAAAATTTATTATTGTTTAATGTTTCATGAAGTTTTTCCTGATCAATTCAAACACAGTATTTAAGAACAAGTCCAAAGAATTAAGCGAATATAAAGGAAATAAAAATTGATAAGTAAAATTTTTCAAAAGAGTCATTTTGTAAAATTTATCTGCTGAAAAATAGTTTGAAAAATATTTTGGCAATTAGAAATCTTATAATTATCCTTAATTAAATTTCAGTAACAGATAGTTATTGCATGTTGAGTACTATCTATGTTAAAGTCCAGAAATTTATTAGTGAACGTAAGTTTTACATGCCTTGTAATTACAAATTCAGATAATTAGGAACTGATTATGTTTGCATATTTTAATAATTTTGGTATATTATACTATATAAAATGTATTTTTCTAGAAATTTTCAAATGTGATTCATATAGAAATTGCTGATACAAAGCAGTTCACAATGCCTGGTAAGATTTTCTAGAAATTATATATATATGTATATATACTATGAGTTAAAGTTTCTGTAAATATGAGAAAAATAAAAATAAAACAGTAGAGAAATGACTCTCTCTGAGGAAAGACATGCTTTTTACCAAGGAATATATTACATAGGACAATGTGTTTTGATTGAGAGGCAAAAAGAGTAATTTCTACCCTAACCTAGAATGATGGGCTATTCCACAGTGGCACAGAGGAAGACTAACAGAGAGTCTAAGAGAATATTACAAAGTTGCAGAAGGCAGTGAAAGAGTAATTTCTTAAAATATATTTTATGTGTCTTCTTCAGACTTACTAAAATTGCACTGCATGGTGTATAAACAGTATTAAAGTTAACCTCAGAGTTAATATTACAATATTGAAAAGCAAGAACTCAGTCTTTCCTGTTAAATTGATGAAGCTTTCTTGGATCAGTTGGCAATATGAAGGTTATTTTTTACGCTTTTTATCTTCATAGAGGAACAAAATCCTGAACAGAATAAGTATAGAAGGACTTTTGCCATTCATGACAAACCCATAGCCAATATCATACTAAATGAGGAAAAACAAAAGCATTTGTTCTAAATCAGGAATGAGACAAAGGTGCCAATCTCAAAACTGCTCTTTAATATCATACTCAACATGTTGGCTAGAGAAAGTAGGCAAATGAAATGAAAGAAGCACAAATGGAAAAGGGGAATGGGCACTCTCTATGTGCAGATGAGAGGATTGTTTAATGGAAAGACATCCACTGTTCCTGGATAAGCAGGGTTAATATTGTTAAAATGGCTAAATTATCAAAAACAAAAGATAGATTTAGTGACATTCCTATTAAAATACCAAAATTATTCTTCAAAAAACTAAAACATACACTTATAGGGGACCAGAATAAACTCAGAACAGCCAAAACAATCCTGAGCAAAAAAATCAAAGTAGGATGTATTAAAATTCCAGATATGAAGCTGTACTATGAAGCTATTGTAACAAAATGGCATAATACTACCACAGAAAGAGACAGTAGCCCAATGGTATAGAAGGCACAGAAACAATCCCATATAATTTTAGGAATATGACCTTTGTATGGGTGCAAAAATCAAACTTTGGTAAAAAGTCAGCTTCCTTAAGAAATGGTCCTCAGAATAAGAACAAATGAAGAAAAATTAGTTATCTCTCATCTTTCACTAAAATCAAATAAAATCAAAGCCCTAGATATAAAAAGAGAAACCCCGATTCTGCTGGAAGATAAATTAAGAAAAATATTTGAAGTCATTAGCACAGGCAAGGACTTTTTGAACAGAAAACTAATGTCACAAGAAATAATGCCAAGGATCAACAAAAGAGATTGTAGCAAATTAAAAAGCTACTTCACAGCATAGGAAACAATGAAGAATCAACTTACAGAATAAGAAAAATCTTTTCAGGTGCTCTTCAGACAGAAACTTAATATCCAAAGTATATAACAATTTTTAAAACAACTACCCCAAAGTAAAACATACAATCAAAATGGGCAATTAAAATAAATAAACACTTCTCAAAGTAGTAGAAGTGGCTGAGAAGTACATTAAAATCAGCATTTTGGGGCACCGGGAAAATGCAAATCAAATCTCAGATACTATCCTACTCCAGTAAGAGTAGCAATCATCAAGAATTAAAAGAGAAGAAAATAGGGGAAGAATGTGGGATGATGTCTACCCTTCTGCATTATTGATGGTAATGTAAACTAATAAAACCAGTATGAAGATAAGACGGGAGATTCTTTAAAAAACTAAAGACAGAAATTCCATTTGCCACAACTATACCTTTCCTGGGTTTCTTTCTGAAAAGTGTTAAAAGTCATCATCTTTCAGTTATGCATGCATAGCCATATTTTAGCAGTATAATTCACAAGACCTAAATTTTTGAAAGAGCCTAAATTTTGGATAAATAAAGATGATTGGAAAGAGAAACTGTGATACGTATAAACAACAGAGTAATAGAGAATGATAAACTTGAGTCATTTGTAGCAAAACAGAAGGCTCCTGAAATCATACTGTTAAAAGATATAAATCAAACACAGAAGGTAAAATATCACATGGCTTATGTTATATGAGAAACTTAAAATATAAAATAGTAGAGTACACAATAGAGAAAATATAGTAGAAAAAAATGTAGATGTTTCAGGGATTAGAAAGTGGGATGGGAATAGGAAAGGAATGATGTGGTGGGAAAGGAAATCAACAAGGTCCATGTACAATGCCTATGTGTCAATCCCTTAAACTGAATGTAAGTATTATGTGTCACAAACATGTACCAATAAAGAATGTGAGCTAGCAGAATCGATTAAAAGATGAGACCCAATTATTTGCTGTCAAGAAGAAACTCACCTCATCAGGGAAAGCCTTGCCACCTTAGGAATGGGAAGCTGTACTTTGTAGTATTTAATCTCTAGAGTATGAGTCTCTTTGTTTTGTTTTTACATGGGTTCACAGATAAAAATTCTCTTTGAGTCTTAGAGCAGACCTTGAGCTTGGTCTTTTGAGTAATGCTAGAATTTACTATGACTTCCGGACTAATGGAGAATATTTGGCTGTAGATCTAAGATGTCTCCCAAAGCCAAGCTGATTGGCTTTTGGAGGATGACTGAATCATGAGGGTTATAACTTCATCAAGTAGATTAATCCAGTGATGAGGCCATGATTTTATGGTAAGCATTATTGAAGGTAGTGGAAACAGGAGATGGGGCGAGTGGGTCATGGGGAAGAAACCGTGTTGACTCCATCTTACCCCAGGCCCTTTCCCTGTTTCTTCTCTCACTCTCCTTCTGTCCTGGCTGCAATGAGGGGAACAGCTTTCCTCCATCATGCCATTATACCAGTATATTTTTCTTACCAAAAGCTTAGAAGCAATGGAAATGAGTGGCCATGTGCGAACCCTATAAAACTATGATGACTTCCTTGAAGTTGTTGATGTCAGGTATTATGTTACAACAACAAAAGGCTGACTAACATAGAAGGGTATGAATGTGCATCTGATGCTGTGAATGCAAGCAACCAGGAAAAATGTGTGGCATTCCTCAAACTGAAACTTTAACAAATGTTTCTTTTATATTAATTAGTCAAGACATCAAAGGGGGTGCTCGCCATTAAAATCCAGTGAACTGTGGTCACCAGCACTGTCGCTGAAACCATTTATTTAACTCTGCTCATTGGGTAGGGAGAAACAGAGTTAGAAAACTGTATATTTTCAAAATATTAAATTCTGAGTTTTAAACAAAAAAGACCAACTCATAAAACAACAAACAAAAAAATGAAAAAAAGACTAGGAGAGAAGGAGGAGATAGGATGATAGATAGATAGACAGACAGACAGACAGACAGATAGGACAACTGCCCTGACCTTCAGCTTGGAATGAATATCTCAAAGCAGTTAAACAATACAGCTGTCTTAAGGTCTCCAAATTCAGCAGCCTCTAGTGTTCCCAGGGAAAAGGTGTGGTGTTGGATCCACTCCCTCTAATGAGTCTCAGATTTGAGCTCCCAGGCCATGTCCTTGGCACACCCTCCCCCTTCTTCCTTCTCTCTCACCACTAGCTTGTTCAATTCTTGTTGAGCTGCAATTCTTATGGCTTTCCTCCAGCATGCAACTTCAGCATGCAATTTCCTGGGATTTGGGAAGGGAACAGCCTCAGCCTACATAGATTTGGTGCTCTCTCCACTCCTGATGCTCCAGGGACCCAGCCCCTATGGTTCTCCAGGTTTCTCTAGGGCTTGCTCTTCCCCCATACCTGAGCTGGGGGACACAAAAGCCTAAGCCAGGACCATTCACATGGTGCCTCATCACCCCTTGCATTCACCAATTGTTTTACAGCCTCAGTCATGAGTTTGTGTTTGGCTTGCAGTGACCTTTGTGCCCAATTCTAGGGAAACCAAAGACTGACACTAAGCCACCTGGATCAGGAATTGTGACTCCTAGCTCTCCCACATTCCACTGCATTTCCCTTGGGCTCACAAGTTCCACAATTTCTGGCATCATAGAGACCCATCCTTGTAGCAGATCTCAGTCTCTGGGTTCCCACTTCCAAATGGAATTGTCATTGGTCTTGGCTGGCACTTAGGCTGATAGTGGCCAGGGTAAGCACCAAGTATTATCTACTTCCATGAACTTCTTCCACTTGAGGATACTGTGTGCTTAAAAAAAAATCTGTTCGGTCTCCAAACCTGTGTTTTGAGCAATGTTGAGGTAGAGTGGTGGTTTCATTTCTTATTCTAGCTTTTCCTATTTCTATAATTCACCCATTGGATATCATGCTTGGGTTGCATTCTTAAATTTTGTTTTCTTTGTTTTGTTTTGTTTTGTTTTTTGGTGCCTTCCCCCCTTTACAGCACACTCACTAACCTGGGTAAAATTCACAGTGCTCACTTGAACATGGCTTCCTCCATCACCATAACACCATTCATTGATTTTTTGACAAAACTAAAAAGGAACACTAGTAAAACAACACCCTCCTCATAAATAGAGTTGGACAAACTGGATCTCCACCTATGGAAGAATGAAATCACCCCATTATTTCATGTTATTTTATACAACAATATTTAGAATAAATAAAGTGCCTAAACAGAAAATGTAAAATTGTAAAAACACTAGTGGGTATGGGTGAAAATTTGTGTATTTTCTTGGGCAATATTTTATTATCCTAAACGTACATGAAAAAGATAAACATAGACAGTGGGATTACACCAAAATTAAAAACTTTTCACAGCATTGAAATGATTGATCATGTGAAAAACAGCTAAGAATAAATTACTTTGAGATCAAACATATATGTATGTATTCAAAATATATGATATATGTATCAAAAAATATATGAATAATTCAATGATCTCAATAGTATGCAAACAAAAATATTAGAAAAATGACAAGGGGCATGAATTCACATTACTGGAAAAATATATAAAATGGCTAACAGATGAAAATACTCAACATCAGTAATCTATGCAAAAATTCAAATTCAAATTAATGTGAAATGTCATTTCTCACTTGTCAGAATGGTTATTATAAGAAATGGAAGCAAGTATTAGGATACAGAGGAAAGAAAGCCCTTGCACAGTATTAATAGAAAGGTAAATTAGGGCAACCACTACAGAAAATATTGTACATAAAAAAATCATTGTAAAAAACATTACAGAAAACATTGTAGATAAAAACAGAATTACCATATGGTTCAACTATCCCTGTAGTGTTTACATACCCACAGAAAACTGTACAAGGATGTCCAGCCGATGAAATTCCTTCTGTGTTCACTCCAATATTATGCACAATAGCCACGATTTGAAATCAGCCCAAATGTCTGCCCAGGAATGAATGTTTGAAGAAATTGTGATATAAAAACTATCCATCTCTGAAAATAAGGAAATTGTATCATTTCCATCAACATAGATGGATTTAGAGTTAGTAATGCTAAGTGAAAACAGACAGATACAGACACAAATGCCACTTATTTTCACTTGTATTTGGAATAAAAATATAATTGGTGTCACTGATGAAGACAGTGGCTGACGAGTGGGAAGAAAGGAGGGTTGGTGAAAGGGCACAGATTTTGGTGCGACAGCAAGAGGAATGCTTTTGAAAGACTGTTACACAGTCTCATGACTATCGATATTCACAGTGCATGTAATATTTTGAAATCAATAACAGTAACTTTCAAATATTCTTACCAGAAAAATGACTAGTATTTTCTGTGAAGACTATTCTGATTTTCTTGTTGTGGGCAGTATTTGTATTATTATATCATAACATTGTTTAGTGCTTCCTAAATGCATCTAAGAATAATCTGTCAATATACAATTTTAAAAGATCCACAGTATGCATCAGTGACAGTTCTTACAGGAAAATTACACCTGCAACTGACTCTATTAGAAGAAATATCTTGTATCAATTATGTAAACATACAACTTAAAAAAACTGGAAAAGGATTTTCAAGCTGAAGGAAGCAAAAGAAAGAAAATAATACCATGAATTCAATAGAGAGAAATCAAGCAATAGTATTGTTTAAAAATATCAGCAATATTTCCTCTCTTCCTATATTGATAAGACAGGTAAACAGAAAAAGAAATGCAGGCAAAATTACTAGAATCACAAATGTAAAAGGACGTATCACTACATATTTTGTATACATAAATAATTATAAATGGATATTACAAATAATTGAATCTCAAGACATTAGAAAAGTAAATTAAATAGAGTAACAAAGAATCCCGAATTACGAAAACTATTTGAAGTCAATATCATTGGTTTGAATAGACATGTACCAAATAAATTGATTTAAATTAATGCACACAAATAAACAATAGGCTATAAAATATTGTTCAACATCACTAATCATTGAGGAAAAAAGTCAATTAAATTGACAATGAGATCTAATTTTCCACCACAGTGACTATTATCAAAAAGATGAAAGATAATAATGTTTAGAAAAGAGGAGTGTTCTACACTGTAGGTGAGGATGGTGAAATTAGCATATCCATTGTGGTAAATGGTCTCACAGTACCTTAGAAAATAGGATGACTACATCATACAGTAATCACAATTCTGAATCTATATTTAAGAAAATGAAATGAAGAGCCTGAGGGGACATCTGCAGTGCTCTTTCACGGTGGGATTATTCATATATATGACATATGGAAAGTGGAGTATGAATTCTGTTTTATACATTTAGATGCTCTAATGTTTGGTGCAAACGTATTTACAGTTACATCCTTTTGATGAATAGAACACTTAATCGTATATTCATAATTTCTTTTCACATGAGAATTTTTTACTTAAATTATACTTATCTGATATGTGCACAGATACTTCTGTCCTCTTTGGATTTCCTTTTGCATGAAATATTTTTCTCCTCCATTTTCAGTCTATTTATGAATTAACACTGAAATGAGTCTGTTGTGTTGGTATTTTTCTAAGCCTTTTTTTTTTAGCCATTAATATATTCATTCCCTCTATGGTTTCTAACTGGATAATTTAGGGTTTTAAAAAATATTTAGAGTAATTAAGAATAGGCAAAAACTTCATATTGCCATTTTGTTGATTGTATAGTGGCTAATTTGTACACTATTTTTCTTTCTTTCTTTTTTTGTTCCCTTCCCTTTTCATTTGCTGTTTTTCATTGGTGATGTGTTCTATTTTTTTCCTTCTGTATCTATTTTAAGGCCTACATCAAATATCTATTTTATTCAAGATGAAGAACTTCAACCACACATAAAAACTCTATTTTACTGCTCCCCAAAGTTTTATGTTTAATGTCACAATTTATATATTTTATGTTGTGTATGTCCCTTAATATAACATTGCAGCTAGCATCTAAATAGTTTTAAGATTTTGTTGGAGATGTGTTTTTCACATCATTACAACATTAAAATATTCTGAATTTTGGCAGATATTTCTTTGTTCAGTGACTTTGAATTCATTTATTTTCATGTTATTCATACGGATCCTTTCATTTTGGCTTAAATAAAGATTCCCCTTTTCTGCTTCTTGTAAAGAAAGTATAATAAGAAAAAATTTCCTCAACTTTTGTTTATCTGAAGTCCTTATTTCTCACAATTTTTGAGATAAGCTTTATCAGATAAATTATTCTTGTTTTCAAGAACTTTTTCCTTTTTTTTCAATCTTTTCAGTGTAGCGTCCAATCTCTTGATCTGCAAAGTTTCCACTGAGAAATCTGCTGTTAGCCTAATGATGTTTCCCTTGTATGTCAGGAGTTCCTTTCATGCCTGGAAACTTTTGAGATTTTTTCTTAGTTTTGACAATTAGATTTGCATATGTATTACAGAGTTTCTTTTGGACTTTACCTGACGGAAGACACTTGAGCTTCCTGTCCTTGCTCTTTATATCTTTTCTCAGAATTAGGATGTTTTCAGTAGTTGTTTCTTAAAACAAACTTTCTGTCCCATCTTTTCTTCTTTCAAGCAGCTATAATAAAGTGATTATTATTCTTTTGATCATATCCTCCAAACTCCATTGGCTTTACAATTTTTTCTATTCATTCTTTCTTAACTCTTCTGCCTAGATATTTTTTAATGGTTTGTTTTGAAGTTCATTTTTTCTTATTAATTCCATTATTTACAAGTATCACATTTTTTCTACTTTATTCATCACATTCTCAACTCCAGAATTTCTAGGAGTTTTTTCTTTTATTTATTTCTTGAGCTTCTCACGGTTTGGGGGTGCATTTTCCTGGAGTCATTGACTTGGTTCTCTTTATTCTCTTCTAGCTTGTTTTCCTTTAAAATATTTACCTCAAATTTATTTTTATGTAATTCTATTTTCATTTCTTCTATGATAGTTGCTGAAATTTTTTATGCTACTTTGATGTGTTCTTTTTTATGTTTCTCATTTCTTCATGTAAATGTCTGTCCATGTGTTGGAGTATCCACCTCTTTCAGACTTATGGACTGTGTTTTGTGAGCAAGATCTTCAGCTGTGGCTGGGTGCAAGGGTGGTGGCTGGGAGCAATGTGGTGGTTTTAGCTAGAAAAGGAATCACTGGCATTTTTCTCTGTATCTCTGGTGACCCTGAGGTCAGCATCCACAAAGATCTCAGGAGTCTCAGCAGATAAGGCTGCAAGTGTAATTCACAGCAGTGAGGGCTGTCATAGTCTTCAGTGGTGGAGGTTGCTGAGGTCCTTCTGACTTCTCATTGGGAGGGGAAATGTGATCAAGGGTTTCATGCTTGTTCCCAAATCTGTTTGTGAGTAAGCTCACAGTGTAAGTAGAACCACTGCCTGGATCATAATCCCCATAAAGCACTGATGAACCTGAGGTCTGAAGGAGCACATGTGTGGAGAAAACATGGCTTTTTAATCTGGAAAGAAGTAGTGCTGCTGGCCAGGATGCCGGTTCCCCACTGCTGCCTTTGAAAATTTGAGCACAGCACAGGAACTTGCAGAATAGACACCTAGGGTCTAGAGAGCAAAAGGGTATAGTTCTGCCACTGCTCTGGAAACCAGGGTGTGGTTGTGGCTGGCTCCTCCAGCATCTGTGTTACTGGCAATCTGGTCTCAGCTGTAGTACCAGATTCTGGAAGTGGATGTGCATGGAACAGCTGTAGCTCCACATCCAGGGTATAAGGCAGCTCACTGTGGACCATGGCTCCAATGTCCCAGGCATTGGCATTTTATATCAGCACATCAGGTGAAGTCTGTCACACTGACATCAGCTATTGTCTGCAGGTTCTGGCCCCAAGGTACTCTATTCTGGATGCTGAAAACCTCCCCAAAGCTCCTGTGTAACTGGCCTAGCCAATATGGTGGCAACATTGGTAGGTGGTGGAAACTTGAAAGTTGGGGCTGGGTGAGCTAGTCTTGTCATTGGGGGCTGGGCCTTTGAAGGATGTTGTGAAACCATGGCATTTCCCTTTTCTCTATATTCTTTTCAAGTTTGTTATGTTAGTGGTTTTGTTTTGTCTATGCTCCTGCCATGATGCACAGACTTTATATGAGTCCAATGTGATGGGGTGAAGCAGTCATTGGCTGGAACCTTCAAAACTGAGAAAAATAAATCTTTCCTCCTATATGTTAACTATATCTGGTGTTTCTTTAGAATGAAGGAAAGCTGGCTGACCTGCAGGGTAAAGCCAGACTGCAGTGGCTACACCCATGGGTTCCTGTGAACAGGCACATGGCTCAGCTGCAATCAGGATCTGGAGGGTAGATATGTGTACAGTGGCAATGGTGCAAGCTTTAGGGTGCATGTGGAGACCGAAGGAGTGGTGGTACCGTCTTGGAAGGCAATAAGTGGCTCTTCCTGGAGGGCAGGGCACAACAGTTCTTCCCTCTACAAGGAGTTCACTGCAGGCATGGATGGTGGTTACTCAGTGGGTAGATTTGCTGAGGTCTTCTGCAGACCAAGCAGCTGAAGCAACAGTGTCACCTCTGTGTGTGGGCCAGGGTGACAGTCCCAGCCCTTCCTTCTCTCTGGCCTTTTCAGGATATCTTGCGTTGGCCTGTTTTCTTCTGTTTATTCTCTATTTTCTGATCCTTGCATTACTACAGATCCTTAGTTGTGCAGTTCAGTCCTCCAAAGACTAATCCTAAGCATTAACTAATGTCTACTTGGTATTTTGTAGAAAGATAAGAGACAGAATTTCTTACTCTACCATCTTGCTGATGCTTTCTATAGCAAGCATTTTAAAACATCCTATTATGGTATTATTTACATTATTGTCTTATGATAAGAACATCTTAAAGAATGCTAAAGCAATACTCTGTTCACTAAGAATCATTTGGGAGTTTGTGAACAGAATGCACACAGAAAAATGAAGAGTCACACACACCCACTTATTCTTCACTTCAAAATGATGATTTATATGCAAATTACTGTAACACTTTTGTATTTAGAGATTTGGATGAGAATGCTTTTTACATGGTATTGCTATGTTGCTCCTGGGAACAAAAATTGTCATCTCTAACACTATAATTTGTAAACATGATTTATGCAGTGAAATGCATTGCAGCAATTCATATTAATGATTCACAAATGCACTGTCTAATCTAGACCCATAGCATTGAAATTTGTTGTGAAAAATTTCAAATTCACAATAGTATACATATGTTTAAATATTAAACTCTGTGACATAACATTAAGATAACTTTAGGGATATATATACATTTTAGATAAACTATAGACCCATAGAGATTCACTACAATTAATGATACAAACATAATATATTGAACTGAAAATTTGTTTTAATTTAAAACTGCAAAATCAATATAATTTCTTTTGCATTGATGAGTTTAAATTATCCCATTTTGGTATCATGCCTTTATATTAGGACAGGGGAGAGCATGCTTTAATGTAAAAACTCTGCCATCCAACTGGTAATTATTAAATGCTAAGGAGAAGCTGGAAGCAATTAATTAGTTAAGCATATTTCAGAGAACAGTAACTTCACTGAGTTGAGACTCATTCTCCACTGACTCTCACCATAGAAACCACAATTTTTGTTTCCCTTTGAGTTTGTGAAGAAAGATTGCTTATTGGTCCCTGACAATTTCCCTTAATTCTTCTAATATATTAAGGCTTCAATTAACCACTAGTTCCAAGAGGACAAAATGAAGTTTGAACTCTTGCTAATTAACCAGAGAAGCTATTTAACTAGGCTCTATGGATGCTCAACTTCAACAAATTCATTAAAAGTTTTTAGCTACATTCCCAGAAGTCTGATTTAATGGGCCTCTGAACAATGCTCTTCCAATTAAGGCCTTTCCCTCCCATAATTCACACAGGAACACATATTTGCTATGAGTTAATGCCATTGTCTTTATTAATCAACACCACTACCCGCATTGGACTGAAGTAAAATAATAATAATTACAATCAAAGTATCTGCATACCTAGATTCCAGGCACTCAGATATGTCCTTCAGCTTGTGTCTGCCAACTTTATTGATGACCTCTTGTGCAATAGGCTTCATGACTTTCTTCAAATGTTTAGAATTCATATAAATATACATATGTGAAGGATATCATAGATCAGAAATAAACTCAACATTGGTCAGGAGGGATTCGATTACCAACCTAACTCTCAAGCCTAGAGAGTTGGTGAGATGTTATTGTTATATGTTGTATTGCCATTATCATTTAATTGTAGAAACTGTTTGATTTCTTCTTTGATTTAATCTGTGACCCATTCATTGTTCAAGAGGATGTTATTTAATTTCCACATGTTTACAAAGTTCTTGTGGTTTCTTTTGGTATTGATCTATAATTTCATTGCTGAATGATCTGATAATGTGCATGGGATAACTACAATGTCTTTGCATTTATTTAAGCATGTTCTATGAGCTATCATGTGGTCTATTTTGGAGAATGTCCCATGTGCAGCTGAGAAGTATTTGTATTCTAATTTGTTGGGGTGGAACACTCTGTAGACATATTAAGTCAATTTGTTCAAGAGCTTGGTTCATTTCCAGTATTTCATTGTTGATTTTTTGTCTAGTTGATCTTTCTGTTTATGACAGTGGGGTATGGCATTCTACCACTCCAATTGTATTAGTGCTTATTTGTTTTTTCGTGTCCATTAGTATTGGTTTTATATAGTTGGGTACACTAGTATTTGGTACATATATATTTATGATTGTCATCTCTTCCTCTTGGATTGGTCTTTTTACTAGATATAGTGACCTTCTTCATCTCTCTTAATTAGTCTTGGCTTGAAATCCACTTTGTCTGCAAATAGAATATCTACCTCTGCTTTTTTTCTGAGTTCTGGATGCATGGACTATATTCTTTAACAGATACACTCAGCCACCTCATCTTTGACAAAGGAGTCAAAAACCCTCACTAGAGGAAAGATAGACTCTTTAATAAATGGTGCAGAAAAAACTGAGCTTCACTTTGCTGAATAGAATATTAAAACTAGATGCATATCTCTCACCATGTACTAAATTAAAATTGAAATAGATGAAAGATCTAAATATTAAAACAGAAACACTAAATCTCTTGTAAGATAGGTTCAGTAGAACTCTTGAAGACATTGGTATAGGAAAAGATTTCATGAGAAAAATCTCAGTTGCACATGAACTAGCACATAGAATCAACAACTGGGATCTCATCTTATTGAAAAGCTTCTTCACAGTGAGAGAAACCAACAACAGAGCTAAGAAACCACCCACAATGTGGGAAAAAATTTTACCACCTGTTCTTCAGACAAAAAACTGCTATCTAGAGTATATAAAAAAACTAAAAAAATCAGATTCCCCCAAATTTAAAGACCCAATCTGAAATGAATAGACATTTCTCAGATGAAGAAGTAGAAATAGTGAATAAATATATGAAAAAACATTCAACATCACTGGTATTAATGAGATGTAAATGAAAACAACACTTTCTCACTCCAGAAATAATGGCTGCTATCAACAAATCAACCAATAACAAATGCTGGTGGGAAAAAAAGAAAAAAAATACTGATGGGGTTGTTGGGAAAAAGGAACCATTCTCTCATGTTGGCGGGAGTGCTGACTTGTGCAACCACTGTGGTAATCAGTGTGGAAATTCCTTGAAAATCTAAAACTAGAGGTTCTATTTGACCTAGATATCCCCTTTCTTGGTATATTCCCAAAAGAATTAAAACCTTCATAGCATAGTGATTTATGTACATCCATGTTTATATAAGCACAGTTTGTAATAGCTAAATGTTGGAAACAACCCAAATGCCAATCAACTGGTGATTGGATAAAGAAGATGTGGTTCTTTTATAAATTGGAGTACTACTCAGCCATAAAGATAAACTAGTGTCATTTATAGGTAAATTGATGCACCTTGAAACCATACTCTTAAATGAAATAAATAGGAAACATATGTGTAAATACCAAATTGTTTCTCCATTGTGAGAAACAAAGTCTAAATGAGGTCTGAAATATACAATATATATTGTGAAATAGGAAGAAAATGCTCAAAGGGGAAGAGGATCCAGAGAAGGAGTGAGGGAAAGGAAAGAAGAGAAAGAAAAAAATGAGAAAAGAAGAAAACAATGGAAGCAAAGCTTCTGTCAATAGGGAGGGGTGGAGGGTGGAAGTGAGGGAAGGGAATGGGAAAAATAAGAACCAAGATTTGTCATGTACAGGCACAGACTCCTTATGATGAACATCGTCATATTGTGCACATAAATTGTACCAATAAACTCAATGAAAAAATAAATATACATTCATTTTGTATTTTTGAAAATTTTCTTTTTCTCTTTTCTGTGGAACAAAGTTAAGTAAGATATCAATTAGCTCTTCACTGATACATGTTTTAGCAGCTCTTACATTATTTTCTGAGTGTATAGAAAGAGTTATATAGTCACTTTGATAGCTCTCAATATATACAATAGCTGACTTTCATTTCTAACCAGAAAACCAGAGAAAGATAATGTAAGTAATATATGTATGGAGCTTGTTGTTATGTAGATTAAAACTTTAATTCTGAAGGTAAATGAAGCGATTCTAAGTGCACATATGTTTGTTTATATGTCTAATATAATTAAGCTTTCTGAAAATTTGTTATTTTATCTCTGTTCACCATATCCTACTTGGGTTAGTAAGAATAAATTCACATTTATAATGGGATATTAACATTACACTATGATAATGTTGCACAGTATCCTAACAGTACCTTGGTGATAACAATTTATACTGAGTCTACAGTACATTTCACTTGAGTGCATAATATGGGGAATTGTATGACCAGGTGCATGGAATGAGAGACAATATCTTCAATACATGTAAAAAAAAACCTATGAGAGAGAGAGAAGTAACATCCCAACAAACAACATAGATCTTTTTTCACAGATTCCATCTTTTCATTTAGCATCTAAAGAAATCAGGTTTAGGAGAAAATGTCTCCCCAATAATCTTAGTAATTTCAGTAAAAGAGAGCATCTTATAGGCATTTCTGTCCTCCAACTTCCCATCAAGTATCTATGTAAAAGGCACTACTTTACATAGACAAAGACAACTCATTGCCCAGTAGGTTGTCAGAAAGTTAAAACAAATATTTCTTGCTCATAAATTATAGAAGCAGAAACATTCTTTCAGTAATCTACCAAACTCTATTAGAACAGTATGATGATGATCCAAAAATAAAAAAGCAGACCGATGAGATGTATGTGTCCATATGCAGATGCACACAGGAATGGTTCCTTACAGGACCAGGTTTCTAGTAACGGCTGCCACTCCTAGTCCTTTCTGCAGCTTCAACATTGCTTATGGAGTCTTGAGCTCTGGAGTCTGAATACTCCGCAGCATTTTTCCTTCCAATAAGATCACCAGCCAGAATCCACTTGGTGTTACAGTTAGCCTAGAGTGCCACTGCTGTTCCTTCACCTGAAATCAAACAGTTGGATCTCTCTCAATGCCAAGGAGCACTGAAAATGCTGCTGCACCCATTTACAAAATGCTTTTATTAAATTGTCCTAGAATCTGCCAAGCTGCAGTGATATATTTTTACAGAAATAGAGAAAACAATTCTAAAGTTCATATGGAAAACAAAAAGAATTCAAATACACAAAAATTACTTGGAAAAAAAAACAAAGCTGGAGATGAACACTATCTGACTTCTAAATAGACCACAAAGCTCTAGTAACCAAAAGCTCTAGTAACCAAATGAGAATCATGTGTCTTTAAAGAGAAACTTGCTTTTTCTATTACATGGGATAATGCTGTTGGTTATTACAGAATCACTTTCACATTATTCACATTTCATTCTCAGTATGCAAGCCTTCAGGGGATTCCTCTTCCAAGAAGTTCTTCTGCCAAGAGCAAAAAGCAGATGAGAAGGACAGCACAGCTCCTGTCCAGCTACTCTGAGTTGGCTGAGTCTCTAATGAAGGTCACAGCTCCTTCCAGGATCCTCAAGACACAGCCCCTGGCAGATTGGCAGCGACTCCCCCTCTCCCCATGCACACATCTTACCCAGCGCATCCCTGGTCTACCTTAGAGGGGGTGAATGCATGCACCTCCCTCCTACCCACCTCCTGATGCAGCCACTCCTGCCCAATGTATCAAAATGTTTTTGACTGTGTGACCCTTCAGGAATATTCTTTTAAGCTCTTTCCCTTTGCAAGAAAGTTCTGTAGCTCTGCCCCTCCTTCAGTGAGCATGCTAACCTACCCTGTAGATCCCTATAAAAGGAAGCTCCCATTTCTGATGAAACACTCAGACTTTGGAGTATGAACTCCTCTGAGCCCACCAGAGTAATAGTTTTTTCTCCACTTCTTTGAGTGACTTTTGCATTCTAGAGGCTTCATATTATGAGCTGTGACTCAAAGCTGCCATACTGAGCTGTAACAATCAGCTGTGCCTCACAGCTATGGCATTTGGCTGTGACACTAAGCTGTTCCACTTTGCCAAAGAACAATCACTCTCATTATCTATAATATTCTATTTTTTAACTTTTGATATACTTTGTCAATAAACACAAATTCCATGTAGCAAAATGTTTAAATGTTTGTGAAATTATTTGGCCTAGAATAAGCCAACTTCTCAATGTTACAAACAATTTAAAAAATGATTATTCTCATACTTTGGTGAATGTATTCTGTATAATTAATATTTTGTTTTGAATCATCTATGCATCAAATTATGGCAGTTGCTTAAAGGTGTGAGTACTTGCCTGTTTCTCCAGAAGTTAGAATCAAATTGTGCAGTTGTGGACTAAGCTGGGGACAGTGGAGAGAGTTGGACTTGTACAGTGCAGTGCAGAGACTGGGGATCCCCAGAGATTTTCAAGTGGAGAACAGTGTGAGGAAGAGAAGGTCAGCACTGTGTGCAGAGCAGTGTAGCAGGAGGAGATGGTGTGAACCATGGAAGGGATACAGGTGAGGGTGGAGGAGCCCTATGGGACCCCACTAGTGTAGGGTTCAGCACCTTACAGACTTACAAGTTATGATCTGAAAGTATGGTGGATATTGACAGGAAAAAGAAATACTATGAAAAAACACACACTGCCTCATTTCAAACACTTATCCCATTGTCCTTGCCTCTTTCTGAGGCAGGTAAAGAAGTCCTCTTTCCTGGTGTCTTTAGTTGCATTTTCCTGGATGCCTCAATGTCCTAAACCCATTCAAAACACTAAAGTACAGGGAGATTGTTTTTCATGATAAGCAAAGTGGTCATAATTGTTTCTATAAATAACATTTTATAATAATTTTTATTATTAGATGTAACTTTAGAGACAGCAAAATATACACCCTGTGATCCATGTTCAATACAGATTTATATTTCATGTATGACATTAATATAAAAAATGATGCAGGAAGATGTTAAATCATTGGTAATACTAGATTCAAAGTAGGAGTGAGTTCACATGAGAGGTTGGGAAAGATTTCCCTGAATAATGGAAATCTGGTGCATGGTGAGAATTGACCAGACTGCACAAAAAGACAGAAGCCTGTCATCTCTTTGGTATGGCTAATAAAGATTTAAGCAGTGACTCAATGAACTTTCATTTCCAATAATTTTAATTAATTTAGAAAGTCACTTTTTCATCACTGGGATGAAATGCAAAACATGTGCAACCTAAAGGAGAACAAGATGAATTTGATGCATGGACATAGTCCCTGGTTGGCTGGCTCCAAGGTAGAAGCTGCACATGGTGGAAAGGCCTGCCATGCAGAGAAGTTGATAGTATTGAGGCAGCAAGAAGCCAGAGAGAAAAAGGAATAGCCAGGTAGAGAGTTTCATCCTTTCAACTCGTGCTGCTAATAGACAGCTTCTCTGACCAGGTTTCTCTTTCTAGCAGCACTATCAGCTCTGCAGTCAACAAGCATCTTCCAAAAGCCCAAACTCTGAACACATGGGGGACATATTTTATCTGAGCCATAACATTCCAACCCTGGCTCTCAAAGACTGATGTCTATCTCTTTATACAGAATGCATTCAGTCCTTCTTTAAGTTGCCAAAGTTTTAATAGTTCCATCACTGTTGAAAAGACAGAGTCCCAAGTCTCATCTGAGAACCAAGACAAAAATCTTACTTGCGAGCCCCTGTCAAAATCAAAATGAAAATTAAACACTGCTGGCATACCATGCTGCATGGTAAACATTCCAGTTCCAAAAGGGAGAAATAGAAGAATAGAAAAGAAGCAGACCAAAGGAAGAGCCAAACACAGCAGGGCAAATATTACATCCTATATCTCCTCCCAGTACCTGGGCAAATTGTGATGAGTGATGAACTCCATAGGATTAGGGCAGCCCCACCCTTGGGGTCTCTACTCAGTTACTGGGTCTTCCCAACCGCTGATTCATGTTTTTGGCAGTTCTGACTTCCTGGTCTCTCCACTCCACTTTTCTCTTGCCTCTCATAGCTTCACATGCTGCCCTCTCAGGGCCATGCTCTTTGCCCTCCCAGGCTTTCTTCTAACATCTGGGTGGAGGCTTACATGACCCCATGACTCTCACATTCTCTTTTGGTATAAAACTAACACCACACGGATGGCATTCCCAACCTAAAATAATATGAAAATATTATTTACTTGCCTACAAACTTGTTATTCCAAAAACACATGCAGAATGAGTATTTTGTTTAGTACTGAATATAAAAAAAGGATGATTTAAAAGAATGTAGTACAGGCCAAAGCAAAGAGATAATTAGACAACACATTCTCAAGCCTTGCTCCACCTCAACACCTTCATGAAGGTTCTGCTGTCTTCTCTGTTGTGCAGGCTGTAGATGAGGGGATTCAGCATGGGTGTGAGGATGGTGTGGAAGGCAGACACCATCTTGTCCTGGGATAGTGACTGGTCAGTCGCAGGCTGGATGTGCATGAACATCACTGCTCCAGAGTACAGGCCCACCACCATCAGGTGGGAGGAGCAGGTGGCAAAAGCTTTGCAGTGACCCTTGCCAGATCCCATGTGGATGACAGCCAGAATAACATAAGTATAAGAAGAAATGATAATTGCTATGGGCAAACCAATCATCACAATACAACAAATAAAAGGAATCTCTTCAAATGTGGATGTGTCATTGCATGAGAGGATTAGCAATGAAGGGAAGTCACAGAAAAAGTGGGCTATTTCCCAGGACCCACAATAACAAAAGGAAAATGTAGCTACAGCATCAATGATTCCATCACTAGATCCCAGGATCCAGGAGGAAGCAGCCATAATTCCCAAAATTTTGGAACTCATGAGATTGGTGTATCTCAGAGGGCGGCAAATGGCAATGTTGCAGTTCTAAGCCATGACAGCCAGCAGGAAACACTCAGCTCCAATCAGCAATGAATAGAAAAATCTTTGTGTGGCACAGCTACCATTTAAATGACCTGACTACCAGACAGTAAGTTGACTGCCATCTTAGGGAACTGTGGTGCAGATGAGCATGAGGTCCATGAGGGAGAGCTGGCTGAGGAGGAAGTACATGGGCATGTGCAGCTGGGGATCTAGGTAGATGAGCAGGACCGTGGCTTTGTTCCCCATGCAGGCCACTGTGAAGATGGCCAGGACCAGAGTGAAGAGGAAGGTGTGGAAGGGGCTGTGATCAAAGATTCCCAGCAGGGCGAAGTCAGAGTTGAAGGTCAGATTCTCCCAGGCCATTGTAAACATACACTTTATCTAGTATCATAAAAGGTGAAATCAGTTTATTCATTTGTTAAACTTTTACCTAGTATCTTACAAAATATCTGGTTCTAGAAATTTCTGTAGGTTGGTGTTCAATACAATAAAACCAGAATTAAGGGACTCAAAACTTAATAAGCACAAATTCAAAATGAAACTTATTGTACTCAAAAGTTTCTCAAGAAATTTTGGAACTTGTTCTAAATACCACCTCTGAGCATCCATTTTCTCAATTGAAAACATAGAATGACAATATGTAATAGTGTTTTGTGGATAGAGGTTTTTTTTGTTGTTGTTTGTTTGTTTGTTTTTTTGGTACTGGGGATTGAACTCGGATCCTTGCCCTTGCGCAGCAGGCAGCAAAACCACAACTTTTACAATAACCACATGTTCCACAGGCAAACAGTAACTATAACATCCTTTGTACATCTGTTAATGAATAAAAGTAGCTTTGGTCAGCATTTGGTTGGCACAATAATAGAGGTAAAAAGTTAGATTTGTGCCTGTCATAGGACAAAAGGCACTTTTATCAATAGTGATGAAAAAAATCTCTATGTTTATTTATTACTTTACAGCTTAGAATGTTTGGCTTTAATTTACATTCAATGTTCTACACAGTAAATGGCTCAATGAGAAAAATTATTACCAACTTATTTAATTCTGCAATTACGTAAGTCTAAAACCTGGACCCTTTTCTCAGTAGTTGATATACTGAAGAGTATATTCACTATAAACATATTTTGGGCTGTTCCTCGATTTTGATTTAATTCACATGTTTAAAAATGATAGATAAATAACTACCACAAATTGTCATTTTCTAAACTGCTTGATGCTATTGTTGTTGCTGATTGTATCATGCGGACTAAGGTGTTGTGACTGGTCTAATCAATTGTCCTTCCTGGTATACTGAAAATGAAATTAGCTAAGAGTCATCAGAGACTCCATACATACAGACCAGGTATATTTGGAAGACACTTCTGAGAAATAATCATCCCATAAAGCTTCTAAATACGAGCAACAAAGATACTTATAATAAGCAATATTGAAGTATCAACCCAGGAATTGAACCAAAAACAGTACCAACAACAAAAATAGAAATGAGAAGACACCTAAGCAAGTCACAAAATCAGGCTACCAGCTCACCAAAGGCAAATTCTGGGGGAAACGAGATGGAAAAGTCTGATAATCAATCACTTGGATACCCTGCACTGATGGCCCAGGAAGTAACAAAACAGAAGAATGAGGCTCTAGAAAAAGTCAAAACAGAAATAATTTCCCAGAAAACCATAGAGATGTTGAGCAGAATGAAAGACATGATTAGAGACTCTAGAACAGAAACAGATAAAAAAATAGATGAGCTCAACATCATGATGGAAACCATGAATGCCCAGCATAGGAAAGAAATGGAAACCATGAATACACAACATAGGAAAGAAATGGAATCCATGAAACAGATTCAAACAGATATTCAGGAGACCAAAAACTCTTGAAAACATTTGCAGCAGAATGAGTGTATGTGAAGACAGAATATCAGATATAGAAGACAGGATTGTGGTCAGTGACCATGAAAAGAGAAATCGCTTAAAAATTGTAAAGGACCATGAGAAATTGATCCAGCAGCTCTTAGATGATGCAAAGAAAAATAATATAAGACTGACAGGAATCCATAAAAGATCAGGAAAAAGTACAAATGACATAAAAAAACTGTTCACAGAATTGACAGAAAAATTCCCAAACAGAGTGAAAGAATTTGACATACAGATGGGTGAGGCATATCGGATTCCAACTAACCATGACCAAAAAAAATCTACATTTAGACATATAATGATCACGATTGTGGAAACCCAACAGAAGAAGAAAATACTACAAGCAGTTAGGCACACACTTCTGGTCATCAGAAACAGCCCTGAGGCCCAGTTATTTGGTGGCCACAATATCCTCTGAGTTCCTGTACTGCTGAGCTCAATGAAACAGATACAGGGGAACCAATGTCCTAGGAAGCCCTTCTCAAACAGGGCTTTGAGGGACTGTCTTCTCACATGAAAAATTTGCAACTTTGCATCCTTGAGCTTTGAATGAGTGGGGACTTGTGGATCCCTAAGATCCCCTCAAGGTATCTTTAATTTTGTCCCAGTACAAAGCATTGGTTCTTTTCAACAACACTGACCTCTTTAGTAGTCATATTCATGTTGGCCCCAACTTACAGATTTTTTTTCTATGCCAAAATTAAAAGGTTTTTCAAATTTTTCTTTTCTGTCTTCAGTTCACCTTTAAATTGATAAAAGCAGCAGTAGAACCTATGACACAGCCTGAATGTAGAGCTGTTGTGAAATTTCCTCCAACAGATTGATTAGTCCACTCTCCTAGTCCCAATGTCCTGCAAAGTGTCAGGACATAGGAAAAATATATATAGACACATTTTCTGGCAAGCATAGCACACATGTTCTTGCATTCATATGCTACTGGTGTCTTTGTTCAAAAATTAAATCTCCTGAGCCTGTTTTATAGTCTGCATTTCTAAAAGCACTCTGTTCTTCTGATTGCTAATTAGATTTATCCCTATGACTCTGCTTACAGCATTCTGCAGTGTCTCTTGCCTGTATTTGCCAACCATTCTACGCTCCTCCAGCAAACCAGTGTGAAGGGCTTGAGAGTCAGATGGTCAAGGCCCCAGTTTTCTTTTACCAAATTTTATAGCAGGTATCTTTCTCATCACTGAGGCCCAATACTTGACATGCAGAATTTAAAGGAGGAATGGTTTCATTGAGCTCACTGATTGGGGAAATTTACTCCATAGTTTCCTGGGAAGCAGGGCCACAGAAGGAGTGAGGGCCCAAAGAGTGACCCCGAGGCCACATGTCCACGGCCCACCAAGACATACCCGTATGTGGGCTCCACCAGTTCCTGGGCAGCTCCCAAGGCCAATCCGGCTGGCATTCTGTCTTAACCTCCTCAGCTACCCAGGGCCCAGCAGTCTTTGGAATCCAGATGCGGGGATGGGTGGCTTCGATCAGTTTGAGCCCGGCAAGTCTTTCTCTAAATCTCCCCACCCAAAAGAGAAGCTTGACATTTTCATTGCATATCAGAAGTGTGGTAGATAGTAAAGACAATCAGAGCCCCTGTTTTCCTTCTATGAAATATAAGAACCAAATAACGTACCATATAAGGTAATTCATTAAGTTAGGGTATTGTTATTATCCTCATGATTATTTACTCACTCCTTTACTTACAGTGGGAGCTAGACAGGTACTGTGTATGTTTAATTTGTTTAAAATGTCTGCAGAGTAAGTAATTCATAAATGTATGATTTTATATAAAATATAATTACTAATTATGGTTTTTATTGGTAGCTTAAAATTATAGTCTCAAGCTACATAAGCATGAATATGAAAAGTTAGAAATTAAATGGCTGATAGAATAGAAACTAAAGAACATAGGTTATTCCCCAAAATTTTAAAATTTGCTCTAAATGGGTAGGTTGAAACTAGATCATTAACATCATAGGCATTAATGGAAAAAGAGAAGGCATTTAAAACAGTTCTTTAAACAAAGTGGAATAAATTATGTTAAAAGTCTTTTCATAGAGTAAACAGCTGAATATGAAAATTAATTGCAAGAAAGAACAAAAAACAGAAAATATGGGTTTAAAATAAATGCAAAATAGCAGTACTTGTTTTGCCAAGATTTTTGGTGTGATAACTAGTTTATTAAAAGGCAACGTTTCCACAGAATAAGATAAAATGGAGAACTCAGAAATGCAAATTACTTTAAACTGAAATTCATATTAGAAATTAGGGGTAAAAGTTTAAAGATTTATGTTTCAAGCCATTTTACATGTATTGAGACAGAAGAATTTACATTATTGATATAAAAAAATACAACTTTTAAGAAAATCACCATTAAATTAGAATAAATGTCATTATGTAAAGGGAAAAATCTATGATGACATCTATGGTGAGTTCATCTATGATGAATTGCAATAAAAACTTTTTTCTGAGTTACTGTAAAAGTAATAGGACATCAAATTCTACTGTAACACACTAAATTTCTTGGAGGATACATTTTCCAAAAATGGAAATAGAACAGGATCATGGAGGTCATCAAGTCTCGGATGTGGTTTACCCTCAGTCACATGATGGAGTGCAGCTCAGGATCAGGATGGTGTGGAGCTGTGGAATCTGAGGCTTGGGGCCTTAGTGGGACAGAGTAAGGTCTTTGGGTGCTGCTCCTAACTGTGAGCCCCAGTTAGTCCCCACCAGAGGGCGCTGTTCTGGGAGAGCCTGACCTCTGCTCTGTCTCTGCTTCCTGTGTCACCATGAGCTTCCTCCCAATGCCCTCTCATTGTGAGGTCACTGCCATGGCCTCCCCTACAGTGGCTGAGCTGAGGGGACTGTGTGATCTTGGACCTGCAGCCTCCTGACTGTGACCTGAAGGAACCTACTGTCTTTATACAGCACCCAGACTCACATATTTTGCTATAGTTTAAAAAAATATATACCACCACCATGGAGCTGTATTAGAATAACTGCTTATAGCCCTGTAGCCAGATCAGAGAGTGAATATAATTTTCCACTTCCCCAGTAGAATTGTATAGATTATACATGTTGCAAACAGCCTCAGCATGGTAATGCACACAAGAGAAAGTGTGACTCAGTGGTTAAAATGGATCTACAAACATAAGAACTGTTTTAAGTTAAACTGTTTCTCTATTCAAGAGTTGTTATTTACTGTTACAGCATTTCAGATTTGAAAGATGAAACTTGGAAATCTGTTGCAAAACAATGTGAATATACTTAACACAACTGAACTCTGCACTTTAAAATTTTATATTTCTCCTTTGTTCTTTTTATTAGTTATCACCTCCAAAAATTATAGCAGCATATCTGGTTATTTAATTTAAATCCCATTCCTTCTCCCACATTCACCTCAGCACCAGCAGCCTTTATGCTTTATAATAGTAGAATTTGAGTTTTTGTTTTATTTCTTGGTTTATTTAGACATTTTCAAAAAATGCATATCAAATACTGACCTGTAATGACCAAGGAACATCACTGGCATAGCAGCATGACTCTGCTGGGTAATAGAAAAGTCAGGTGGTGAAAAGACTGACTACCGTTTTCACACAGAGCCACCTGCTGTCACAGCACCTGAAGGAAACCGCCGAGGGTAGCCCTGTGGTCAGCTCAGCGCATGCCCCCCAGAGCCACACCCACTGCCTTGCTAAAGGAGGCTCCATATTCTTTGCTATAAGATATATTCCTTATCATAGCTATGCAAATGCTTTCTAGTGCTAGTAGATATCTCCCTGCAACATTGCTGCATAGCTAGAGTGTCTATAAAATCTTTAAGAGAAAGTAGTTACTCAATTTGTAGGTAAGTTTAACCACAGTACTCCTTGTAACCATCACTTCAGAGTGATGCTTTGCAGCACTTCTCACTACCATGAAAAGTCAATAACCTGATAGACTAAGAAAGTCATTGAAGTCAGAATTTCCAGATTAACAAATCCCTCTGATATCCACATCTGTAGTTTAGGCCAAATTCATTACCATTGAGAAACAAATTTCTCGAGTTCTGCTGAGACTCTGGGGACTTGCAGATGTTTGAACTTATTTTCCAAAAGCACTTACTTGGAACAATGTCAGAATTTTGTCACATACTTTTATAAATTTGTCCCTGTTGACTATATTTAGACCATAAAATTCCTTTTGAAGTATTTAAATGAAGAAAGCAATGATGTTTACTGTGAAGAATTGGTTCCACTACATTTGCACATTACATGGCAGAAAGTGGTAGAAGACCTGACTCTCTACTGCAGTGTGGAGTGAGTAGTTTATTATTACTCATATCATGATGACTATTTCCTTTCTTCTTTTTGATGCTTTATGTTCACTTCTTTGGACTTCCTTACTTGTGAAGACTGAACGGATCAAATTAAAATAAAACTGTAAGTGCTGATATAAGTTCATCTAGTTTAACATTTCAGTAAAAATTCACAAAATATTTCATAGAACTGAATGGATCATTAAATGTAAAAAAATGACAGCTTGGCACTATGAATTAGCAAGAAAGCAATGAAGGAGTGGGTCAGGAGTGGCACCAACCCCAACATTCAGACTGTGGCAGAGCAGGTGGGTGAAGGCACTCAGAACAGTGTCTGTATCACTGTCTACTGAGAAATTTACTAACCCAAAATCACTTACTCATTCTACAAATCTCTTAGCAGTGCAATAGGAGACTCCATCTAAAACTCCTGAGAAGGAAAATGATATTTTAAGAGAAAAATAAAGGAACATAAATGTAATGAAATGCACATAAAACACAATATTGTAACTGTTCTAAAGTATTCTTAAATGG
>NW_004624743.1:97246-114977 GCF_000247695.1 Heterocephalus glaber | reverse complement strand
CTGAATCCAAATTCTCCTCTTTCATCTAGAAATCTTGTCTGGGAAAACCTCAGCATGTCTGCCCACCTGCCGTGGTCTCTGCAGAGTCAGAGGTTAAAGTGAGAAGGTGATGTTACCAGCAGAGTGTAGACCACTCATGAGACCTACAAAGTGGCTTCTAATCAGGAACTCGGGAGAGACTAAATGGATATAGTTATCTTGAAATACAGTAATTCACATTTTCCATTTCATTTTCCTTTCCCAAACTGCTGATCCATATTCTATTAGTGTGTAGGATTATAAAATGTGAGAACTAATCAGTAAAGCACTTAAAGTGCAGCCAAGAACCAGCAATCTCTTATTTGGCATATTTAAGACCTTTATAGTTCTACAGGACACCTCGAGTGTTTCTTCCATTTGCTTCACTTTTGTGTGGCTTTCCCTGACCTACTCTATGAGAGCTGTAACAACTCCAGGTATTCAAAATCCCACATCTGTTCCTCATCCTCTAGGCCCTACAAGAGACCTGTGATGCAGCCCCTCTTGGAGCTGATGCTCTAGTCAATTTTTCCCTAACAGTTTTAATGCATGAACTTGGTCATGTTTGATGATGACTTTGATTTAAATGATACCAGGGCAGTCATACTGCAACATTCTTTCACTGCAGATGCTCTTCCAGACCTGTGTTTGAGCCCTTTCTTTCCCATTTGCATTTCATTTCCCATTATCTATGCAAGGTGCTATTTCATGTAGGAAGTAAAAATTTTATTTTATATTGACAATGTATAGCATGTATAGTTTGTTCCCATCTTGTACAGCCTTGTCTGTGTATTTTATAAAAAGAAGACAGAAAAAGAAAGAAAGAAAGAAAGAAAATCTGAAGTAGTTTTCCTACCTGTAAACCTCTCCTCAAATGGATTCTAATAATTAGTGAGGTGCCAACTTTCTACTCAGAATTTCCCTCTGTTTGCTTTTATGTCTTTGGCAAAAATCTCATTATTCTTAAATCATTATTTTAAAATTAATTTATTTACCTGTGCTTATTTTGAAGCATTCAAATCACAAATGTTCTGTTTAGAAATTAACTTTTCTGCGTGAAAATTAGTTATAAAAAGAGGTTTAATCTCAGTATAATTTTATTTTCATTGGTAAAAAGCAGAACTGAGAGATTATAGTATTGAAAATATTAACATCTGCACCTTTAATACTTTATACATAATTACTTTGTCATTACAAATTCACAATTATGCTTTTTTTTTTTTTGGTACCTGGGATTGAACTCAGGACCTTGCACTTGCACAGCAGGCAGCAAAACCACTGAGCTAAATCCCCAGCCCAACAATTATGCTTTTTATGTGCATAAAAATAATGATTTCCTGACAGTGGTTCATTCATATGGCTTTAAATGTTTTCAAATATTTTATAGGAATTTTTTTGTCTGGTTATTCTTTGAATTACATTTTTTTTCCCAGTAGCTTTATTTCTCTAAAGAAAAACTGAGCACAGAATGTCAATCTCAAAGCCAGTGCTACATGATGAGGCTGATACTGTGACGTGGTGTACATCACTGTTTTAATTTCCTTCATCAAAATAACAAATGGGGTCATTCAAAACCTGGTTTCATTTTTCCATCTCTTCTTAATACATGTCCCTCCTTCTCAGTGCAAACAAATTCTCAAGTTTCCCTGAGCTGAATTCACCTTACATTTCCATTCTGCACAGTGCATCCTGATCCTGTGCAAAAGAGGAAATCTAAGGATTATTCCCTCTTGTTTATGTTCTTAGTGATATACTGAAATGTTTGGCCCACAATTTTAAAATGTGGATGACAGAATGAGCATGGTTGCTAATTCCCCATAAATTGTGAAATGGGTGAAATACGATAATATATCTAAAAATCAGCTTTATGATTTTATATATGAAATCCAGTTTTTTATAAAAATTGACCATAATAATGACTATACTAGATATCTTAACATTTTTTGTTAATGTAAAGACTATGTTTGCTTGCAAGAATTTATTTTCATGAAATGTCCCAATAAATTTCATTAGCTTAAGGATTTTTTAGTTACCTTCTTAAATCCAGCTCAAGGAAATACTAAATTTGCATGTGTTGATGCTCTATTACAGGGTAAATTTCCCTCACTATAAATTCTGCCTTTGGACCTGGGCCACATATGAAACACAGCACCTAAGAAAACATTGGAAGAAGCAATTACCTAAAATACACACCAGAATCTGATACAATCTGTCTATTCGACAAGTACACATACATCGTATGGAACTGAAATAGTTACCTTAGTTTAAGATTTTGAAATCTGCATTTCACAGGTTTTAGTGTGTGACTTATGCATTACTAATGTTAGTGGAAATACAGAAATTCACATGTATAAAGTTACCTGAGCAGTGAAGCACTGGGTCTAACCTCACCCACTAACATGAATGTTGATTTTACTTGATAGGAAAAGAATTTATGAGATCCTTGCCCCTGCTTCTTTCTTCAGTGAGTGCATGCAAAGTCATTTCTCAGTGAGACTCCAGTGTGGATCATGTGGGCAGCCCTGCTTCTGAAATACCTGTGAGCCTGGTGAGTGTTCACCAAGGATGCATGGGGTTCACACTTCTGATGAGCCCTGGGGACCTGGTAATCCCAACTCCAAGGAGCCCACATTTCCTCCACGCTGTAATTGGCCAGGATTCTTTTGCCACACCATTGAAACTAATTAAATTTCTAATAGAGTTTGTTAAGACATAGTTCATGTGTATGACGCTTATTGAAAAAGAAATATTTTTCATGCATCAGTGGAGTTTCAATGAATTTTCAAGTTCAGAACTGATTATAAAATTAATTTACTTACATTATAGTAAATTCCTGAAGTGTCAGCATTTCACATTCACTGTACTGTGATTGGAAGAGGACACATCCTCTGTGCCCATGTTTTCCAGAGATTCAATACAAAATGTTACGAAATCACACACAACCCATTGCAAGGCTAAACATTTAAAATCAGAGCATGAAAAATTCACTTATAGGGCTTTACTTCCAGACCTTAAATTATTCTTTAAGAAATCGGATGTTGTTTTGTGGAATAAATGAAGAATACCAGCAATGTATAAAAGTACAATTACAGTTGTGACCCTTTTGGTCCTATATTGATGCAAGGTTGTTTCTTTCTTGTTCAACCAATCCCACAAGCTGCCCTGGGCAGGAGGTTTCTCCTCAGAAGCAGATGACTGCTGCATAGCTTTCCCAGGCTCACAGACCAAAGCTCCTCTCCCCTGTTGCCACAAAGCTTCCTTGTCCTCAGTGTAGCTTTTATGATGGTACATGGAAAGAGAGCAGTAAGTAGGAACTTGCAATCCTTCAGCTAGACTCAGGAAATCTAGCTCAACATTCCACAGCACAACAAAATGCCTATGGTGATGAATTTACTTTTTCAATGTATTTATTTATCACACAGTTCTGGATTTCAAGATCATGGCATAGATACTGGTGCTGGTGAGTGGCTGACAGCAGATGGCTCTATTGAAGCAAACTTTTGGTAAACAGGTCACTCCTGGAGGCAATGTATGAAACTTCTGAGGATTTAAACCCAAAATTTATTTGCCTCTCAGTAGGCCCACCTGTTAAAGCTTACATCATCCTTCATTCTCCTCACATTGGGGAACCTGTGTTAGGAGTTGGACCATAGAGAAGCCACAACATCATACTAAACAAGAGTATTTTCACAATCTTTAAGATTCTCTGCTTCACCTTGTAATGAAATTTAATCAAAGTATTAGATATACCAATTGACTCTTTAGGGTTATTTTCACTCTTTCAGAATGGCAACTTGAATGTAGTGCTACACAAAATGTACAGTGAGGGTTTTATAGTTAAATTGTGCCACAGATTGAATAAGAAAATTAAATAGATAATTCAACAGTTCAGAGACAAATTCATAACTCATTTTCTACTGATTACTAACATTCAAAAATATCTTAATCTTTAATAATGGAGCCTCAGAAATGCATATTACTGGTCCTACCCTAATGGTGCAAACAGAGACCCACAGCATCCTGCAGGGACCTCTCTTCTGTGTGTGTTCAGACCATAATTTTATCTGTGAAGGATTTATTGAGCTAGCTTACATGTGAGCAATTTCATGTTACAGAAAGTGGAAAGTAACTCTATTGGTACCAGGATCACTCATAGCTAATTGATGCTCAATATTTATCTATAAATTTTAATTTGAACTAAAGCACAAAGAAGAATTTGGCATGGGCACAAGCACACCTAAGTGTCCATCTTTTTGGAAAATGATACTACATTGGCTTGATATAAATTTAAATGAAGTTATGACAAGAAAACTAGCTCAAACATTATCTACTTCAGCTAAAGCTCTCATTGCTCAGAAGACACCCCTTCTCTTTCAAAATTGATATAGACAATAGGATTTCCTTGTGCCATTTGTTAGATGAACATCAGAAATTGTAATGACTGTCAACACCTAATGTTGCACTTGGATAAATCCACCTCATGTGATGGAAACTCTGCTGAAAAACATTGACATATGAGCTACTGAGGTAATGCAAATCCTTCAGATGGCTCATTTATGATGTATTCACTTTGGTTGGTTGGATTGCTGAGGGTTCTTCATGAATAATATACTCAGTCACTTACTATTATCTTCCCTCATCCATTCTAATTTTCTCCCCCATGTTCTGTAATTCTCAAGACAGTTACATGCTCATATATGGACATCTACCACCTGTCAAATGGTCACACTCTGGTTAGAATAATAAGGAAATTATAGTATAAAGAATCATCTAGGTAACTTGACATCATGAATTGCAATTTCTGCTCTAGGACCAAATAAATAAATTTTGACAATAACAGAGAGTGGTACCAATGCTGAAGGATTTGGACAATCATTCTAATATGGGATACTGAGTGTGATAATTTGGCTTTATTGTCAGTTTGACTGGGCTGGGAGCCACCTATGGGAAGAGTAAAGTGTGGTTATGGGTGTATCTGTCTGGGTCATAGAGACATGACCTTAAGTTCTATACTTGATCTCTAATGCCTTTCTTTCTGGCACTACTTCCTTGCTCTAGACCTTGGCTTCATCATAGCCTTTGATCACAATGTTCCTGCCTTGGAGGCAACTTCCCAGGACAAAATCCTCTGAAACCATTAGCCAAGTTAAACATCTGCTGTTTTAACTTGTGGGTGTCATATGTTTGGTCCCAGAGATGGGACCATACCAGAAAAAATGGACCAGGTGCAGATTCATTGCTGGGACTGTGCCTGACCATGAAGTTTATAATTGGTTAGATGGAGGAGATTGGAAAGGTTTAAAGGGACAGAGGAGCCCTATATTTTGTATGCAGAAATTGATGGTGATTCTTCTTAGAGTTCAGTGGAGCAGACTAATAGGAATGGGGAGAATAGAGGCCAGGCTCAGAAAGTTTCACATGGAATAAGAATGGTTTAGGGATTAGTTCTCAGCCTTTTGGCTAAGATCAAGTGAAGAATGGTTTAGGGAGGTAAACCAGAAGCATTAATGTTACACATTCATCAAAATATCACTTTGTATTCTGCCCATGTCCTGAGGCTTTTTATGAGGCTGAGATTAAAGCAGGGGGACTAATTGTCCTAGTGTAGGAAGTTTTACGGCAGTGCAATATTCACAGTGTGTCATAAGTACCGCTGGCTGCTTTTAATCCAATGTATAATGAGAATCTAGGGTAAAATGTAGAACAGAAAAAGTTTAAAATCTTAAATTTTGGCCCAAATTAAAGCACATGTACTGTTGGCATCAAAGAAAGTTTGGTTGCAGTAGAGACTAGTGCCATTCTAAAGAAATTAAGTACTTTGAACAGGAACAAGTAGAAAGATGACATCAATGCACACTCTGAATTGGCAAAACTCCATTTATTGCTGTCAAAAGGATGCTAAGTATAAACTTGTCATTTGAGAAGTGAGCTCTTGATCCCCCTGATGAAGAATGGCTGGGTAGATAATTGCTTCTCTCAGTGTTATTTCATGATACTTGCCTATCCTAGTGGTCAGAGGCTCCTGGACCCATGATCCATGAGCCATGCTACTTCACAGCCTGATGATAGCCCATGGCATCATCCATGTGCTGCTAGTTGTTTAGGATGCAGAATTCAGGATTATGGGGCCAGAGGGCTTCTAGTCAGAGGCCAGACATGAAGCCTCTCAGAGGTGGTTGTATGAAGCTGTGGGAATGAAGCCAAAGTTGCAATGGAGATCACTGGAAGTGAGAGAGGCCAAGAATGTAAATAACGATCAAGGGAAGCCACTAGGAACAAGCAGCATCAGCCCAAAGGAGAGGCTGTGTGGGCTGCAATTGGGCAAAGTCATGGTGGTGGGGCTGCCCAAGCCTGATGGACCTCACTATCACCATGTGTGCTATGTACAAAATCAGAAATATAGGTCTTAATGAATTTAACTATGATCATAACATATATTCAAAAAGTCATGATTGAATAAATTGTAAAATTAAAATTAAGGCAGAAGAAGAAAAATATCTGCAATGCATGTATTACAAAGAAAATTTGGTATGCAGGCTTCTTTCAGCAAATATATAATTTCAAATTGGAAAAAGAGTGGTACATATTTAATAAAATACAAGAGGATCCCTCTCTACATAAATAGGATCCTGTGCTGTGAAACAAAAAAGTAGCTAAATAAATTTTAACCAGCAAGTGAGAGCTCTCTATATCAAAAACTCCAGCACTCTGAAAAGGGAGATCAAAGACAGTCAGAAAATAGAAATTAGGTTCAGTTACTGCATAAGCTGAAACAAAATGATCAAAATGGCCATACTTCCAAAATTTATGCACAGATTTATATCCATTCCAATAAAAAAACTAAATATCATTGCTCACTGCAAAGAGAAATGAATTCTAAAATTATGGAATCAGAAGGAGCCCAGAATAGCAAAAGTAATCCTGGGTAACAAAATCAAACCAAAGGCAGGCATCACAATCCAGGACTTCAAGTTATACTACAAACCTCTTATAATAAATATAACATGATAGAGAATTAAAAACATACACATGGCTCCATGTAACAAAATATAGGGTGTAGAAACTCCAGGGACTTTCAGCTATCTGATGTTTGATGAAGGAACCAAGATCATACTTTGGGGGAAAGATACCCTCTGTAATAAATTATAATGGATAAGCTGGTTATACATATTCAGAAGGTCGATTGATACACATAACTCATATAATGTGCCAAACTAAAATTAACTTGGGGAAAAGATCTAAATGTTAAAACTGAAGCACCTAAAACTAAAATAATATGTAAAGTTCTTGAAAACATAGGAATAGGTAAGTACATTTTGAACACAACATCAATTGCACATGATACAATACCAGGAATTAACAAATGAAACCATTGCGAATTTTAAAGCTTCTGGACAGTAAAAGAAACATCAAACAAACTGAAGAGACAATGTGTAGAGTGGGGAAATATTTTGCCAGCTAATTTGCAGACAGAGGAGCAATATCTATGATATATAAAAAACTAAAAAATATTAGATCATCCCCAAATAAGTTTGCAAATAAAAATAGGAAATGGAAATGAATAGATACTTCTCTGAAGAATTATAAATGGCCAATAGATATGTGAAAAAGGTTCACCATCTCTGTCCATTAAAAATGAAAATGAAAATAATACTGAGATCCCATGTTACCTCAGAAAGAGTAGGTATCATCAAGAAATCATGTAATAACATTTTAGGTGGTAATGTCAACTACTACAACCACTATCAAAATCAGTATGGCTATTAGTAAAAAAAATTAAAATTGTATTTGATCCAGCTATTTCCCTTCTAGACATCTTCCTGAAAGAGCTAACTACATCCTATTACAGTTAATATATGCATACCTGTGTATATAGCAGCAGTGCTCATAATAGCTAAATCTTGGAATCAGCCTACATGTCCATCAATAGATGAATGGATAAAGAATATGAGACTTGTGTACTCATGGAGTACCACCCTGCCATAAAGAAGGATGAACCTTAGTTATGTAGAGGAAAATGAATGCACCTTGAGAGCATTGTGTTAAGTGAAGTCATCAGACTCACAGTGTAAATATCACATGGTTTCTCTTAAATGAAAACCCCAAAAGATAATGAAGAAAGATAAAAATTGGTTCTATAAAATAAGAAGATAAATCTTTTGCAGAGAATGGGACCAAGAAATTGAGGGATGAAAAAGGGGTGTAGGGGAACTGAATTAAAAGAAAAGAAAGATGTTATGTGCATGTACCTACTTATCAGGAAAAATGCCATCATTATATACTTCAAATATACCCTACTGAAAATAAAAAGTAAAATAAGAAAACACAGGAAATTAATAAGTTGACAGAACAGAGTGAAATGCAAGTGCTTAAAGCAAGGGCCACTCACTCAGGAATCTTTGCAGTCTGTAGTGAGATGCTTAGGACCTAAGTCTGCCTCAGAAATATTAATGGATCCCACTTGACTTCATGGAGAGCATCTGGTTATGGTCCTGTGTGGACAGCAGAATAACCCAGCTGCCTGCCCATGAGCTCCCTGCTGCCTGTGTGCACAGCCCTAAGGTCACAGCAGGCCTAGTGGATAGGAGAGCAAGGATATCAGAGCAGGAGTAGCTCATAAGCACAGGAGAAAAAATAACAAAGTAGGAAAGTCTGAGTGCCACAAGCTGCAAGAGACATCTATTTGCTTCATGTCAGAAAATTCATCATTGATTTAAAAATAGGAACAGAAATGTAACTGAAATCAATGAGAGAAGAACTCTGTATAAAGAAACACATTGGATAGCGTGGTCTTGGATCCATCACAAGGGCAGAAATGGTTGGCAGATGCCTGGCAGGAGCTCCCACACAGAGCACGAAGAACATCAGACCAGGCCAGGTGTGGAGCTTCTGGGAGCTTGCAATGCCCAGGAGGAGGAATTCTGTGATGATCGTGAGGCTGTCCATGTCTGCAGCTCTGCCACATGACCTGTAGCCAATGGACAGAGTAATAAGATGATATCAGAGATGAATAGTAATAATTTGTTTTGAGATATTTTCCTATTGGTCATTTGATTTCTTACTTGGTTCCATGGAGTGCTGAGCATGTGGTATCTGAGAGTTTAAGTAGTAGACAGAGAAAGGATGGGAGTGTGGGTTGGTTACTTCTCATAATTTGGTTTCTCAGCTTCACCCTCACTCCAGCTCATCCTCCTTTGAGCTGTTGTGTGACAATCAAGGGGGATTCAGTGAACATTTGCATTCCATCACTTGAAATCTTGGACTGTCTTGTTAGCAATAGTTGCTAATGCATCCATACAAGCAACCTCATTCTTGCCTCAGCAGTGACTACTTCATGATAACTTTGAGAGTGGGCAGGCAGAGAGTTGCTCCAGGGACTCCACAGAGGTTTCCATGGGTTTCTCTCTGTGTTCAAGAGGAGACAGTTATCTTGCACTGCCCAGAATGTGGCCAAAGCCCTCCATGGAGGTCTGAGACTCAGCTTTGGGGAGAAACATTTCCCAACCCTGCTCTCCATATCTGCTAGTTATGCCCCATAAAATAGCATCTCACTGTCTACAGTAATAAGAAAAAGAGGCACTCATAACCATACTTTGGTTCTGTGTTGCACTATTTTTTGAAGAAGAAAAAATCAGGAATTTATTCACCATACACTATACTAATTACCCTGATTGGACTCATGACTGTCAATTCCCTCTCTGGTGTCATGACTGTGTAATTAGAATATTCTGACCATCTTAACTATCTATATTCAAGAATCATATGTACTTAATAAATTAAAATATTTGCTGCAAATAGCATACCTGATAAACATAGCAATTCTGATGCTAGGCACTTGAGAAATGGGGAGATAGACTTTTTATTCTCTTTTTTACCTCTATTCTTCCATTTGCAGAAAATTTTATTGGTTTTAAAGTATCTGTCTCACTTCCCTATAGTCACTAATACTTTCACTGTGGGGAAAGACAGTGCAGAATATTAATAAACCTATGTAATTTGGAATTTAAAATTTTAAAAGTACACATTTGCGGTAGGTATGATTGCACTTGCCATAGGAAGTCGCACACTGAAATAACACATTTAATTCTGTTCACTCTCCTCCCATCTCCTTCTATATTCTTTCCCTTAGCAAGAATTCCATTGCACTTCTATAACTAGACTGCACCAGAAATCCTAAAAGCAGACTTCCAGTCAGAACTTGGGAGTAAATTCGATGAACAGCAGGACTCATACATGGACATTGGGTGATAAGTTCAGAATATTTCTTTATTATATACTATTTGGATTTATTAAATAAGCCATTTAGCATCTCTAGAGATTCCTGAAACTCATACATTGAGGGGAACACAGCTAACATGGTAGGAATCATACTATGCTCACAAGAGAGCAGGAAACACAGTTACATGATTAAGTATTGAAACACTTTCAATCATGAAATGATCGGAATATTCACTTCTAAGGTGCCTTGGATTTGCCAATGACATTCTCATTGTTCAAGATTCTAGGGTCACAAGACCATGTTCTCCCAGAACATATGCCCCTTCATATCTTTTTATATTGAGATCCCAAATTATATTTTGAGAGTCTGGTTCATTATAAAGTGTAGAAAGCTACTTAAATACTTTCTCAAATTATACAAGCTCTGGTCAAAATATACAGTGAATCTCTAATTTAAAGAATACAGTAAAAGTCACATTACCATTCACTGTCCTCAAAACACTCCAACTAGCTTCCAGCACACTCATCCCATCAAAACTGTCTCTTTCTGAAGTAGTTTCTGGAGTCTCATTTCATGGGTGTCTTTAGTTGTAAGGTCACATCTACCTTGATGACATGAATCTATTCAACATGCTTCCCTTTCATAGTCATTTTGACTCTGGGCCACACTGGACCAGCTGAGTGATCAGGTGGAAGAGGATGCACCGTCATATTTCCGTGAGTCTGCATTTCCTGCATTTCCATTGGATGACATCCATCAGGAATTCATTCACTGTGCATTTGATCACATCCATAGAGACACAAAAGAGGACTTGCAGAAAGTGGCAAGGATGAGGTGATTTTGTTCAAAATGAGGGAGGTATTTAGAGAGGATTGATCACTGTAAATTTTTAGAATTAAGAACTTATCATATATTGTGATGATTTCTCATAGTTTTTTTTAAATCGTGGGATTTTTAGGATGAGCTTAATGAGTACATTAATCAGGAAGAAGGGCAGTAGAAACTGCACCAAAAAAGTAACTGGTAATTATTATGTATAGAAGTGATGTCTAATTTCTTTACTGTTCCTATTTATTATAAATAGTATCTAGGGCTCATAGTTTACTGAGGGTCTCAAGACTTTTCATCTAAAACAAGGGTTAGCACGTGGGCTTTGTGAAATTTCATCCAATATATTTTCTTCAAAGACGAAGGAGTGAAGAAAGGGGAAGGGGAAAGGAAAAGAGGGAAGGGAAAAATGATGAGAAAATAAAAAAGTGGAAATGAAATCTATGTAAATAGGGAAGAGCAGAGGTGGTGAAGGGCACACAGGTAATGGGGGAAAAAAATAAGAACCAAGATATATCATGTACAGGTACAAACACCCAATGATAAATGTAAATGAATTGCATACCTAAAATGTACCAATAAAAGAACAAAAAAACCCTTGAAGTTATGAATTAAACACATGTTCACTATTACATGGGCCTTAAGTAACAGTTGGTGATAGAGAATTACTAATAAACAGAAGGACAAATTGAAGCAACTCTTCAGAGTATAGCTAGAATTTTTTTTGAGGTGCTTTGTATTCCAACTAGAAAAATAATTATATTATGTAATTAAAGGATTAATTAAATCATTGAATCAATCTGTTACAAAAACTTTGGCTTTGGGAAAGTGAATTTTTGTACATCATACAGTAGAAGAATATCACTATGATATAAGACATTGCTATCTCACTGACATTGTTATTTTATAGCAAATACTATGGATCATGGCATCGTGCAGAGGTTGGTGACAACTGTTCTTGTTCTTATAGTGTAAGTTTCTTGACCATATTATTGCACAATGTTGTGATAATTGTAGAGACAATTTCTTTTTGACAAAAGAAGCTAGAATGAGAATTGTATAAAAAATTTTGAATTTTCATATTGGCACTGAACTCCACTTGGAGGATTCCCATTGAGCCCGTTCATTGTACTGTAATTAGTGATTTAAAATCTAAAATAAGAATAATGTGTATTTTTCCAAATGTGAAAGATCCTTGAAGAAATGATTGTAAAATATTTTAAAAATCAATCCTGTAATGAATGAGCATTACTATTTATAAGATAGAGAGCAACAGTAGCATAGAAAAGCACTCCTGATTTTACCTAAAATATAAATTCCAGTACTTCAGAAAACATTGCATGTATCTCATTGAATTATTTTCTAAAATAAATTAATATAAACTGATGTTTTACTTAGGGAAATTCTCTTATTGTCCACAATTCAAAAGGGAGATAATTTGATAAACTATATTATTATTATATAAACTATGAGAAAAGTTAATAAACAGAAATGTTGAATATAAATAAATTAACATGTTAATTGTTTTCACTAATATTGCAGAGGGAAATGGGAAGTTAATTTTGACTGAATAAAGAAGGTTCAGTTGAAATGAGAAACTTGAGGAATGAAGGGAATGTATGAATTTCTCTTATACAAGTTCAAAAAATTTCTACAGTGAGCATTTTAATATAATTTCTCATAACCTAGAATACAGTTCCTTAATGTAATGATGCAATTTATCAGGCTTTCCAGGAAGTGTTGCTATTTGGATGCTATAAAATTTACTTTTTCATGAATGGTAATTGGAAAAGTATAATATCTCTCAGAATGAGCTATGCACTTGAGTTTCATAGTTCCTAGGTCCTCTGCCACAACAGGCCAACCACTCCCTTCCTGTCTCCCAGGACCAATTAGAACACAGTTTCCTGTATACAGTGTTCATTTGTAATAATTTTATCTGTAGTAGAAACTTAGTGAGAAGGGAAAACAAATTCTTGAAAGGAAGAAATGTCAACTTTCCCATTGCTGGAACAAAATACTCAACATGCACAGCATAGAGGAGAAATTTATTTTACCCTTCGATTTGAAATGATTCAGTCCATGTTTCCCTGGCTCCAAGGAAAAATACTAATGCAGAAGTGATCTCAAAGGATAAGTGCTCACCCCATGGCAGCCAGGAAACAGACAGAGAGGAGGCACTGGGAGGAAAGTTTTTCTGTAGTGATCACCTCCAACCCAGCCCCACCTCCCAACAGGACAGTCAGCTACTGAACTCCCCAAGATGAATGCACTGATGAGGACAGCACCCATGATCCAGTCGAGATCCAAACATATGAGGTTCTAAAGGGACAGTTTAGATCTAAACTACCAAAGGGTTTTTGATGTGATCATAAAACTACGAGTAGGAGCCACTGGAAGTATAATCAATGTGCCATGTAATGCACAGTGTGTGTGTGTGTGTGTGTGTGTGTGTTACCAAAGGTCACACTTGTGCATGGTGAGTATTACAGATATACCTAGAAATTTCATTGTTTTATGTAAAAAATCAGTGTTTTAAAATCATTGGATTATGCAAAGAGCTTGAGAGGTCATTTAACTTAAGATTTATTAGAGAATGTTATTTTTTATTCTGTAGTACCAAAGAGGAAAAACCTCAGTCCAACTCTTCAACAGATCACTGGGCTCAGTTCTGTAAGGCAGCATGCAGAGAGAGAAGACAGCTGTGCTGGTAAAGGGCTTTATGTGAGTGAGAACATCAGCCCAGCACCATGACCCAGCCCCCTCAGAGAACCCCATGTAACAGGCCTGGGTCCACACTACAGAAGACTCTGCTGCTGCCACTACTAAATCCTGCACAATCTGAGGTCTGTGCATCCTGAGCTTCTCAGGCAGTCTGTGAATAGCACCCCTTTGCACAACCAGCTCTTGTGAGCATCTCCTACCACATCCCTGGTGTAGGGTGAACCAGAGACACTGAAGTGCTTGTTCTGTGACTTTTGATTCCCATAGGAATTCAGTCTTAACCTGTAAACCTCTTCTCAAATTTGCTTCTGATTAGACCACATCCAAATATGGAGGCACTGCAGTGGATTTATTCTTCAAAGCTAGCATACCATGCTGAAAGAGTCACTTTCAGAGTAAAATATTCTCTGCTTTGCAGCTTGCAAGAACCATTGTTTTTCTTGGCGCTGCTGCTGGTCTGTTGTTTATCACTGGGGCTGCAGGTTCTTTCTAAGCTTACATTGTGCTTGCTGGGCCAGGTTCGGGGAGCAATTCTTTCAAATTCAAGTTACATATCTTGCAGTATCCCGAGCAAATAAAGGACAGAACAAGAAAAGAAATTGCCAGCCAGTGTTCCTCATGAACTTACATCTAATATTCCCAGCAAAACACAGGCAAAACAAATTTAACAGCACATTAAAAGTAAGTTTTAGCATAATCACATGGGAGTTACTCTTGGGAGGCAAATTTGTTTGAATGCATGGAAATCAATGTATGTGATACAATGGACTGACAGGATGAAGGACAGATTTATAGATCATCTCAATAGATGCAGAAAATCATTTGACAAAATTCAACAAACTTTCATGATCAAAATTCTCCACAGCCTAAGTGCCTATCAACTGAAAACTGGTTAAAGAAGATGTGGTTTTTCTATAAAATGGACTACTGCTCAGCCATAAAGAATGAGAAACTAGAGACATTTATAGCTAAATGGATGCATATTGAGGCCATACTCTTAATTGAAATAAATAAGGCGCATGTGTAAATACTGAATAGTTTCTCTAGTGTGAGAAACTGAAAGTATAAATAAGGATTAAAATGATTAAAATGAATAATTGATAATTTGAAGTAGGAAAAGGTCCAGAGGTGTAGGGGTGGTGGGAGGGGATGGGGAAAGGAAAGAAGGGAAAGGAAAAATTATGAGAAAAGAAAGAAATGGAAACAAAGTCTACATAAATAGGGAAGGGTGGAGGGGGTGAAGGGCACTCAGGGAATGGGGGAAAAATAACCAAGATACATCATGTACAGGTATAAGCACCCAATGATAAATGTAAACTTATTGTATACCCAAAATGTACCAATAAAATAATTTAAGCAAAAAAAATTCTCCACAATAAACAATCCAGTCACCATACACCCACAAATACATATTCACACACCCTAGTTCCAGGCAACTTCAAAAAGCCCCCATGTGAAGCATGAGGCTTTGTGAGGACAAAGTGTTACAAACCAAAGCACATATAAAGGATATATAATAGAGCAAACCCATCCCTGGTGTATAAGAAATACACATATCAAGCTACTGGAGAAATACCTTCATCTCTTGGTCAATGCAGCTCTGTTGACATGGAAGCAACCTAGGTGTCCCTCATCAGATAAGGGCAGAAAAATTCAGCATATACACTAATGGAATGTAATTATACACTCTTAAAATCAGGGAAGTCATGGCACCTTATATAAATATGTAATTGTCACCTATAACTAGATAAAGCTGGAGAAGAAAAGATGTAGACTCCTCTGTGATGAAACATTGGAAGTTGATGTATCTCGAGATCAAAGTGCTATGGCTCGCAGGCAGGAGGAGACTTCTGGGTAGGCATACTGCAGCTCCCAGCATAGAGAAGGCTTCCAGGTAGATGTCCAGCAGCTCCCAGCACAGAGGAGGCCTCCGGGTAGGTGTGCCACAGCTCCCAGCACAGAAGAGGTGAGCCATGTGGGCAGCAGGAATACACACACCCTAACCCCCCCACACTGCCCCCTGGGTCAAAATGAGAAGACAGGTAAACAAGCTACAGAATCAGACTTGCAGATCACCTACAGCAACCCCAAAGGGAAAAGAGATGGAACACTCTAATACTAAACCACCTGGACTCCTTGAACTAGCAACAAAAGAGGATCTGGAAAAAATGAAATCAAACAATTTCTCACATAACAGCAAAGATTGTGACCATAGTGCAAGACATGATTAATAAATCTGGAGAGGATACAGATAAGAAAATAGAGGAGCTGAGAAACATGATGAAATGCCAACATAGGAAACAAATTAAATCCATAAAACAGATGCAGACAGATTTCCAGGAGATTAAAAACTCCATTGAAAGTCTATGCAGCAGAATGAGCCAATGTGAAGACAGATTTTCAGGTACAGAAGATGTGATTGCAATTAGTGACCAGGAAAAGAAAAACTTCTTAAAAATTTTAAGGGACCACAAGAAATCAATCCAGCAGCTGCTAGATGATGCAAAGAAAAATAACATAAGACTGATTGGAGTCAATGAAGAAACAGGAGAGGATGCAGATGATATAAAAAAACTGTTTACAGAAGTGATGGCAGAAAAGTTCTCAAGCAGGGGGAAAGAATTTGACATGTAGATAATCGAGGCATATAGGACTCCAAATAGCCTTGATCAAAAAACCTACAGATAGGCATATAATTATTAAGATTCCAGAAACCCAAAAGAAGAACAACATTCTACAAGTAGTTAGAAAAAAGAAACAAATCACATACAAAGGAAAGCCCATCAGAATCACAGCAGACTTCTCAGTGCAAACCCTCAAGGCAAGAAGAGCTTGGAGTGCTGTGTCTCAAGCCCTAAAGGAAAACAACCTCCAACCCAGATTGATATACCATGCAAAACTATCTTTCAAAATGGATGGTGAAATAAGGTACTTCCATGAAAAAGATCACCTTAGGAACTTCATGAATACTAAACCAGCACTCCAAAAGAGTTTTAGACAAAATCCTAGGAAAAGACAAAGAGGATCACATCTCCAGGAAGCCCAGCAGAATGAATCCACCAGACACGACAAGAAATTAAAAGCAGAGGGGGAGGATCAACAAAAAGAAAATGTATGACAATGATAACTCAATACGTATCACTTATAACCATCAATGTTAATGGTCTCAACTCACCAATCAAAAGAAATAGACTGGCAGAATGGGTCAATAAGCCAGATCAAACAATATGCCACATACAAGAAACACACTTAATTCAAAAAGAAACTTATAGACTGAAAGTTAAAGGGTGGAAAACAATACTTCATCTGATAGGAACCCAAAAAAAAAGCAGGAGTAGCTATACTCTTTGCAGACCAAGTGGATTTCAAACCCACACTGATTAAGAGAGACAAAGAAGGACACTATATCTGTGTAAAAGGAACAACCAAAGAGGAAGAGATGACAATCATAAATATCTATGCACGAAACACTAGTGCACCCAACTATATAAAACAAATACTAATGGACATGAAAAGTCATATATGCACTAACACAATAGTGGTGGGGGACCTCCATACTTCATTGTCACAAATAGATAGATCAACTAGACAAAAAACAAGCAATGAAATACTAGAATTCAATCTAATTCTTGAACATATGAACTTAACAGATGTTTACAAAGTGTTTCACCCCACAAAATCAGAGCACACATTCTGTTCAGCTGCCCAGGGGTCATTCTCCTAAATAAACCACATACTCACTCATAGAACATATTTAGGTAAGTGCAAATGAATTGAAATTATCCCCTGTATATTATCAGAAAATAGCGTGATGAAATTGGAGATCAACAGCAAAAGAAACTGCAAAAATTTCATAGACACATGAAAATTGAACAACACACTTCTGAATAACCAATGGGTCACAGAGGAAATTAAAGAAGAAATCAGACAGTTCCTTCAAAT
>NW_004624743.1:49699-94488 GCF_000247695.1 Heterocephalus glaber | reverse complement strand
CTTGGAGATAGCCCAAATGCCCATCAACTGGAGACTGGATAAAGAGAATGTGTTTTTTTAAATAAAATGAAGTACTACTCAGCCATCAGAAATGAGAAATTAGAGACATGTATTACTAAATGGATGCACATTGCGGTGATACTCTTAAGTGAATTACACAGGGCGCACGTGTAAATACTGGATCATTTCTATGATGTGAGAAACTGAAAGTGTAAATAAGGACTAAAAGGTATAATAGGTAATGTGAAATAGGAAGAAAAGGGGCAAAGAAAAGGGGAAGTGGGAGGGGTAGGGGAAAGGAAAGAAGGGAATGGAATTAATAAAAGAAAATGGAAAAAAGGAAACAAAGTCTTTGTAAATAGGGAGGGATAGAGGGGTTGAAGGGAGGGCAGGAGAAGGGGAAAAAAATAAGAACCAAGAGAGTATGTAAAGCTGGATATCTCCAATGATGAATGTCATTATACTGTAAACATAAAATGTACCAATAAAATGATATACAAAAAAATAAAAAATATATAATTGGGATCAACCTTGTAAAAGACACATGGTGAAATAACAGCATAGTAGTGAGATAAATGTTAAAATAACTGTTCAATAAAAAAGAAAGAATGTTGATGTATCTCAGGAATCAGAAGAGGGTGAGCCATGTCCAGCCCTTCACCAGGACGTGAGGTCCATGCGGCTGAACACTACTAGTTTCTGCCAAGAGCAATAAATGTGGAGACTCACAGAGCCTGATGCACCTGTTGTTCCAGGGCTGGACTGGGGCTCAATGGGCACCAGTGCCTCTATGCTGAGGTTTTCCTAGGCAGGGCATCTCAAAAAAAATCTAGGCAAATTTTTGATTCAGTTATGAGACACAAAATTTCCAACACTGTGCTTAATTTAAACACTAGGTTGCAGGTTCTACTCTTGAGTGTCAGAAAAATAAAACTGTTTCCATTGTTTATCAATGAATTTGTGTGCAGTATTTGATGAGAAAAATGTACCACGCATGCAAGCATTACCTGTCACTCCCCAGGTAAAGTCCAGGAGCAGTCACCTTTCCATCTGTCTCCATGCTACAATGTGATATTTTTTTCCTTTATGCACAAATTTGAGTAAATAAACCATCAGGTTCATCTATTCATTCAGAACACAAGGAGAAAACAAACCTTCCAAAAAAAAAAAAAAAGCTTTTTAGAAGTTTAGTTGTTTTGTGTCCTACTTTTCACTGAGTGAATCAATATGTTTTTAGCAAATGCAGCAAAGGGGCCTGTGAGGATCTCAGTGTGGATCACCCCATTGTGGCTCAGGCCTGAGTTGTCCCCCTGTCTAATCCCCTTGTTACTGATCCCAGCCTGAGTGGAAGAGCGAGTGCAAGGGCACAGTGCAGACAGCAGGGTCTTCTCTCAGGACCCCTCAGTGCGCTTCCCCAGGTGGGTCAGGTCCAGCACCTGAAGTTCTCTCAACAGCACAGGCGTCTCTTAAGGTTGAACACATGACTCATGCCTTGTTCATTATGGTGCTTATTTCTGCTCTTAACTTCATATATTGAAAATATTTTTAAAACATTTTGTCAAAATAGAAAAGACTTCTAGTGTTTCAGGAAAGGGATATAAAATATAAAAAGTACTCAGCAAGAAAATTGAGATATACATTTGTACTTTAGCATAAAAAACATATACAGAGACACATACAGACAACAAAAATACAGTTAGCTAAAAATGCACAGTGCACAGGTGTAGGCCAAAATTTAAGAATATACATCGTTAATGAATAAAACTACTTTACAACAATAGATGATGTTTTTGTTTTGGTCAAGAAATTTTTCACTGAAAGCTCAGGGAATCTCTGGAACATTCGTTGCAGAGCAGCATTCATCTCTCTGTTGCGTAGACAGTAGATGATGGGGTTCACAAATGGGGGCACCATGGTGTAGAACATGGCAGTCAGCAGATTCTTAAGGGATGCTTTCTTTGCAATGGGACCTAAGACAGCCACAGCCCCAGACATGAGAAACAAAAGGAGAATGGCCAGCTGTGGGGTACAGGTGGACATGGCTTTGTTACGGGCTTCCACTGAACAGGTCTTAAGTACAGTTGAAAATATATTAATATATGACACAAACATAAAGGCAAAACATACCGAGGTAAAGCAAACACTTACAGCAAGGAGTACAAATTCAGAAAACTGGACATCTGAAGATGAAATCCTCAGAATTTGAGGAACGTCACAGAAATATTGCTGGATCAAACTGGTCCTGATGAAGGGAAGCCTGAACATACAGCCTGTGTGGATAGCAGAGTAGACCAGACCAGAGGCCCAGGAGCCAGCTGCAGCCTGGGAGCACAGACTCGGGGTGATGATGAGCCCATAGTGCAGAGGGTGGCAAATGGCCACGTAGCGGTCATAGGACATGACTACCAGGAGGGCAATCTCCACCTCTGCAAAAAGTATATATAGGAAAATCTGTGCAGCACACTCTGCCAGGGATATGGTCTTACTGCCTGTCAGGGAATTTACTACAGCCTTGGGAACAACAACTGAGATGCTGCTGAGGTCTAGGAGGGCCATGTTACATATAAAAAAGTACATGGGAGAGTGCAGACGTGTGTCTGTCATGATGACAGTGGCAGTCACAAGATTCCCTGTTAGTGCTCCCAGATAAATCACTAAGAACAGCACACCTTGCAGAACCTGGAGCTCCCGGGTGCCTGTGACATCCATGAGGATGAATTCTGTGAAGATGGTGAGGTTGTCCATGTCTGCCCACCTGCTGTGGTCTCTGTAGAGTCAGAGGTTACAGTGAGCAGAGGATGCTATGAGCAGTACGCTGAGCACCCATTAGGCCTACGCTGTGTCTTCTAGTCAGGAACTCAGGAGACAATAATTTGATAAAATAAAATATCTTGTAATCTAATGAATATATCTGTTTCTGTTTTGATTTTCTTTCCCCAAACTGTTGATATCTTTTAATTTCTACACTCATAGGATGAGAGAATTAAGCAATACAGTATTTAAAATGAAATCAAGTACCAGAAATATTTCATTTTTCCCAGTTCTTTCAAAATAACTTTTTAAATTTTACCTGGACATCTCAAATATTTTTCCCATTTGCTTTAATCTTGTGAGGTGATGCCAGACCCATTGTAGGAGTGATTCTCTGTCAGCCATTGGGTTTGGAAATTCTTCACCTCCTCCTCATTTTCTAGGTCCTGGCCTGGAGAATGACTGAGATGCGGTCCTTCTGTGGCTCATGCTCTCCTCAGTTTCCCTAACAGATCTCATCCATGAACTTGAGCTTCCTTTGACAATGACTTTGATCTAAAGGACACCAGGCCGGTCACACTGCACATTTCTCTCTCTTCAGATGATCTTCAAGTCTAGTGTGTGATCCCTTTTTTCCACTCTTTGCGCTGTTATTTATGCAAGGAGTGATGTCATACTGGATGCAAAGTTCTATTTTCCTACTGGCCGTATATTTCCTATTTCATTCTGATATGTCCTTGTCTGCACATTTTATTAAAAAAATTGAAATCTCCTAGATGCAACCTTCCACTGGATATGGATTCTAATATTTAATGAGGTGACAACTTTCTCTGCAGACCTCCCCTTTGCTTGATTTTAGAGTTTGTCTAAAATCTCTTTATTCTAAAATTATTTTAACCTTAATTCATTTACCTCTGCTTGTTTTGAAGCATTCAAATAATTAAAAAAAAATTGCTTACTAGTTTGGTTTTCAGTATTTAAATTAGTCATACCGAGAGATCTCATCTTTGTTTTGTTTTATTTCCATTGGTAAAAAGAGAATTTCATTATTATAAAATTAAAAACATTTTCTTTGGCATTTGTAATATTTTGTAGATAATTACTTTCCCATAAAAAAAATTTTTCATTTTTCTGCCTTGTAATTGTGTAATAATAATGATTTGCTTACAGGGGTACATTCATGTGGCTTTTGAGTGTTTTACAATATATTTTATTGGAATTGTTTTCTCTGGTAATTCTTTGACTTACATGTGGTTTCTTCTCTTAGCTGTATTTGCAATAAAAAGACAATCATTTGGGCACAGAATGTCACAATCTAAAGCAAATTAATTGATGAAGCTGCTACTGATGACAGGGTGAGGATCACAGATACAAACCACACTATAGTGATTGAATTTCCTGTGTCAAAATGACAGATTGGGATCATCGTCATCAATTAGTTTCATTCTCCATCTCTTCTTACTACATGTCTTTCCTCTCAGTGTAAACAAATTCTCAAGTTTCCCTGAGCTGAATTCACCTTACCTTTCCAGTCTGCACAGTGCACTCTGATCCTGATGTGTTGAAATTATTTGGCCACAACTTAAAAATGTGAGCAACAGAGCAGGTCAGGCAGATCATACCCAATAAGTTATTAAATCAGTGAAATACCACATTTTATTTAAAGAAGCAGCAATATCATTTTAATACTGTATGACTTCAAGTTATCATCAAATTGAACATAATAGTGATCACAATAGACCTCTCAACCATTTTGTTTCTGCTAATTTAAACACTATGTTTAAACAAACACTATGGTTTGATTTCCATGAAATGCTCCTATAAATTTCATCTGCTTATACATTTGTCCATTTCTTCATTACTCTTTACAAACCACTTCAAGTCATTATTAAGTTAGCATGTCCTGGTGCTCTGTTCCACCATAATTTCCAATCACTATGATTTCTATCTTCTGACTTGGGCCTTAAATGAAACACGGTTCCTCCTGGATCATTTGAAAAAGTAACTGCTGAAGACAAACAGTAGAATCTGAAATAATCTGTCTATTTTATAGTACACATACCTCAGATGTGGCTGAAATAGTTACATTAGCTTAAGACTTTGAAATATACTGGTATTTGTCTTATACATTACTAATGTTAACAGAAATACAGAAATTAACACTAACGAAATTACCTGAGCAGTGGAGTAATGATTCTAACCTCACTAGCACGAATGTTGCTTGTGTTCATTGTCAAGAGACTTAATGGGATCCTTGATCCCTTCTTCAGTGAGTAAATGCAAACTCACTTCTCAGTGAGACTCCCAGTGTGGACCATGCGGGCAGCCCTGCTTCTGAAATACCTGTGAGCCTGCTGAGTCTTCACCAAGGACACATGGGGGTTACACTTCTGATGGGCTCTGGGGACCTGGTCATCCCATGTTTCCTCCAGCCTCTAATTGGAGAGCATTCTTGGCCACACCATTGAGACTAATTACATTTCAAAGAGAGTTTTTGGAAGTAGTTTATTCATGTGACACTTAATAAAGAGGAAGCATTCAGATATGATTTGTATGTTGCTAGATATTCAGCAAATTTTCCAGGTCACAATTTATTTTAAAATTAATTTGCTTACATTATAATAAATCCCTAAAACGTTGGCCTTGTAGTCAGCATTCTGTGACTAGAAGAAGGATGGCACTCTGTGGGTTGAAGTTTTGCAAAAACCAATACACAATAATACAAAATTGTGCATGAGTCACACAAAGGGCCAGAAAAATTAAAATCAGAGTATGATAAATTCATTCATAGGGCTTCAGTTCCTTACCTTCAATTATTCTTTAAGAAATCCTAAGTTGTTTTGTATCATGGTGGAATAAATTATGAATATCAGGATTAAATGATTATATGATGAAACTCCTCCCCTTTCTAATCCTATATCAATGCAAAGCAGTATTTTTCTTGTTGTTCATCCAAACTCATTGACTCCCCTGGCCAGGAGGTTTCTCCTCAGAAGCAGATGAATCCTGCACACCTCTCCCAAGCTCGTGGACCGAGGTGCGTCTCCTCTATTGTCACAGAGCTCCCTTGTCCTCAGTGTAGGTTTTAAGTTTGTACATGGAAAGACAATGCATACCTAGGACTTTGTAATGACTAGCTTCTTCAGGAAGCTTAGGTGAACACTACACATGCAGTGTCTTGGTCTGCTTTTTGCTTAATGTAGCAAAATTCTTTATTTTTTAATGAATTATTTTAACAAATGGTTTTGAAGGGCCAAAGGAATGGCACACGCATTGGTGAGCAGCTAATGGTAGAAAGTATCACATGGAGAGGGAAAGAGAGAAACAGAGACAGAGAGAGACAGAGACAGAGACACACACACACAGAAAATGGATAATGTGACTAAAGATAAAGGAAGAGAGGGGAGTGGAGAAGGTGGGTCCTGGTCCCAGCAGCTCGGTCTTTTGAAGGAGCCTCCTCTTTTGCTAAAAAGTTCATTTCTGTGAGAAGTAAATTAATCTTTTCTGAGGATTTTACCCCATAATTCCCTTACCTCTCCATACACTGCACTTCTTAAGGTTCTATCATCTCTTGTTACCCCTACATTGGGGAACCTGCCTTCACGATGTGAACCTCTTGATCACAGTATCTTATCAGTCATTAAGTATTTTCATATTAAAGGTTCTCTGATCTATCTTTGTTTGGACTGGGAATCAAACTTAGGAGCTTGCACTTGCGAGGCAGGTGGTGGCACCACTGAACTAAACTTCTGTCTCTGATTTATCTTTTAACAGATTTCATTAATGTATCAAGCGTAGTATTTGATCCTTTGTTATGAGACATTTATGTTTACACCTTCAAATTGCTGGTTTTAACTTAGTGCTAGACAAAAGCTACATTGAGAATTTTATAACTAACTTATGCCACAAATTGAATAAAAAACAAAATGCAAGATAATGGAACATTTAGACAAATTCATGATCCTGATCTTTTGGTCTTCAGTACCATTCAAGTTTATCTTACACTTTTATAAAGGAGCCTCAGACATGTATATAACTAGTGCTTCCCTAATGGTGGAAACAAATGTCCTAAGCATTCCACAGGAAGCTTTCTACTGTGGATCTTCAGGATACATTTGAAAGGTGAAGGAATTAATGATCCACCATAGGTGTGGGCAAGTTCATATTGCAATAAGGGGAAAGAGATTTGGTTAGTACCATTTTCACTCTACAGCTAATTGAACCTAAACATTACTGGGCAACTCTTAAATTGCAGTAGTGTGTGAAGAAGAATGTGGCCTCAGATATAAACCCATCTAAATGGGCATCTTTTTGTAAAATGCTCCTGTTTGCTTTGCATAAGTGTAAATAAAATTATAATAAGAAATCTATCTCCAACATTGGCTACTACAGCCTAACAACCTATTGGAGAAACTATGGTTTCATAGAAAACTTTAATTCTCTTGAGAAGTTTGTTTTAGATAACATGATCTTTTGCACCATCTGTTGGGTGAATAGGGAAGAATGAGGTGAAACTAAACACCTCCTGCTAGAGTAGGATAAATACATCTGGTGTGGTAGAATCTCTATTGAAAGAAACCAACACCCCAGCTATTTTGTCAACAATGCAAGTCTTTCTGTCTCATTTAGGGTGTATTTCCCTTTGCTTGGTTGATTTATGAATGCTCTGAATGAGTTGGCTCAGTTACTTAGTTAGTACCTTCACCCTAAACATTCTAATTGTCTGCTTTGTGTGCTGTCACCCTAGAGTGTTGCATGCTCATATATAGCCATCTGTTACATGTCAGGTGGTCTCACTATGTTTATGATAAAGATGAAAATAATAATATAAGGAATCATCAAACTAATTTGACATCATGAATTGTAAATTCCAAGGTAGAAGCAAATAGGTAAATTATAATGGTGATAGAAAATGGCATCAATGCTCAAATATTTGGGCAATCTTTCCAACGGGAGGACCTGACTGGCATTAAGCTTAAGTGTCAACTTGACTTGGTTGAGAGCCACCAGTGTGATTAGTTAATCTCACTTCTGTGTATCTGGCTGGGTCTTGGAGGTGTGTCCTTATAGTCCATATATGGTCCCTGGTTCCTTCTTCTCTGATGCTATTTCCCTGCTATGTTTTCCGGATTTTCATAGTCTTTTTTTTTTTTTTTTTGACATTTTGGTTACTTCACTAAATGACATTAAATAGTTTAAGTTTCAACTACTAAACAGCACTTTGAGTTGTGAAAACACAGATAGTATATTGGCATACGTGAATGCTTTTCTTTAAAAACACAATTCCAGGCTTACAAATCAGCCTTAAAGAAGAAGTGGCATCTTTTCTACAGTATCTAAGATACTAAATACAGAACTGAAAAGCAGTCTAACTGAAGCAAAGGTGAGTCTTCAGAGCTGTATGATTTCAGCAGCCAAAGCTGGATGATGGACTGAAACATTACTATATCATGGTGATACAACATATACAATATCACAATACTAAACAAAAATGCTTTAAACCCAAAGAAATAAAACAGGTTACAAAAAGGAGAATTAGCAGGCAAAGCTGTATTAAAAGCAACATTTTAAATTGTCATTTTTAAGCCATTGCAACTATTTAAAACATCTAAAAAATATAAAAATGAGCTTTTTAGTACTTTACTGATGTGATTTTTGTCTTTAAGTATTTATTAAAATTTGATGTTATACTCAAAGTACATATTATGTAGCTAATATGTCAAGTGAGAAGAGTGTATGCAAAGTGGTCCAAGTTTTATTTCAAACTCTGATTTCCTATTTCATCCATAGTGAAAAAGGTTTAAAAGTTTGCCTAATGTTTTTATATCTATGTCTCTGAGTTAGTAATTAGAGACCATGTTGAAAATCCCTAGATCTAGTAAGTCAGGTTTAAAGTACTCTGCACTTGCAGAAATACCAACTGATAACATTTGGCCAGAGTACACTGCCTTCAAATATTCATCTTCTCAATCTTGTTGTTTTCATTTTTTTCTAAAATAAACACATCTGCCTCGCACCCCAATTAAACAAATCTGATTATATGGCTAGCATAGTATCCAAATATATGGAATTTGTTAGTGATAGTTTATCATAAGAAAGTAGGAGGTGGATCCACCAACCTCATCAATTATGTATCATAAACCTAGTGATCTTGGATATTTTACCACTAGTTCTTCCGAGATAAAAATGGAAATATCTTTATTATCCAAAAAACTCAAAACAGTTCTAGGTAATGCTAAAGTCATTCTAATCCAGTGATACCTAGAATAAATCCTCCAATCAGCTTTCTTTTTATAGGAATTCTTTAGCTTTTCTACTGTTGTCATCATCTCAAAAATGGTTTTACCATGTTGACTTCCATAGTTAAAAACAACCTTTTTCTTCAAGAAACAAAAGCAAGGGCCAGGGATTTAGCTCAGTGGTTCTGCTGCCTGCTCCACAAGTGCAAGGACCAGAGTTCAATCCCTGGTACAAAAAAAAATTCAAACAACAAAATTGAAAATGAATAAAATTATAGTTCACTTTTACACACCTGGATTAAGAAAAAGAAATGTAATGATTTTTAGTAAAACCTCAAAAAGGGATGTTAAAAGTAATTTGGATCAGAAAATTCCCTCAGATATAGGCTTGGGGAAAAAAATCAAACTTTAAAACAATCAAAGAAAAATGTAAGGAAACAGGGTGGGGTGGGGTGGTGAGGAGAATATAGTACTGAGAGGAGAGAAGCCAGTGATCCTCATCTTTAAGGGAATTACTTCACAATACTGACAGTCCTGGAAATTGTCAAAGCACATTCCTTATGGAAACTTAGAGTCAACCACAGCTCTGCCATTTTGATGTTGTTTAGAAAATAGGGGGGTGTGAACCTAGCAACAACTTCAGCATTCACCTCCTAACATGCTAGAACTTGATTTTCTTAGCCCACATCCCACTGCCAACAACAGGATGAAGCATTAGCACTGGCACCATGCAGTTAAGAGATGTGCTTTATATTAGTGCCTGGAGAGAGTAAAGGTGATCCACAGCCCTGAAATTTCTCCAGTAATTATTTCAGCACATATAACTGAAAATTAAACAGAAAAAGCAGCAGACTAAAGGAGAAAAAGGAATTCTCTTCTTAGGCTGTACTTAAGGCTGTTTATACAATGCTAAGATAACTGCAAGTCTCCTCCAACTTTACAGCAGTAGTGATTAAGAATATTGCACACAATTCTGTGTCAAAGATAAACCTTAGTTTCTGACTTTCAATCATAAGAGACAATAGAGCAGTCCAATTTCAGACTTCAGTCAAAAGAACATTAAGACCATTTCAAAAAAAAGACCATTTCAATTGCTCTAATCAAGAAATGGATTAAGTATAATGTATTTCATAAATTGAGGAATCAACTGTAAGAATTCAGCTGTGTATTTTTATATGTGAAGAATGGATATATAAATCTTTATTTTTCCTAAATTCATAACTTTTATGACAATTTTATGGTTGCTAAAAGCAGGCATAAAAATTTATAGAGGAAATCTGTGAGCTGCTACTGTTATAGAAGGATTTGTTTTCACTGAAAACAATTTGAAATATCTTCTGTACTCCAAGTGTGTAAGAAGATTCTAGGCAACATCACTGACAAATGTCAGGGAGAAAAGGTATCCTCTATTTAAAAAAATTTAAAACTAATATGGAAGATTGGCATTTAAGAGACCAAACTATTTATACAGTTGAGTTTTGTTGTCATTGATTCCTAAAAATAAAAGATCTTTCTATGATTTTTAACTATCCTGTAAGCTTTTAGTGCAAAAGCACATTGATTTCCCTTGGGAAGGTCCTGACTTTTGCTTCTCATTGGAGGTGGTGCATGCTGTAATGGTAGTGGCTGCACAGCGCCAGACACTGACTGACACATTGCTTTCATATCAATCTGCTGGTAGTTAGAAGGACTCATATTTAAATTTGGAGGCTTTGGCATCATGAGGTGACCCATTGTCACTTGTTGGTAAGTCATGTGTTGCTGTTGCTGTTGCTGCTGATTGTACTGCTGCTGGAGCCTTCTGTTCATAAGTATTTGCTGAACACAGCTGATTAACATCTGTTGTTTCGTCAGTACATCATTGTAGATTGCTTCTCTTCCTTTAACATCAAGCTCCTGACTGGCTTGCCTATTTAATGCTAATGCCTGTACTTGCGCCTCTGAGAGATTCATGTTTTCCTTCCATATAGCTGAAATCATATCATCAAGAGGTTGAATCCTCACTGCTGTCACAGTATTTGTTGCTTCCACAACTTTTTCTCTTCCTTGATTAATGAGATCCTCAACCTGTTGCTTACTCATTGCTGACAGGGCTCCCAAATTGAAAGGAATATAGGAGTTTGACAGCTGAAAGTGACAGGAGCTAAACTGGCCCCAGTTGGTTTGTTGAAATGACTGGTCAGTCCCATGTTTTCTGCTTCATATTCTGCCCAAGCGGCTTTGCTTTCTTCTTCAGTTAACTTTTCTTCCTCTTTGTGGTCCAAAAGAGAATCCTGTTCATGGTATCCTACAATGTGTTCTTTATGTATCTGAAGAAGTTCTGCAAGTACAGTATCCTTTGGCAGCATGGGAGAATCCCACTTTTTTTTTCTGAGTTGGGGTCATCTAGTAAGTCTGGCTGAAAGTATAAAGTTCGGTAAGCTCATTCATAGCAAAATGACACTCAACCTGCTGTTGATCAACAACTAAAAAAGATAGTGATTGCTTAATTACTTGCCAATCATAAATTTTATCTTCCATGGTTCCCTGAGCTAAGAACCTGTACACAGAAATGTCAGGTAAAAGCCCAAAAACCAAGACCAGACCAGGCCACGACAACCCTTTACTGCAGGGACAATCTGTCGGGCTGTCTCTGAACAAAAGAGAGATAAAAGCAATATGGCCAGGACAGGAAGTGCCTTTTATAGGAGGGGGGGGGGCTTTTAGGAGCTGAGGTGGGGTTGAGTGAGATAGTGACTAGGGACTGGAGGAGCCTGTGACGTCACTAGCTTTTAGGAGGAGAGCAAGTATTAGGCTACTCTTTTGGTGGGAGTAGAGGCCTTTTGGAAAGAAGGTAGCTATTATATCAAGCAGCCACCCTAAATTGGAGGGAAATCTACCAATAAACAGGCTTAGTTGTCCAAAGGAATAAACTCTGAATATACCCTGGATATCATAAGATTGGTTCCAAGAAGCATCAAATATGATTACTAAGTTAGCAGCTACCAGATTAATTCCAAGAGATCCTGCTTTGATAGAAATGATAAACATTAGTATCATCGTTAGTATCACATTAGTTTCATCATTAAATTCTTCAGCCCACTTCTTCCTTGACTATGCAGTAGTAGAATCATCTAAATGGTAGTAGTCCGTATTTCAGAGACACTTCCCTTCACCTTTATAAATAAGAGGTTTATCTTTATCTTCTGTTTTATCCCTACTGGCCAATGCTAAAAAAATCTTCAGTCAAGTCCAGAGATATGAGGGACTGGCTAAAAACAAGAACTTTATCCCCAATTTCTTCTGCCATTTGAAGAATTTCAAAGAGAAGTCCCATTTTTCCAGAATGCTCTAAATCTTCAGCAGCAGCATCTGTAGCAAAATCTTTGTACCAATCTAGAGGTGGGCTGCTTGGATTAGAAGATGAAGTGACTTTACTTTCTTCCAGCTTTAAGGAAACTGAAGGGTTATTTCCTGTTTCATCCACATTTCCTTCACCACCTCCAGGAGATCTTGAATTCCAGACTTTGATGACTTCAGCATCAATGTCACTGCCGCTACCACTTGAGCTACTATCCTTTTTGCCCTTTTTTCCTTTTTTTTTGTATAATCATCAGAGCTTAAACTCATGGAGGTTTCATCAGACTGAAGCTAGAAAATTGTCCATACTATCTTCTCAAAATATCCCTTATTTTCTTTGCTAATGTGGTCCAGCTGTAAACACCAAGGATGAGTCCAGATTCTACTTAACATTCGAAAATCTTGGAAAAATTTTGCACCTGCCTTTCCTCTTCCACCTTCACTGCTCTTACCTACTCCTGTTAAGCGATCTAAGTAGTACTGAGACAGCGTGCACTGTGTAGGACTCATTCTCACAGCTATGACATGTTCATGGTTTGGAGGCAAGCACTTTGTTAATGCTGTAAAATCTCCCCTCTGAACACATCCGGCTAACATCTCATAGAGAATGTGACCATGTTTTTTCATCACTCTGACATCTACCATGGTAGAATCTGCAGACTGACCATTTTGGATTGGATTTATAAATCTACTCCTGAACTCCTTAATGGATTCAAGCAAATTTTCCTTGATAAAGTTAACCATAAAATGATCCTCAATTAAGTTATTTTGAAGTGGTCTTCCTGTTAAAATATTCCTCCTCCTCCTTGATCGGATAGAATTCATCACTTTTGCAACAGCAGATGCTGGTTTCCTAGCGGCCTCTGCAGTGTTTGATCTGCTTCACAGCCGCCTCCCCCAACTCTCATCTTGGAGTCAAACCATCACCTGGCCAGCTGCTCCCCTTCTGGGACTCTTCCGGAGGCGTGAGGCATCCTATCACAGTGACACATGCACACCGGCGTGGACAGCAGCAAGGCTGTGAGAGCTAGCAGGAGGCCTGTGTGCCCTCTGGGAGGTGACAGGATGAAGAATGTGGTATTCCCACACCGTGGAGTACTCCTGTGCCTTAAAGAAGGGCACTTACAGGGAGATGCGTGCGCCTGGAGACCAGGATGCGAAGGGAAATCGGACACACAAGCCTCGCCATCGCCCTCACATGGTTTCTCTTAGATGGGAAGCCAGAGTGTAAATAAACAAAGAGCAAAGGACGAGAGAGGTAACAGGAAGCAAGGAGACAGGCCTTTGCACATAAGAAGGGCTAAGGACCGAAGAGGGTGACCAGGAGGGAAGACAGTGCTGTGTCCGCGCACCAGCTCCCTCGGGAACGGGACGGTGACTGTCTTGTTACCTTTCTCCCGGCCCTGGGACACCCAAAGGGGAAGGGGAAGGGTTTGTGTAGCTTACGGTTCCCAGAGGTTTCAGTCCATAACCAGCCGGCTCCAGGCTGGGAGGGCAAAGGAGCGTCAGAGGAGAAACAGCACGGTGCGCAGGAGGCAGCGGGAGTCACCGGCCTCTGCTGCCCTTCGGTCTCCTTCAGACCGCTTAGGGCGGCAGCACTCACACCCTTAACCCCAGGGCCTTGGGCCCCGCATCGCATCCCGAATCAATTCCAGCTTCACACCCTCCAGACCCAGCCTGCGACCACAGGAGCCTTTGAGGGACACCCAGACCCAGACCGCAGCGGACGGATGTAAAATAAAAACTAAGAGAGAGGCCGCCGGCCCGGCCCGCAGGCTCGCAGGCTTCCCGTGCGCTGGAGAGCGCTTCCCACCAGCTCCCCGTGACGCTGAAGCCTGGGCTGTGGCCGGTGCTGGACACTTGCCAGGCCCGGGGTTTGATCCCCTGCACTGGCCCAAGCAAGAGACCCGGGGCACTCTGTGCGCATGGACACTTCTGGCTGAAGACAGGGTCTGGGTAGGCCTGAGGACGCCCTTCCCTCTGCCCCGTTTCCAGTCCCTGGCTCCAGCTGTGAGCCTGAGTGGGCCACCCTGGCACCCTGGGACCCGCCCTTCCCTGGGGCTCACAGGATGCCCTCCCTGCAGCAGGGCTGCGCCTCAGAAGTGGTTTTGTACTCCATACCCACTGCTTAGGAAGGGCTTGAGGTAAATATGTGAACTGAGTTAAATTGTATTTGGCTTTTAGTTTTTCACACGTGTGAGCATCAGTAGGATGTACTCCACTGCTGCGCGGCCAGGATGCGTTCACTTCTCATCGGCAGTCACTGTATTAACTACTTCCTCTTTAATTATTTTGGTACGAAATTTTGTTTTATTTTTCATAGAAGTATAAATAGTGGTTTTTATATTTTCTTTCTTAATATCTACTTGTGTTACATGAAAATCAAATGATGTAGGAAATGACATTTACTAAGTGGACATGACATTGTAAGAAAGGCCTGGGGGTGCCTTCACCTCTGATTGGATCAACCTCAGTTATTCATTTGGCTCGGCTTCAAGAGTAGGCAATTTTGACACAGAATCAAAGTGCTGTAACTACCCTGCCTCATTAGTACCACCTACTTCCCATGCAGCAATGTCTCCATGTTCTTTTTTCTATTTTTTCCAGTACTGGGGATTGAACTCAGGACCGTGCACTTGCAAGGCAGACACGGTGCCACTAAGCTGAATACCCAGCCCTTCCATGTTCTTTACAATAGAAGTATGCAAAACTCCTTTATTTTTTAAAATTTAATGTTGTCTTTAATTGACATGCGATACTGAAAGTTGGCCTTCTAGAAGCTGAGACTGGAAAGCAGTCAGCAGCGGCTGGGGAGGACAGATGGGGGGTCAGAGATCCTGGGGAGGATGGAGGAGACAGGGACACAGCGTGAGGCAGGGGAGCAGCGCTGTCCTTAGACACAGGAGGGAGTCCCGGGTCTGTGCTGTCAGGTTGGCGTCGTGGTCGACAACAATGTGATGTGTATCTCGAGAAGCGAGCCGGGAGCATGTGGAATCTTTTACCAGACAGGTGGAGAATGTGGTGGGCTTGCTCATGACTTTGACCATGTCCTTGTGTGTGTGAACATGCCTGTGTTCCTTCCTGCTTCATCCACCGGCAAAGACAATCTCCCCCGGGGAAGCCCAGGCCCTGTGCCTCTCACACTGCCCTTGGGGAAGCATTAAACACAGTGATGGTGCCCAGGGCAAAGGACAGTAGGCCACAGACAGGGAGCTTGACCAGTGGGGCACTCACCACCGCCCCAGCTGGGGCCAGGAGGGTCAACCCCTGAGCTGAGCCCCACAGACAGGATTCAAGATTCATGGGGTCGCTCCAGACAGCCCACCCAGCATCATGATGGGTCTGAGTTGGAGGTCTCTCATGATTCCCATCGAAGATGTTCCCTAAGATCCTCGCGGGCACAGTACCCATCCTGGAGGCATCCATGGATGAGTTCCTGGCTGAATGAGCCATGAGGGCATGGGGCCCTGTTGCAGTGGTCACTGGGACTGACCATGGCTCCTCACTTCTCCCTCCATTTCTGCTAACCCCGAAGGGAGCAGCCTTTTCCCACCAGGCCATTTCTGCCTTGAAGCCAACCAACCATGGATTGAACCCACTGAAGCCATGAGGCACAAAAAAAGCCTCTTCCTTTAAGAAGCAGGTGGCAGGTATTTTGTCCCACTGCTGGGAATGTGGCTGAGACAGGGTGCTTCTCAGTGTGTCTGTGGATGGCCATGAGACGATGATCCGTATGGATGAACTCGAAGGAAAGGTTCTCAGGGAAAGAGTAACACTGGAAAGGGGACACAGAACCCCACTCCCTGGAGTACAGATCAGCTTGCTTTCTTTAGACCTCAGTTAGTCAAGGAGAACTTAGTGTGTTCAGAAAAGCCATCAAATAATGGGCATGTGTCTATGTCACATGCTGAACATTTTTCTCCCCATTTCCCCTCCCCTCTTCTTCCTCCCAGATCCCTTCCCAACTCCACTGAGCCTGCCTCCCTGTTTCCTGCTACTTCTCTTTTATTTGGCTCTTAAAATTGTTTATATTTTAAATTTCTCATATTAGAAGAGCCATATGATATTTAACCTCCTGTGTAGGACATATTTCACTTAGCATTATGGTCTTAAAATCCATCCTTTTTCCCACAAATAACTCTAATTTATTCTCTTTATGAGTGAGTATGTATAGCATATATATGATTTCTCAATGGCTGTTTTTATGAATGAAAAATTTAATTCTCAAATTCATTTGAACCTGACTAGCCAACATAATTTTAAAAGCCAACTACAACAACAAATTTTTATGGCTCACACTTCCAAATTTCAAAACTTACTCTAAAGCTGGTCATATAAAACTAGATCAATGTAAGAGAATTGGGGTGCATAGATAAATCTATACATCTATTTTCATTGATTTTGACAAAGTATCAGTGGGAAAAGTGATAACTGGAAGTATATCTTCTAGAAAATAAAGACTGATTCCCTCTATTAACCCACATACAAAACTTAATTCAAATAGGTTAGAGACCTAAATTTATACAAAACTCATACGTAAAACATAGTAGCAGATACTGATTATTTGGATTAGTCAATGGATTCTTAAACATGACAGCAAAAAGAAAACAACAAAAGAAATGAAATAGATGAGTTGAACTTCCTCACAATTGAAACCTTGTGGTATGAGGACTTTAACTCTTTTGGGAAGATGCCTAGCAGGGGAATAGCTGGGTCAAATGGATGACCTTCACAAGGAGAGGGAAAGAGGGATTGGGGGAGGGAGGGGAACATAGAATTAAGATGCATTATGTGCCTGGACAAACTCCCCATAGTCAGTGATGAACATGATCAGAATGTACTGCAAATAAGGGCATTAACAAAAAATTGAATCTTCTTGTCCACCAAGAGTAAAAAGACAATATTTAGAAAGTGTGAAAGAAAATCAATATAAAAAGAATTCTTACATCTCAACAGCAAAGAAATAAAAAACTAAAAATGGACAAAGGATTAAGTAGACATTTCTTTGAAGATCAGCACATGACCCACATACAGCGGGAAACACACAGCCTTAGTAGTCTTTAGGAAATGTGAATCAAAACTAACCTAGAACTCACTTCACACCTGCTGCAATGGCCATGAGAGAAAATTGAAACAGGAAGTCACAAGTGCTGGTGGCGGTGTGGGGAAGGGGACCACACATGGCCTGTGGCAGTGAATGGTGCTGCTGCAGAGGAATCTGTGGCAGTAACGGGGCTCAGGACTGCACAGCCCAGCTGCCCTGCCCTGGGTGTGCACCAGACCACTGAAGAGAAGCACTCAAGCCATGGCGGCGGGGGAGCATTTGGAGTCGCTGCATTTACAGAGGCAGAAAGGTGGGAACAGCATGATGCCCCCAAAGAGGGGAACAAACTCAAGGAGGCAGAGCTGTCCAGTGTGAAATGCTCAGCTGAAAGTCAGAGCGAACCCCTGATGTGGACCACACTGTGTGGAACCTGGAAAACGTGTGCGGAGAGAAAGAAACCAGACACCAAAGCCACATGTGGTGTGGTTCCATTTACGTGGACTATCTAAAGTGGGGAGATCCACAGGGGCAGAAAGCAGAGAGGGGTGGCTGGGGGCTGAAGAGAGCAGGCCAACGGCAGTGGCTGTCACAATCCATATAGGTAGGTTTTTCTATTAGGGGCCATGAAAAGTTCTGGAACTAGGTGACTGTGAAGGTGCCTCAGGAATAAGGAGAACAGTCCAAACCCAAACCTAGTCCAAGGAGGGAAAACAAAGATCAGAGCAGAAAATAGTAAAACTGAAGCTAAAAAGACAATATAAAGAATGAATAGATCCTAGAGCCGGTTATTCCAGAGAATAAACAAAATAGAAAACCCTTAGCCCAAATCACCAAAGTTAGAACAGACCCACCTCAACGCATCTAGAGTGAAAACGGGGAAATCACAGCAGACACCGCTGAAATCCAGAAAATCATTGACAACTGGTATGAAAACTACTCCCACAAACTGGAGAATCTTGACAAACGGACAGATTTCTAGACACATATGAATTAGCAAAATTGAATCCAGAAGATGTAAAGATGCTAAACAATAACTGGAAATAACAGGAGATGAAATTGAGGCTGTAATCACAGCCCTAGCAACTAAGAAAGGCCCAGGATGCGGTGCTGAATCCTACAAGGCCTGCGGGGAGGATGTAACACCAGTCCTCCTCACACTCTAGTGAAAGTGACAGAGGAGAAGTAGGTCCACAGTCATCCCCTGGGCTAGCAACTCCCTGATTCCAACACCAGACAAGGAGCAGACTAAAAAGAAAACCATAGGCCAATCCCTATTGCACATAGATTCAAAACTCCTCAACAAAATACTAGCAAACAAAAAGCAATCATCAAAAAATGATCATACATCAAAACCAAGGAGGATTCACCCCAGGGGTAGAAGGATGGCTCCACCTCCACAAATCAATACGTGTAATCTATTACATAAACTAAAGTAAGGACAAAAATCACAAGATCATCTCAACAGGTGCATTACGCAGTCCTCATGCACCTGAGGGTCTGTGCAGGCCTGGCCTGCACCTCCTGGTTCAGTGGTCTCAGCACCAGCCTGGTGGGCTCCATGCTCACCATGCTGCTGGCCCTGTGTGGGAACAACTGCATTGGCCACTTCTTCTGCGAGTTGTCCCTTATCATGAAGCTGGCCTGCATGGACACCAGGCTGAATGAGCTGGAGATGTACCTGGCCAGCTTCGTCCTTGTGGTGCTGCCCCTGGGGCTGATCCTCCTGTCCTATGGCCACATCACCAGGGCTGTGCTGAGCATGAGGTTGGCCCAGGGGAGGAAAAAGGCCTTCAAGACCTGCTCATCCTATGAGGCTGTGGTATCCCTGTTCTATGGGAGCATCATCTCCATGTACCTGCAGCCAGCCAGGAGCAGCTCCCATGAGCAGGGCAAGTTTGTGACACTCTTCTACATGATGATCATGCCCGCTCTGAACCTGCTCATCCTGAGGAAGAGGACTTGTAGGAGGTGCTGGGCCACCTGGTGTTAGGGCCCTGCAGGCCTCAGGATGTGGGGCTAGAGAATAGCAGAGATGCTGGCCACTGCCGAGGGGACAAACAAGACAGGACACCAGCAGGGCCATGGTGGAGTCCAGGGGGAGCTGGCACCAGTGTACATGCATCATGTCAGGCCAAGGTGCAGAAAACATGCTTTGTTTTCACTTCTCATTAATTATCCAAACCTTGCTAAAGAGTTTTTATCATTATATATGTCACATATAGGTTATTGTCATCTTGTTAATGATGTCATATTTGTGGGAGATATATATATATATATATATATATATATATGTTAATTTTACATGACTTAGTTGTTCATAATAATCTCTGCCATGCAGTGTGCCTGAGCTGTGGGAAGCATTTTATATTTTTCTAATGTGCTCAGTGAGTCCGCGAGATTCACATTCACAACCCTGTACAGATCAGGTGACTGCGGGAGCACTGAGCCCTGGACTGAGATGTAAGTCCACATCTGTCTGTGGATGTGGGTACATTTTTGCCCAGCCCCCTTAGGTGTAGTGGGAAACACATATTTGGTCCCAGTTTGCACACAGAACTCCTGAAAGCCTGTACCTGCCTAAGAGTGAATAACAAGTCCCTGAACCCAGGAAGCATCTTCCTGAGCCCTGCAGACTTTCCCACACATGCCCAGCTGGAGAGCCCATGCACAGGACAAGAAGCTGCTGGGCTGGGCTTCCCTCTGAGGGAGGGTGGTGGGCAGGATGGAGCCCTGGAACCTGTGGGGTCTGAAGCAAGCTCCACGTAAGTGATGACAGAAAGGGCCCAACTTCCAGAAGATGCAGTCACTGCTGGGAGAGCCCCATGCACTTGGTGTTGGACTGGTTTTGGTCAGAGACATCACCCTGGAGATCCATGTGTCCCAGGAGCAGAGCAGAACTGCATCATCAGTAGTGAGAATGCTCAGGGTCATGCTCTGCACTGGCTTATCTGCAGCTCCTCAGTGACGGCTTAGACACTCCAGGGCAGCTCTGGACCTGTTTCCAGGACATGTGAGGAAGTGTCTAACTATGCACTCTTATCTTGGCTTGCCCTTCTGTTATACCCACACACCACTGGCCCTTGCTGAAAGAAATCTATTTCAGCACACAGTACCATCCTGAGAGAGATAAATCAAGTTCATGGGCTGTCATTGGCTGTGCTGATTTAAAGCTCAAACCAGTCTGAGAGAGTTGAGGATGTTGACCGTGTAAAGATCAGAAATCCTGGTCAGAGAGAAAGTAGTGCTGGTACTGATCTTTGAGCACAGCATGCGTGGAATCATCTACTCACAATATTGTGTGTGGTTATTCTTCAGGCCACCTCCCCCCACCCAAAGTCCTGTACTCTGAAAACACTTCTGGTTTTCTGATCGCACACATTCCTAAGTGTCACACTGGCGCTCACAGAGGGCTTTTCTGGTCAATACCAGCAGATATTGGGAGACTTGGATTTGGATAAAACTGCAAATACAGTGTTGGGCAAATAAGAGCTCAGCCTAGCAACTGTGAAACCCCTCCTTAGCAATATGCATTTCTGATGTTTGTAAAGCCTCTGGAGGTGTGTATAACATGGGAACCAATCTCTCACATGTGTGTGTAGTTGATGTAAAATAAAAACAGCATTAAAAGCTGATGCAATCAAGTACTGATCCAAGTTCAGCCAAAATGCTGATCCAGTCACACATCCTCCTCAGCCCAATTCCCATGTATTTGCTTATTCATGTGTGGGGTTGATGAGGAGTGGCCATAATTTTATCTCCTTTACTAATATCAATAACTTATCTGCACACACTGCTGAGTTTCACCAGGCACATTTGGGGCAGTTCATATGAATCTGTTCACACACTGTCACAGTAGGGCATGAGTTAGGCACTGTCACAGCCCCATTTTGCAGCTGAGGAAAATGAGGTCCATATAGCTGTGTCGGCTGCCAGAGGCTCATGCCAGGCTCAGAGCACTATGCCCTTCCTGAGTGCTTTCTCCATGAAAATCTGAAGGTCCCCACTGACTCAGTCTCTGGAGTGACCCCAAAAGCACTGCAGGACCTTCCAGCTGGTGAAGGCCCTGGTTTGCCGTGGTGTGTGGACATTTGAGCTGTGTTTTCAGTTTATTTTTCCATCTGGAATGTGCATAGGTGTCTTTCTCTCATTGAATTGTTTTCTTACCATGACCCTCAGAATGTCTATTGTTGGCACAAGTGTTGTAGCCACTTCCTCTGTCTTAGACCCATTCCCCAGGTGTCACCAGGGGAGGGGGAAGCTGGATGTGGAGCAGCCACCGCCTCAGCACCTCCCTTCAGAAGGAAGAAGCCTCAGGCCTGCTCACCTCAGTGCCTGCACTGCAGCCAGCTCCCACCTCTGCACTGCACCTCCGTACTTCTACCCAATCGTGTTTCCCAATATCGCCCTCACCACCCACACAGCACTGAGTCTCTGCCCTGGAGCACAGAGTTGTCTTCCATGTGTGCGAGCAGCACAGGGCCTCTGCTCCTTCCCTGAGCTCCTGAGGAGATGGGCAGCACCGCCCACTGCCCTCTGCTGTTCCACACAGAGGACATGATGAGCCCCGGAGGAAGTGGGTCTGGATTCCAGGAGAGCCAGGCTGATCTTTGCCATCACCTGTGGGGCTACTGAAATAATTAGGATCCCAAGATGATGCTGACATCAAAGTGTCCCATTTGAATAATTTAGTCAAGAGAAAAATTCCAAAGACATAGGCAGGTTTAGGGACTCTACCACAGGTATTATGAAAATTGGAATTAAAGCTAGAGAGGATGCAAAGGCAAGGACTCTACCTAATCCAGGGGGACGATCAGGACTGCGGGGCAAGGAGGGGAGGAGAAGTGAAAGTGGAAGGGCTATGCAGGCAGAGATGCCAACAGGGCTGTGATCTTCAGAGAGGACCATGCTAGCTGCACAAATCTCAGGATGGAAGGTAGGGGTGGCACACTTGCTGGCTCCAGGCACCCTCACTGCCTCTCAATGTGTGCTCCTATTGTCTGGACCCAGTCACAGCCACCTGCAGTGCCACTGGTCCATGCAGAGAGGCATAGAGCACATGGATGGGAAGGTGGTGCTGCTGGAGTCATCACTGATGACTGTGGAGCGAACCCCTGGGGATGGTGGACCCTGGTCAAGTCCACACAGACTGTGTACAGAGCACTTACTGGGCCCATATGGGGACTGATCCTGGGGAGCCTGCACCCATGGGACCCAGAGCAAGCAGATGGTGTGTGTGGTCTGTGGTGGGGTCCCAGAGGAGAGGGGTATGGGGGTCCCTCTGGTCACAGACAGGCTTGATGATAGCTATCAGCAGGGTGCACTCAATGTCTTGGACAGAGTGGGACAGAAGAGGGAGGAGCCCCCTGGCCCTAGGCAGGGAGCCACCAGCATGTAGCTGAGAAGAGGAGGCCTGTGCACCTGAACAGGAGAGACTGAACATAGGAAGCAGGGTCTCAGCCCAACACTCCAGGTGAGGAGGTTGCACCTGGAGGAAGCTGAGTTTTGTTTTCAGGTCATTTAGGAGCACGAGCAGCTCGTGAAATACCTTTGCAGGATGTGGCTTAAACGTATAATGATTGAAATACTCATTGCAGTAAAAGATGCATTGCTATTGATCCTCCTCAAAATCCTCCCCCTTGCCTTGAACACGCTCATCCCATCATTCCTGCCACTTTCAGAAGCAGCTGTTGACATCCTCTTTTGTATCTTTGCTACACTTTCATAGCTGCCTCCATGTGCTGAATCCATTCAAAACATTTAGCTTTCATGGTCATTTTGCCTTTGGAAAAGAACCAGAAGCCACACAGTCCCAGATCTGGTGAATAAGATGGACAAGGACACAGCATGGTGCATTTGGGAGCTATCTTTGCACTTGGCTCTGGAATTCACTATATTCTTGACAAAACCTGATAAAGATGCTGAAGAAAGAGGACTTCCAGGACTGCTTCAGAAAGTGGCAAGAGTGATAAGGCTTTTCAGGGTGAAGGAGGAGTTTGAAAAGTTCGTGGCAATGTGTATGTACTGTAATAAACTTTAATTTAAATCTTTGCTCTATATTTTGATCATGCCTTGTACATTTGTGAAGTTATGCATAGAAATACCAAGTCTCCTGTGCCTGAGATTTCTTAGCCTGTTGTTTTATGGCTTTTTACCTTAGGATTAGGTTTTCAATCTATTTTTTCTCATGTGCACACGCGTGTGTGTGTATGTGTGTGTGTGTGTCTGCATTTGGGGGGGGGAGCATTAGAGGGAGGGAAATAGAGAAAAGAGGAGACACAGCCTGTTATACAATACTTCCCAAATACTTACATGTTAGCCCCCAAACAATATCACTACTTGTAGTTTCATTACTACCTAGAAACTATATCTCTGCCATAATCACAATTTCATTGACACACAAATTTCTGAGGAACATCAGTTCTATCACATGGAAATTTGCTCACCCATGGCCATGTGTAATGCACTGGCAGTAACTCTGGATATAAAACTCGCCTTGTAATCTAACAGAGCATGACATCTGCCTTTATTCTATTTGTCAAACTTAGATTTTTATGGGTATTACTATGTTTTCCTCCACTGAAGTGAAGTCACAAGCTCCCTTCCTGCTCTCCCAGAGGTGCCTCCTGCTGGGACACACATCAGGGGTAAACATGCTCTCCTTTCCATGGCAAGAGAAGCAGCTTGGCTACTGACCCTTGGCCTCAGCACAGGCCATGCTTGCTGCAGGCCTGGCCCCTCACTTCATGACCAAGAACCCCCAATCCACCCCACCCCCAAGCAACCCTCTGTCTCTACCTGCAAGGCAGGTGCTGACACCAGACTCATAAGGCTGCTTCAAGAAGTAAAGTGCTGAAAGTTGGGAAAGTACACAGCACAGCACATAGCACCCTAAAACCCAGCACATTAGAAAAACCCAGTACACTAGAAATCATGTCCAGTCTGCTACACATGGACATAAGTGAGTGAATACCCATGCACTAGAACTGATATTCCTTGAAAGTTCCTACATCTATGAAATTTTTAATATGGTAAGGGTATAGTTTCTAGGTAGCAATGAAACTAAAATACTGATATTGTTTTGGGACTGTTGCCTAAGTTATGTATTCTCTGAGGTCTTTTGTGTCCTCAGAAAAGATTTCCAGTTTTCTTCACAGACTGTAGCTGTTACTTACAGTATGGGCCACACTGCTACAACAGGGACAGAAACTCCCAGACTTCAAGGGGATAAATTCACACAGATTGAGAGGCACCACTACCATAGGAGGCAGACACCAGAATATACATGTCTAAACTATAAATAGACAAAGGGAAAACAATCCCCAAGCTTTACAAAGGCCATGCAAGACTGAGCACAACTGACAAGCACAGTGTGCACAAATTCATTAACCTTCAAATAACACTTTACTTGCAATAGTGTGAACTGCCATGGGGCCACCTCAGCTTCCACTTAGGCCCTAGAAAAGTGGCTTCATCCTTGCTCTGAACATGTGATAACATATGCACTCCCATTCTTACTCCCATTACCCATGGTTTCCTTAATTCAAGACCCAAAACTGTTATTGCATTTGCACCAGTAAACAAAGAAAAAGAAGAGGAGGAGGAGGAGGAGGAGGAGGAGGAGGAGGGGAAGGAGGAGGAGGAAGAGGAGCAAAGATGAGGAGGAGCTAAAGGAGGAGGAAGATGATGAGGAGGAGGAATATGTGTCTCCACATATGAAAGAAATACTATTAATCCCTATCAACAATGTCATCATCATCACCAAGATTGGCACTCTTACAATTATCATCATCAAATTAGAAATTATCTAGGTAAGTGCATGATATGAATAAGAAACCATAAAGACAAAAGGTGAAGAAGTTATGTGGAATAAAATCAAAGTACATCTCAGCTGAAATTCTCTCTGTACCACACGCACAGACTGCTGTTGTGTTTAGTGAAGGATCTTGAGGAGATTATCAACACAAAAACCTCTAGGATCAGAAAAGACTGTGCTACAGTTTAGATCAAAATGTCCCCCTGTTGTGCCTTATATCTAGATGTTTCCCAAAGCCCCAAGAACTCATAGGTGGGGCTTTTCAGAGCTGGCTGGATCTAGGGTGTGTGGGATTAAATGGGATTAAAGGTGTGTGATAACTAAACTGGTGTAGCATGATTCTGGGTGTGAATAATGGAAGACCCATCCTTGGTGTAGGTGACACCAACCAATAGGCTTGTAGCCTGGATGGAATACAAAGGGAAAGATGGGAGGCAGGCTCACTCCTGCTGCTGCTGCTGCTGCTGCTGCTGCTGCTGCTTCTGCTTGATGCTTGCTGCATCCTGCCTGTCCTGCATGGACTGTTTCTCTTTTGTGATGCCCCTCTTTCATGCCACCCTACCTTGGAGCCTGTTGACTATGGCCTGAAACATCAACAAACTATGAGCTAAAGTAAAACTTTCCTCTTTTAACTTGTGAGTCTTGGGTATTTTGTATCACCAAAGAAAAAATAAAGTAAGACACCCACAAAAGACTCACATTTAGAGGTGGAGACTGGTTGGAGGTGTGTCACTGAGGGCATGACTTGGAAGGGTACATCTTCCTCCTCACTCATCCCTTCACTCTCTGCTTTCTGGCCTTCAAGATGTGTGTGAGCAGATTTTCCTCTGCTCTTGCCCCTCTGCCATGATGTTTCTGCCTTGAAGCCACCAACCAATGGATGAAATCATGAGCCAAAATAAACTCTGCCAGGGAAAGCCTCAGGAGTGAGTGCAGTCACCCCAAGAGACAGGGCTGCCCAAGTCCTTTGGAGCTCACATCTCACTACTTGTGCACTAGGTACTGGACATGGAGCTATAGGATTTAATGTTTGTCCTGCTGGGTTTCAGTCTTGGTTTGTTCTGATTCCTTTTTACCTCCCTTTTGGAATGGGAATATTTACCCTGTGCCATTGAATGCCACCAGTGTTTAACATTCTTCTTGATTTTTACAAGGCTGCACAGCTAAGAGTTTGCCTTGAGTCTCAGAGAAGACTTTTGACTTGAACTTTTCAACAGTGTTGGAACTGTTAAGCCTTTGGCAACTTTTAGAGATGGACTAAGTGTATTTTGTATAATGAGATAGACAAGAGTCACTATGGGCAGAGTGTTATAGTTCATATCTAAAATGTTCCCCCCGAAAGCATTCAGAGGTGCATCTATTCAGAAAGGGATCAGTGGAAGCATCACCTGGAAGGGTATATTCTCTTCTCCTCTGTCTTGCTTCTTGGCCACCTTGACATGAGCAGCTTTCCCACTACCATGGCCTTCTGTGAAGCTGTTTCTTCCTTGGAGCCAACCAGCCATGTACTTAAACCACAAACCCAAATAAACCTCTCTTTCTTTAAATTATGGGTGTCAGATATTTTGTCTCAGTGATGGGAAACTGACTAAGACTGGGCTAAGGGTTTATTTTTTCTTTAGAAATTTAAGGGAAGTATTTAGAGTATAACTACATAAACCATTAAACTAGATGCATAATTCTGTATCTTGTTTTAATATCCATATTTATTGAGTAGAAAATAAGGACTTTTTAGTGAAATACAAAGAATTTCATATATACCTCTTAAAGCCAATCAAATGACGAAAATCTGAACTGAATGTATAAGGGTTGATCATCCTGTTTGAGGAAAGAAGTATGAAAACTACATAATCTGAAGATTTTGATTTTAAAAAAGACAAATACAGGGCAGGGGGCATAGCTTAGTGGCAGAGCTCTCACCTGGCACTCACAAGACCCTGGGTTCAATCCCTGCCACTGCAACCAAACAACTGATGTAAGCCAATTACTTGTAACCTTTTTGGATATTAGTAATTAAGACTTTGAGTTCTTTGAGGAAATGGAAATAAGAGGGACAGAGAGAGAAGGAGAGAGGGGAAGAGAGAGAGGGAGAGAGAGAGAGGAGAGAGAGAGGTGTTTCAGTTTGAGGCTGGCAAGTCTGAAACCCACAGGGCAGGTTGAGGCCCAGGGAGGAGGTGAGACAGCAGCTGAGTGGAAAGTGGACCACAGAATGCCCTCCCTGGGGGCTGCTGTCTGTTTCCTAAGACTGACCACTGAATGGGAGGTGCCACACGCTGTTTAGACCACACTCCGCTTCCCCTGAAGTCCTCTGCTCTGGCTTGGGTGGTGCTCAGTGGTGAGCACTTGCCTAGATGTGCATGGCCCAGGGTCCCATTCTCAGCACCACAGATACAACAAAACGGAACTGAGTCTTCTGATCCAAATGTCAATCTCAACCAAAAGGCGCCTTCACAGCAACATCCAGACTGAGGTTTGACCAAGTGCCTCGGTACAGTGGGCTGTCTGAGTGGGCATGAAATTAACTACCACAGAGACCAAGTACTTCCTGGAAGTAGTTGAAATTTTATTGATTTTTACAACATAATCAAAGATTTTTGCTTTACTTTTTGAGTAAATTTTAAGGAAAAATGGGCAATAAACTATGATTTTTCCATTAAGTCTTTAAAACCAAAGAATAAAAAAGAACAGGGAAATGAATAAATTAGTGCAATTGATGTAAAAATTATGCAACATTTCCTCAGAAAACTACAACTAGATCTTCCCTATGATCCATAGGAAATGAAGTCATCATCTGATAGAGATATTCACTCAGACATCCAGATGGTGGAGCGGCTCACGACAGCCAGGATATAGATCAGCCCAGTTGTGTTTGTGTACCTGACCTGTTTCACTTAGCAGAACCCACTCTAGGTTCATCCGTGTTACTATTCAATTGTGTATATGTGATTCTGTTTCTTTATCCATTCATTTGTTGATGGACATAGCAATGGCTTCCATAACGTGTCTGTTGTGAATAAAGTTGAGCTAAACATAGAAGTGCAGATACCCCTTCAACATACTCAATTCGTGTGTGTGTGCGTGTGTGTGTCTGTGTGTGTGTATGCGTGTGTATACAATAGGAGGATTGCTGGGCCATAAGGTAGTTCAAGTTTTAGGTTTTTGAAGAAACACTCATTATACTATTTTCCAAAATGATCATACTAATTTACATTCTCACCAACAGTATAGGATGTTTCCTTTTCTCTACATGCTTGGCAGCACTTAGCATAATTTATCTTTCAATTATAGCCATTCTAAGAAGTTTGAGGTAATATTTCATGATTTTAATGTGTGCATATTAACTAAAATTTATAAAGCATTCCTTATTCTAAACACTACTTTAAGTATTTTAACTAAATGAGTTCATTATTTCCTCACTTCAGTGGCAGAACAGTCAGTAGTAGCCCCAATCTCTGCAGACTCAGATTAGATCCCAGAGCTCTGTGACTATGCACAAGCTACGTTTCTTTTTTCACTTTATTTTTTTATTTGTACACACTTGCCATGCATAAGATCACATTCATTATGGGGAATTTATATCTGTACAAATCACATCTCAATTATTTTTCCCAATCCCCTCTCTTTTCAATCCTTTTTCCCTTCCTTATTTATGAAACTTTTGCTTCCATTGTTTTCTTTCCACTCTTTTTCCTTCCCTTTCCCTCCCCTTCTCCTCTCCCTTGCTCCCCTTCCCACTTGAACATGTTCTTCCTGGTTCCCAATATCTACCCTCTATTACTTATTCCACTCCTTATTTCCCCTTTGTATTTCTTACACAAGAGAGACAATGTGACACAAACATGTGTGTTCAATCTATTTCACTTTTCATTGTCTTGCATAAACTTAATAATAATGGTAATGCATCCATTTACCTAAAAATGACTCATTTATCCTTCTTTATGGCAGACTACTACTCCATTATATATAAGTAGCACATTTTCCTTATTCCAGTGATCTTTTGATGGGCATATAGGTTATTTCCAAGATTTAGCAATTATAAATTGTGCTGCTATAAACATGGGTGTGCATATTTTACTGTGGCATGATACTTTACTCTTTTGGGAAGATACCTAGAAGGGGAACAGGTGGGTCCAGTGGAACCTCTAGTTTTAGTTTTTTGAGGAATCTCCATACTGATCTCCATATTAATTTTACCAGTTTACACTCTTATCAGTAATGGAGAAGCATTCTTTCTCCCTACAGCCTTACCAGCATTTGCTATTGGTTGATTTCTTGAAGATGGCCATTCTTTCTGGAATGAGATGGAATCTCATTGTTGTTTTAATGTGCATTTCAAGAATGACTTGTGATGTAGAGCATTTTTTCACATATTTGTTTGTTGTGTCTTCTTCTTCATCTAAGAATTGTCTGTTTATTTCAGATGCCCATTTTTGGAATGGTTCTTTAAATTTGGGAGGTTTGATGCTTTTTTTTTAGTTCTTTATACATTCTAGATGTTAGACCTTTGTCCGAGGAATAGCTGATAAAAATTTTTTACTATTTTGTGGGTTATCTCATCTATCTGCTGGTGGTTTCTATTGTTTTATGAAAGCTTTTTAATTTGATGTAACCACAGTTGTTGATTATTTATATTTCTTTGTGATCAGGGTTTTGTTCATGAAGTCTTTGCTTACACCTATGTCTTCAAGATTTCTACCTATTCTATCTTCCAGCAGATTTAGTGTTTTTCTTTTAATATTTAGATCTCTGATCCATTTGGATCTTAGTTTAGTACACAGTGAAAGTTATGAGTTATTTTTAAAATTCAGCATGTGGAAAGACAGTTTTCCCAGCACCATTTATTAAAGAGCCTATCTTTCTTCTACTAAAGGCATTTAGTGCTTTGTGAAAGATAAGGTGGCTGAGTATGTTTAGAGTTGTTTCTGCATTTTATATTCTATTCCATTGGTCCCCAGGTCTGTTTCTTTGCCAGTACCATGCTGTTTTTATCATGGTAGCTTTGTAGTGTAACTTCAAATTGAAGATTGTGATACCTCCCTGCCTTGCCCTTGTTGCTCAGAATTGTTTGTGCTATTCTAGGTCTCTTCTGATTCTAAGTGAATTTCAGAATGTTTTCTCTAATTCTGTGAGGTATGTTGTTGGTATTTTGATTGGGGTTGCATTATAACTGTATAACAATTTCAGAAGCATGGCCATTTTCACTATATTGGTTCTACCTATCCCAGAACAGGGGATATCTTTCCATTTTCTGATATCTTCTTTGAACTCCTTTTTCTTTAATCTCTCTCTCCCATCTTCTTTGTAGGAATCAAAATTGCATCAAATCCTAGGGCCTTGTAGGGTTCAGATTATCAAACCTCTTCACTCACAAATTCCTTGGAAGAATAAAAAACAAGTTAAACAACAAAAAGTCTTACTTAATTCATTACTGGTGAGAATGAATAAAATGTTTAAAGTCACATTTGCATCAGAGAATTTCCCTAAGGTTAAAAACTTATTCACAGGAACCAAGCATTAGCAATAACAAAACAAATCTTCATCAGAGTTCCTTGAACTTCTTTTAAAATTATTTACATAATCCACCCCCTGGAAGTCAAAGACTGACATTTAAAGAAGTCAAGTTGAAGTCATTTTCTCCTCTAAGAGAATGAAGCATTGACACAAAGTCACATAAATCCCCTGGGAGAAAAAGCCAGAAGTCATGGTGCTGCCAGCACCCAGACAGCTCGGGTGTGTCTTCTGGCCCAGACCTAGGTCTTCTCCTCCTCTCCAGCAGGGCTGTAATGAGCTGAGGGCACACAGACAAACCCCTCATCCTCCCTGCACTTCCACCGCAGTGGTAAGGAAGAGCCGGCTGGCTCCATATTTCCAAGGCTTTCTCAGTTCTGAAATGCATGGGGAGGCCTCACTCTGGAGCATGGTTTACTGGCTGGAGTCCGCCTGCAAACCTGTGGCTCCTGTTTCAGAGGAATGGCTCTGCCTAGTGGTGTAAGGCAGACCCGAGTCTCAGGGAATGCAACCAGGCCGCCAGTCAACACCTGATGTCAGCCTTGTTTCCTTATTCAAGAAATCTGGTGGAGCACTATGCATCAGGGAACTGGGAAAATAAGACAAAAACAAGGAGAATTAAATAACAAAGCAGAAATCAATATATTTTAAAAAGGAAAGTGAGAGAAATTCTATAAAATCTAAGAGAAAATCTGCTGACCAAAAATTGATAAACGTCGAGTAAGACTGACCAAGAAAGAGAGATAAAGACAAAAATTCTCCATATCAGTATAGCAAGGATATAAATTTGTACCACACAGATATTAAAAGGATAAATAGTAATTACTACAAATAACTGTACAACATGCATAAATTCTAAACTATAGGTGAATACAAAAATTTCAAAAAGGACACAAAATACCAAACTCACCATGATTAAGTACATGCTTGAATAATCTTATAAATAATAATACAATTCATTTTACTTAAATACCTTCCAAAGAATCTCCAAGCCCAGAATTCCTGACTAGCCAATTTTACTAAATATTTTAAGAAGAAATAATATCAGTTCTACATGAAATTTTTGTAGCATGTGGGAGAACAAACATATTCTGACTCAGTTTGTGAGACATTACCCAAATATGAAGACCCAATATCAATACAACAAAATAGAAAACTAAACAAAATTTCTCATTAATTTTTTTTAAAATTCTTAACAAAAGACTAGCATACAGAGTCCAGCAACATATAAAGTCTGAAGGAAAGTGAAAAGTCAGAGAATGACTAAGTGTATTTATCAAAGCCAAAGGATGCCAACAAATAAAAATCTATCATATTTCTACATGTCAGTAAGGAAATTCTTAAGAGCAATACCACCTAGAATAGCTAAAAATAAACTATTTGGTTAAAAATTGAAAAAAATGTATATGCTGGAAACTGAAAATATTGATTAAATGAAAGATGGCAAATTAATGTAGAGATATAACATGTTCACGAGTTGGAAGACCCAAAATAAGAAAGAGGTTAATCCACCCAATTTATCTACTAATTTAATATAATTCCTATCAAAATCCTAGCAAGACTTTTGGAGACACAGACAAATTAGTTCTTCCTTCTATTACAAATAGGAAACTTCAAAAGAAATTTTAAATAAGACTAAAATTGAAAGAATCATGTCTGATTTTAGACATATTACCAAATGAAGTAATTACAATAGTGTGCTGCTGATTAAAGTATAGACATAAAGTATAGACATAAGGACCAATGGAATAAGATGGAAACACAGAAATGCACACACAAGTTATGGCCAGATGATTTTTGACCAAGGTGCAAAAGTAACTCAAAGAACATTTTCAATGAATTATTGGAACAACTGGGCATCCACAGGCAATTTAAAAAGTCCCTCAACTAAACTTTGAACCTTATACAAAAATCAATTCAAAATGAATCATAAATGTAAAATCACAAGACTTAACAGAAGGGAAAACAGAAACTCAGTTTGGCCTGTGATTTGGCAAACAGCTCTTAGGACACCAAAAACCTAACATGTAATAGAACAACTGACAAGCTTGGCTTAGTACAAGTTAGTAAGTTTTGCTGAGAGACACTGCTAGGAATGGAAAGCCATGTTAAAACACAGGGATAAAGGGCTGGGGTACAATATTCGCAGGTTATGTATCTATACCTGCTGAACACGCAAGACTCAGTCTTAATAATGTGCAAAAAATTGAGTAGAGATTTAAAGAACAAGATGTAGTGGGGACAGAAAGAAGCAAAGACGTCCAACAGCATTAAACTCTAGGGAACTGAGGTCAGTATGAAACGCCACTGCGCAGCTGTCAGTGACGCAGTGAACCCTGCAGAGACACAGTCCAGGGGCCGGGGCCCTGAGAGCTGAAGGGTGGACACCGGATGTGCCACCCACTCCCGGAAGTGGCTGGCCGCCTTGTGGTGAGCAGGGCCTGAGGCAGGACCTGGGCCCGCGCCTGGGAAAATGGAATTTCACGTTCCACAGAAACAGGTAGTGAAATGTTTTGAGCAGCCCTGTGAACAGTTGACCCAAACTGGAAGCAGCCCAAGTCCTGTATCTTTAACCAGTGACAAGAGGGCAAGCCCAGTTTCCGTGCCTGGACTTCTGTCAGCAAAACTAATGCACAAACCATGAACACACCCATTCATTGAATCACACAAGCAGTTGCCAACCTTAAATCAACCGTGGTACTTTACAACTACTTTTATGTCATTGCCCAAAAGGTAGAACTAGTGATGGAAATAAATCAGTGACTTTCAGGGTATTAACAAATGGCTGTTACCAGGGAGACTTTCAGGGTTGTGGAACTGCTCTAAATGTTGATCTGGGGGATCATTACATAAATGTATATGTCTATAAACTTATAGAACTCCTCACCAAATATTACAGTTTTATGATAACTGTAAAATATACTCTTTTGCTCATATTTGGAACTTGCTAGCAGAAAAAATTAAATTTGAAATCCGTTTTACTTTCTGTAATAGTATTTCCAGGATGTGGAAAACAGGAATAATGATGGAGAAGGGCCAGGACTGGATGCTTCAGAGAAACATCTACAAATCTCAAGCCTTCCCTTGTTTTACCACTTGGGCCTAGAGGAGAGGTGTGGATTGTGAGTGCAATTACATCTGTAGTGACGGAAGCAAAGCAGGGCAGAGGCAGCTCTGTCAAGTAATCTAGTGATAAAATAAGGGGATCAAATCTGTGCTTTCTGATTAATTCTCTGGCTGCTGGGCTTCTCGTTATCATGTAGCCCCCCGTGTGTTCCCCACCACTAGAACACAGTTAAGTCAGACAGAGGAGGTTAGACCCCTGGGACCAAGCACTCCATCTGCAGGGTGCTGGGACTCCAGAAGCTAGGCACATTAGCAGAGCTTTCCTTGGGACTGCTACCCTCCCAGCCACTCCCCAAGGAAATGCACCTCAGAGCCCACCCCAAACTTTTTAATGGCTCAGGTCCACAGTTTGCAGTCTGGCAGCAAAAGCTTAATGAGCCCTTCTGTCCCAGAGTTGTCTCTGAGGAGGAAGATGCCAGGTGCCTGGGATCATTATATTTGAGGGTGTGCTGCTTCTCTTAAAGTCATGATTTGAAACCCTTCCATCTAATTTGAGAGGAAGCCATTCTAATTACCAGCTGATGTGGTTGGCATTGAACTACTCAGCCACCTCCAGCAAGTCTCTTCCTCCTCCAGAAAGGCAGCCCAGGGAGGGGGCTGGGTTGTTCTCTTGCTCATTTTCACTTGCAATCAAACCCCAAAGGCTGATTCTCCTGTTTTCATGGTATCTTCTAAACCTAGTCTTCATTTACACTTGAGTTTTAGCTAAATTCTCGAACAGCTTCCTTGAGTAATTAAAATGCTTTTCCTCCTACTTTTTCCTAAGACCTACATTAAGTTGCAGTACACAATCTGCCTAAAACATGCCGTATCGATGTGTTCACTTTCCCTCCATCTCAGTTAAAGGAAAACCCAAGCTCCTCAGTTTGAGGTCAGCTGAGGGCTTCAGTAACCTCTCCCAAGGTGGCATGTGTTCCTCATTTGGCTATCATCATTTATAGACAAATTGATGAGTAGCAGAGGCTATTGAGGCACTGTATTTAGAGAGGATTAATGAGTCACTTGGTGCTCAATCTCAGTTGAGTAGTCTACTGATGGTGACAACACAGCAACAATGATTGTTTTTGTGCAACATATTTTTCAGGATGGTGTACATAAAGATATATTGTGTGCACTTTTGTTGCCAACCAATTCCACAGCTGCAAAACTACTCAAATCTTGAATGAGTATGTAGCAGGAAAACTGAATTAGTCATTTCACTGGGATACACATGAACAGAGGGGCTACCACGATGGCATGGCTTTCTAGGTTCAGCACTTGTATCAAGGAAGTCACTTCTGCGTATGAGTCTATGCTCTGGTGATCAGAGAAAGGCTGGCTAGCCCAACAGTGTCACCTGAACTAGCCACTTTCGAGAGGGATAAAATTAACAACCACATTAAAGACCACATTACCTCATATCTGTGCTCACAGCTCTCTGAGGACATGGACACAGGGCACACATGCCTTGTCTTATACACAGAAGAGAGGTTATTTCTAATGGTTGATCACCAGCCAGTGGTTTTGAGCTATAAGAGCTGCTATAGAGATTTATTTGAGACAAAAATCACTATCACTAGCCCATTTTGGTGACATCAATTAGGTACAAAATCTTGCTTATTCGTGTGATATATTAAACCTGCCCAAGAAACTCAAACTGTCCCTTCAGGAGAGAATGAAAACTGTGTTCAAGTCAGCAGATAAAGTGATTGTATTCAAATCCAAACTTGAAACAAGGGAGTGATGAGTAAACATTGGATTTTTCTACATGTTTCAAATGTTAGCAGAAATTTTAATAAAGAAACTGACCCAGAGCCTTCTTTCTGCCATCTTGTTCATGGTCACTTATCTAGCTTTCAAAAGAGTTCAAGAATTGCTTCTCAAGCACAGGAGACCCCCAATCTGGGTGGGAAGGAATGGCACCATTACCTATTCATGAACACACCAGGTGATACAACTTTTTTCCTTCTAGAAGATCAACTGCTTGAGATCACAAATGATGGTGGCTTTAACATTATGTTTGAGAAAAACCTCAAATTACCTTGCATTCTGAATTAAAGTCAAAGTGGAATAGCCTGACATTACCACAAAAAACATGGAAAAGTCTGCCTCCATTTCCAACATCCTGTGTTTGTGGAGGAGGGTTTTCTTCAATGACCACAAGCAAATTGAGATTATGGAGTAGACAGGACTTAAGCAGCACATTCCATGTGTCGCTGTCTCCCATTACTCCTAGATGGGACTATCCAGTTGCAGGAAAAAAAGTTCATGTCTCCCACACATTTTACATTATGGTACACTCTATAATTATGTCATTACAATGTAATAATAATAGAAATGAAATACACAATAAATGTAATGTACCTGAATCATCCCAAACCCACCCCCAACCACAATAGTCCATAGAAAAATCATTTCTTCAAACCAGTCTCTGGTACCAAAAACTTGTGGACTGCTGATATGTGTTAAATAAGCGAACACAATATTCTAAATAATACAGTGTTTTATTTCTCTGAGCTATTTACAGAAGCCAAAACTAGAGAATGAAAGGGAATGGTGAGTGCCAGAGCTGGAGAGGGAGCATGGAGGCACTGTTTCCTGATCTCAGTCTTGTAAAATAGAAAGTGGTGGTAGGTAAAAGAATAATATGAAGGAACCCAAGATTCAGTAGTGTGCTTAAAAGTTCTTTAAATAGGGCTGAGGATTTAGCTCAGTGGTGCTGTTGCCTGCCTTGCAAGCTTAAGGTCCCTAGTTCAATCCCTGGTACCAAAAAAAATAAAGTAAGTTGTTTAAATAGAGAACAATGTTACATAAATTTTCCAATGCAAAAATTAGGTGGATATGGTTAATTCCCCAAAAGGACCTCATTTGATGGCCCCCTCGCCCACAGAAATTCACAGCCATAGTGAGCCACTTTGCCTCTCTCAAGTTCCACCATGTTCTGTTGAGGCCTAGCCTCCCTCACCCTTCTGGACTAAGAAGAAACATAAGGAAGAGTCATCTTACACAACATTCCTGAAAGCATTGCCTAAAACACATGGGACCACACAGCCTTCTCTATATGACTACAGAACATGACAATCAATGAATGGAAGTGGGAGATTTTTTAAAAAGGGAGAGGTGGGGAGACAAAGTGGCAGAGAGATATCTTCATATAAACAGATAACTAGTTCATTGGATTAAACTCTACATAGAATTTCTCATGACCGCAGCCTGCCCCACAAGCAGAAAGACTTGAGTTCAACCTCTGGTATCAAAAAAAGAAAAAAGAATTTCTCACCATGTCTTTGTCCACCTTTATCCTGACTTTCAAGTCACAGGGTAGGATAGTATTATCTACACATTCAAGAACTTTGCTGAACTGTTATGGGAATTTTTATAACCCAAAGAGAAAGTTGTGAGTGCTGGTGTGAAATTATTAAAATTGAAAAATGTTGCAAATCTTCAAATGCTGTCTCTTTCCATCCAGGCATATATAAGGCAGGTGCCATGGAAAGTGAAAATGTGATTTTTCACAATACTTTTGTCCTGCTGGGCTCCTCAGAGTTTCCGTGGCTGGAGAGGCCCCTCTTTGCAATGGTCCTGGTCTGCTACATCCTCACCCTGGCATGGAACAGCTCCATCATCCTCCTCTCCCTGGTGGACCCCAGACTCCAGACACCCATGTACTTCTTCCTGGACAACCTCTCTCTGCTGGACCTCTGTATCACCTGCACCATTAAGGGCCGGCTGCTGGCCAACCTGTGTGGATCAGACAAGACAATTACTGCCTGCGGCTGCATCTCACACTTCTGTCTCTTCCACTGGACTAGCTGCACTGAATGTCCCCTGCTGGCCATGATGGCCATTGATCATTATGTGGCCATCTGCTGGCCCCTTCAGTACACTCTCATCATGTGTCCCTGGGTGTGCATGCAGATGGCAGCTGCATGCTGGTCAAGCAGACTGTCCAATGCTCTGCTCCAAGCCATACTCACCATCCAGCTCCCCCTCTCTGGGCACCACATCCTGGACCACTTCTTCTGTGAGATACCTGTGCTCATCAAGCTGGCCTGTGGGGACACCTCTGCCAATGACCTGGCCCAAGCTTTAGGAGCCATGTTTTTTGCACTACTGGCTCCCATAGTAGTGCTAATCTCTTACACCCTCATTGCCAGGGCTGTACTGAAGTTCCCTTCAGCTGAAGAAAGGCACAAGGCACTCAGCACCTGCAGTTCCCACTTGCTGGTGGTCAGCATATACTTTGGACCAGGCATCTATATGTACCTCCAGCCCCCTGCTCACAGCACCCAGTCCAAGTTTATGTCCTTCTTCTACTGCATTATCACCCCAGTGCTCAACCCACTCATCTACAACTTGAGAAACAAGGATGTGAAGAAAGCATGGAAGAGGATCGTGCAATCACAGGGTGGTGTCCAGTCTTTAAAAGACAGACACAAGATTCAAAATTAAATAGAGATTTTGAAAGTGGAGCAGGGAAGAATGTTTTGAGGGAGGAAACTGGAGGGGAAGAGGACAATAAAGAAGTAATATATGCTATATATATGTACAAATTCCTCATAATAAACATGAGCATTATGTGCTGAAATCATGTACTAGTAAAAAAGTCAATAGCTTATCTATACACCAATAATAAAGTAACTAAAAAAGAAATCAGAAAAATAATTCCATTCAAAATAGCTTGAAAAAATAAAATGTCTAAGGATCAGCCCAACCAAGGATGTTAAAAGCCTTCCACAATGAAAATTTCAGAACACTGAAGAAGGAAATTGAAGGAGACACTAGAAGATGGAAAGACTTCTCATGTTCATGGATTGGCAAAATTAATTTTGTTAAATTGGCTGTATCACCAAAAGCAATCTGCAGATTCACTGCAATATCCTTCAAAATTCCAATCATATTCTTCACAGAAGTAGAAACAAATCCTAAAATTCATGTGAAAACAGGTAAGACAGAATAACCAAAGCAATTCTAAGTAAAAAGAGAAAGTCTGGAGGTATCTTAATATCCAAAGTCAAATTGTACCACAAAGCTATAGTAACAGAAGCAGCATGGTATCAAAAAAAAAAAAAAAAAGACAAATAGACCAGAATAAAGGACCCAAAAGCAAGGCAAATGGAGATTTAAAATGGCAGATTAAAAACCAGCAGCAAAACACAGCCTGTTGGATTCTAGGGACCTGGAATCCAGACACCTGGTGTAAGAACTGTATGGCATCTTTGGTTGTTTCCTTTTCCCCAAAGAATTAAAAGTAGACCTCCAGAGATCAGGAAAGAACTGGCAAGGAAAGTAGAAATACATGAAAATTGAAAATGCTGAGCACAGTACAGAGAAAGTAATGAAATAGTCTGCAACACTAACTCCAGGTCACAAAAAGAGGTCCTGGCTCCACTCATCCAGGTTAAGCATGGGAGATTGTCAGCTTCAGGGAGAAGCAATGGACTGGGCTGGTATTGCTAAATCCCAAGAAGCCCACAGTTATTGTAAACTGCTAAAGGATCATGGAGTTTTATCTGAAAGTAACTCCTTCCACATGGCAGTCTAGAGTTGAAGAAGAAATCCAGTACAGAGCCCATCATGTTTGAGTGATTAGTGAGAGAAAGGGTTAGTTGATCAGCAGTGAGCTACAAGGCCATCTTGGGAATGGTTCTAACAGCCTGGGGGAAGGAGAAAGCACTGCAGAGGACAGAATCCTGTGACAGGCCCCTGATATTCATTCCCTCCCACTTTAAAGGAAGGGGAAACCCAGCATGGGGGTGAACTGCACTTAGGGCCCAGGGAAACCATGGACTAGAACCAGAGAAATGGAGGCCCAGTAACGCAAAAATAGGCAATCTGCCCCAACACCCTCCCAAATACCAGGAATACCACATCCCTGTAGCGTCCTCCCCACCACCCACCCCTCAGGGACAGAAAGGGGAGCCTTATGGCCTGGGCACAGAGAAGCTGAATGCAGGGAACGGTGTGCAGCCCAGATGTCACTGGGAAGGGCTAGGAGATCTCATTCCTGGAGACATGGGGGAGAGGAGGGAATTGCTGGAGCTGAATAGAGTGGGAACTTTCCTATTGCTTCCCCAGACACCAGAAAGATCTGAGACAGCATGAAATCCTTCCCACCACCCACTGCCCCACATGGAAAAGGAGAACCCTCTGCTGAGCCTGGGGACTGAGCCAAGGTCCATAGTTTGGAAAGCAGAGCTCTTGGGAGGGACCAAGGTTGATAAAGGCCTGAGGGTGAAGGGACAGAAAGCATTGCCTGAGCTGAGGGCTTCTGCTACTACACAGAGCAGAAGGCCCCTGAGGGAGAGAGTGTAGGTGATGACAGGTGTTGCCCTGCAGTGAAGGGTGAGTCAGCGGTGACCCCTGGTGGAGGTACCAGAGAACTGGGTGTTGGGCAAACTGCACTATATCCTCTTCCTCGCAAATTAATACAGGAGGTTGGATTTTGAGACAGAGACAAAGGTCTGCAGTTGGCCAAACCTAAATCATGGCTTGCATCCAAGAGGCAGGTTCACAGACACTGACAGCCCTCACCATGCCCAGGCAAGTGGTTAAGCTGTATGCAGAAGAAACTGCAATGGAGCTACAATGACAGCAGCAGGGAGCTGCGCGGACACTCTGGCTCCATGGCATAGCGGCTGTGTGGGGGCTACTTGTTTGTTTCCCTTCTTGTCTGTTCTGGGACTTTTTTCTCTTCTTTTTTCTCCTATTCTTGATTATTAATATTATTTTTACTTTTGTTTTTTCCTTTTTTCTGCTTTTTCTGAACCTTTCTCCTTTTTTTTAACATTCTTTCCTCTTTCATTGTCATTTTCCCTATCCACTTCTCTTTTTTCTTTCAACTTTTTTGCAACATATATGTAGTAAGTGCTTTATATGTACAATAGGAAATGAGAATTGAGCAGTGCTTTAACTTGAATTGAACCATTTGTGGCCACATGGGGAACTCTCAGCAGAAATATGTTTAGAAAATTCAAACAACACTAACTACAAACAACATTACAGCCTCTCTCAATCTCTAGTTATACTTTACTTCCTCGGCATCTCTTCTCCAGCCTCCACAAATATTCTTTAAGCTTTTTCAATAATAGCCCTTTTTTCCAGCTATAAAAATAACTCCAACAGGGTCTGATCTTCTATTTTTACCCCATTCATTTCTTTTATCTCCCTCTCTTCTTACTGACTTACCTCCTTGCTTTTTACATCCCCATTTTTTTCCCATCCTTTGCAGTCCAGCCCAACTGCTAATAGGATTATAGTATAGTCTGTGAGGGTTGATGATAGAAGAGAAAAATTATCAAAACTAGTTTTAATGTTCATGATTGATGTATGATTGGACCTGTTGATGGTGTTGAAGCCAATGGGAATTCTCTCCCTATAACACAGTGACCAGGTCCAACCTGATTAAACTGAATATGTAAAAGAAGTAGACAATACCTCTTCACAAATAAAACCAAGATCATGTCACTGGAACACAGAACTTAAAGAGATCTTCTCCCAACAACAAATTCTTCTCCTTGTATTTAACCTCAACCTTCAGCACAAAAAAGGGAACATGAAAAACAAAAACAACAACAAAATGCCTTTGAAGATGTCCAACTCTCACAGAGCAAATCCATGAGGCACTAATGGAGATGAAATCAAACACTAAGTAGCTGAATTATACAAAATTATCAAAGAGGAAGCAAAGAAACTTGGTGAGCTCAAAGGTAATGTAAAAAAATCAGATAGTGGAATTAACAAAAGGAAAAATTCTTAAACATCAAATAAAAAGTAGAAGAGCTAACCAAAGCCATACAATAGATGAGGGACAAGTCTACCAAAGAAATAAAGTCCACCAAATCAGAAGAAAAGAAAAGAAAATCAAAATCCAAAGAAAAAGAAGTCTACTGAATATATGGACAGCATAAATGATCAATGTATGGAGAGTTCCAGACCTTGAAAACAGATAGGGAGCACAAGACCGTATACTCAGAGATAGCTTAAAACCACAAGAGTGCAAGGAAAATTGATCAAAGAGCTACTGGATGGTGCAAAGGAGCTAACCTAAGACTACTGGAGTTACAGAAATTTTAGTGGTCAACATGCATAGAATAAAAAAAGGTTTAGAGAGCACAGCAGAAATTTTTTCAAATATGGGAAAACAACTCATATAGTTAAGTAAAACATACAGAACCCTAAATAATTACAACAAGAGGAAAATTCTTCATAACACATCATAGTCAAAATCCCAGAAGGCTAATTCAAGGTCAAAATCTTAAAAGCTGTCCAGAAAATTAAAAAAACAAAAATCACTCATAATGTTAAACTCATTAGGATTACAAGTGATTTTTCAGCACAAAATTTAAAGGCCAGAAGAATTTGGCCTGAAGAGTTTAATGCCCTGAGGGAAAAAGGAAAGAAAAGTAAAGAAAACAACTTTTAACCCAGACCAACATATCCTGGAAAACTTTCTTCCAAAATTGATGCAGAGGCCAGGTATGGTGATACATGATTGTAATCTCAGCTCTTGAGGGGCTGAGGCAGGAAGATTGTTGGAAGTTCATGGTGCCAATCTGGACTAAATAGTGAGTTTGAGGCTAGCTTAACTCAGAGTGAGAAACTTTCTCAAACCCAAAACAAATGGCCTGGTATGTAGCTCAGTGGTGCTGTGCCTGCCCAGAAAGCACAAGGTTCTAAGTTAGATCCCTGATACCCCCCAAAAAATTGATGCAGAAATAAATACACAGAAGCTCTTAAAAATTGTATCTCCAAAGCCAGCACCCAAAAAATTCTCAATATACAGTAAAGTGTAAATATAACCAATAATGCCAAAGAGTTTCATGTAATTAATACACCAGGCAGATTGAGCAGGAAAAAATAAAGTAATCAAAAACAGTAAATTAATACAATGACACAAATGAGTCAATATCTTTCAGTAATAACTTAAGTGGCCTCAACTCCCCAGTCAAAAGACACAGATTGGGAGACTGGGTCAAAAAGCAAACCTCAAAGTTTTGCTCCATACAAGAGACACATTTAATCCAAAAGAATCATACACTAAAAACAAATGATGGAAAACAATATTCCATGAATCAGGACTATGAAAACAAAGAGTGGTAGCAATCTAATTCCAAGATGAAGTGAACTTCAAGCCAAAACTGATCAGAAGAGGCAAAGAAAGTCACTACATATTAATTCAGGAAAAAATTCAAAAGGAACAGATAATAATTGTAAATATATTCACCAAATTCTAATACACCTACCTTCATAAAACTACCACTACTGAACATAAAAGATCAAATAAACATGAAACAATAATAATGGGGAATCTCAATACCACACTTTCACAAATAGATGCACTAGGCAAAAAATTGATGCAGAAATATCAGAGCTGAACCACACTTTCAATAAAATAGATTTAATAGATATGTTCAGAGTGTTCTGTCCTACTACAACAGAATAGACATTGTTCAGCACATAGAACATTCTTCACACTAGACCACACACTAGCACATAAAGCTTGCTTAAATAAATATAAAAGATTCAAAAGTATCCCAGGTATTCTACCATATCATAGCACACTAAAACTAGAAATCAATGGCAAAAGAAACCACAGAAATTTGAGAAACACCTGGAGATCAAACAACACACTCAACAATACTCAATGAGTCACAGAAGAAATTAATGAAAGTTCCTAGAATCAAAGTTAGTAAAACATACCACAACCTATGAGATGCAGCAAAGGCAGTCCTAAGATGTGTTTATACTGTGAATGCTCACATCAGAAAAACAGAGTGAGCCCAAACAAGTAATCATGCACCCCAAAGTCCTAGAAAAACAAGGGAATATAAACTTGTACAACCACTATGGAAATTAGTGTGGAATTTCCTTTTAAAACTAATAGAAATTCCATTTGACCTAGCTATTCCCTTCATAGGTATATTCCCCAAAGGGGTGAAAACGTTTTACTATAATGATACAAGAATACTCATATTTCTAGCAGCACAACTCCTGATAGGTAATCTTGAAAGCAGAATGTATGTCCATCAGTAGTTGAATGAAGAAACTGTAGTATTTCTAAACAGTGGAGTACTATGTTGCCCTAAAAAGGGAAATGAGAGTCTTCTTTTTGAAAAATTGATATACCTCGAGATAAAGTTAAGTGAAATAAACCAGAGAAGCAAGAGTAAATATCACAAGATTTGTCTTATATGAGAATCCAAAAGAATAAATAACTTTAAGAGAAAAACAGATAACAGGGAATGAAAAAAAAGGAATTAGATATTTTATAATAGAGAATGGGACTGAAAGATGGAGGGAGAGCGGGAGGAGAAGGGGTTATAAAAACAGTCAAAATCTGTTTTGTAAATGCACCAACTCCCCACAAAGAATGTAATCATTGGGTACCACAAACATGTAGTGATAAAAATTAAATTATACAAAGTCAAAATGGATATACTTACATACAAATATTTTAACTGTTGTGATAAAATTGTGCTGTGACAAGAAAATAAATATCTAACCAGCTAAAGAGCTTCTCACCTTTCTACAGGAGTGTTTCTGTTTAAAGTGTGCTGCTTCACGTGTAATTAACTGTGAAAGTTATTTTTGAATCCCGTGTGCATAAGATGAGTCTGCTCCTGTGCACCATCTTTGACAGAAGCCCCAGAGCATTTCAGTCTTTCTGTGCAATAATTTTATTGTTTCATGGTCTTATCTTCAACTCACCCAGGCAAATTCCTCAGGGCAAAGATGACCCAACAGACAAATAAATTGGAAGAAGGGAAATTCCCTATGGAAAGTTCATCTCTACAAGTTTCATCACAGCATTAATTATCCACATGCAGTTGCTCCAGTGTCAGAGGATCTAAGGGAATAAACCTCAAGAGGGTCCCCAAGGCAGAAGCTCAGCTGCTGCTTCTTCTTCTTCTCCTTCTACTTCTCCTCCTTATTCCTCTTCCTCTTCTTCTCCTCCCTCTCCCTCCACCCCTCTCCTTTCCCTCTCCCT
>NW_004624743.1:27537-39711 GCF_000247695.1 Heterocephalus glaber | reverse complement strand
CAGCTCCATCATCCTCCTCTCCCTGCTGGACCCCAGACTCCAGATGCCCATGTACTTCTTCCTGGACAACCTCTCTCTACTGGACCTCTGTATCACCTGCACCGTTCTGCCTCAGCTGCTGGTCAACCTTTGGGGACCAGATAAGGCAATTGCTGCCTGGGGATGTATCACACAGGTCTATCTTTTCAGCTGGACAGGGTGCACTGAATGTATCCTGCTGACCATGATGGCCGTTGATCGCTATGTGGCCATCTGCCGGCCCCTCCAGTACACTCTCATCATGCGTCCCTGGGTTTGTGCACAGATGGCAGCCGCCTCCTGGTTGAGTGCCCTGGCTACTTCTCTGCTCCATGCCACACTCACAATCCAGCTCCCCCTCTGTGGGCAGCACACCCTGGACCACTTCTTCTGTGAGATACCTGTGCTCATCAAGCTGGCCTGTGGGGACACCACAGCTAATGAGCTGGCCCTGGCTTTAGGAGCCATCCCATTTGTAATGGTGGCTCCCCTGCTGGTGCTCATCTCCTACATCTTCATTTCCAGGGCTGTACTGAAACTGCCTTCAGCTGAAGGAAGACACAAGGCACTCAGCACCTGCAGTTCCCACTTGCTGGTGGTCACCATGTTCTTTGGTCCTTCCATCTACATGTACCTCCAGCCCCCAGCCAAGAGCACACAGGCCAAGTTCATGTCCTTCTTCTACTGCATTATCACCCCAGTGCTCAACCCACTCATCTACACCCTGAGAAACAAGGATGTGGAAACAGCTTGGAAGAGGATCCTGCAATCCCTGGGCCAGGTGAAGTCTTGGAAAGTCAGAAGATCCCTGCCTGTATCCTGAGCAACTACATGCACACATCCATGAATACTGGCATATTCTGTCTGCTTTTCCAAACAAGTATCTATAACTTCAAAGAAAAGGATTCCCTTCTCCAAAAATTAATTAATCTAATAACTTGAGAAAAATTTTGGTAAGAAACTTGTCCTCTGAAATCATCAATAGAGTAATTGTGCTTTTTCTCAATCTGCCCTACATTTTGTATGAAATAGACACAGTAGGCAGCATGGTCCATTCATCTGTAGAGATACCTGCACATTATTGGTGATTTCCACACTATTCTCAAATAGCCAAGTTGTGGAATAAAACTAAGTACCTATCAATGAATGAAGCCAAATTAAAATGTAGTATGTGTATGAAAAGGAATATTATTTTGTCCCACAAAAACAAATTCTTCCATCTGATAGCATGTATAGGATTGAAGAATATTGTAGTAAATGAAATAAGTTAAACACAGAAAGATAAAAATTACCTGTTCTCATTTCTACATGGAGTATAAACAATTAACTCTTTAAAACTAGGTTGCTATTTGGGAAGATGAAGATATAATCATTAGAGAGTAATGTCCATGGCACACCATGTTTTTGGTTTAATACATTTTTATAAAAATCTGAACTTGAATGATAGGTAAATTGAATTTCATAAAAATTGTCCCAACTAACTACATGAGCAGCTCCAGTCCTCATTTGCAAATGAAGCAGGCTTATCAAATATATTTTTCATTTGAAAGAACCTCTGTACTTTTTAATCAAATGTCTTAACCATGCATTCCTATGACATCTCTCTCATGTTTGGATGGTAATAATAAGGCTGATATTAACAAAGAGGTGAGGAGCAAAGGGGAGGTGGTGGCTGCAGTTGATGGATGTGGAAGCATGAGAGGGACGCATCCTGGGTTTCAGCATGTTCATCTCTGCAGGGACCAGGCCATGCCCCCTACAGTATCTCACTCCTAAGCCCTCTGCACTTTCAGTGCTGTTTGCCACACATGATGCCTTTTCCTAGTCTCCTGCCTTTTTCTAGTCTCCTGCCTTTTCCAGGGGAGTTTTTGCCACACAGCAATGCTCTTTAGTATAGTTGCTGCTAAAGAAAGCACAGCAGTGCTCTTTAGTAATAGTCACAGTAGGAAAAGGCTTGTTTATTGTGAAGTGGAATTGAGTTTGTAAAACATGAGTAGAGCAGAGAAACTTGCTGGCAACTGATCCCCATGTTCTCAGGCAGATCTACTTCAAAAACACACTGGTTCATTTTACTGGCAGCAGAACTTCCAGTAGCAGCCACAGGAAACAGACTGCTGGCTCCAGCTAGGTCCCTGAGAAGGTGAGTTTGGCACCAATCCAAGCCATCAGACCCACTACAAGGACAGTGGGCAGAGCAGCAAGATGCTCCAGCACACTGACTACAGGATGTGATCCACTCTGCAAGGCCGGCTCTTCACTGGTAACTGCCAAGATGTCAACAAGCACGCAAATTTGTTCCTGTGTGACTTTGACAATTTCAGGAAGATCAAGCCAAAGGACTCTAAACAAGCAGAAAGGGAGGAGAAACCAGTCCTTAGTCTGTTGCTGCTGTGAGGGGAGAACCTGGTCTTGATGACAGTAGAAGGGCCTCTTCCCAAAGGTACTGGCATTGTCTGAGTACCCTTGCTGGAGCTACTGTGGCCCAGGAATCAGTAGAGCTGGTGGTAGAGGCATCCTGGCTAGGGTTCCCATACCACAGAATCCTTCAGGATTTGCTGGGCCAGTCCATGGGGGGGGTGGGCCATCCCAACAGGTGATGACCCCACAAAGAAGAGGCACTGTGCCTTTCACAAGGATGTAGTGACCGTCTTTGTCTCTCTTAATTAGTTTTGGTTTGAAATCTACTTTGTCTGCAAATAAGATTGCTACACCTGCGTTTTTCTGGGTTCCTGTCAAGTGGAGAACTGTTTTCCATCCTTTTACTTTCAGTCTATGAATTTCTTTTGAGTTAAGTGTGTTTCTTGTATACAGCATATTGCTGGATTTTGCTTCTTAATCCATTCTGTCAGTCTATTTCTTTTGATTGGTGAATTGAGGCCATAAACATTGATAGTTATATTTGAGAGATATTGACTCATCTTTGTCATGATGTTTTTCTGTCGTTGGCTCTTTTATTTCTTATTTTCCCCCTTTCACTTTAGTGTCTGACCTTGTGTGGTGCCTTCTCTCTGCTGGGCCTCATGGAGTTGTGACCTTCATTGTCTTTTTCTAGGATATTGCTTAAAATTGTTTGGAGTGCTGGTTTGGTGCTCACGAAGTTTCTCAGGTGTTCTTCATCATGAAAGTATCCAATTTCCCAATCGATTTTGAAAGATAATTTTGCCGGATATAGCAGTCTAGGTTGGAAGTTACTTTCTTTTAGGGCTTGAAATACTTCACTCCCGTCTATCCTTGATTTCAGTGTTTGTGTTGAGAAATCTGCCATGATTCTGATGGACTTTCCTTTGTAGGTGATTTGTTTCTTTTCTCTAACTGCCTGTAGAATCTTGTTCTTCTGTTGGGTTTCTGGGATCTTGATTTTACATGTCTAGGTATAGATTTTTTGGGTCATGGCTGGTTGGAGTTCTATATGCCTCACTTATCTGTATGTCCAATTCTCTACCTCTGTCTGGGAAGTTTTCTGCTATTACTTCTGTGAACAGTTTTTTTTATGTCAGTTGTACTTTCTCCTGTTTATTCATGGACTCTTATGTGTCTTATGTTATTCTTCTTTGCATCATCTAGCAGCTGTTGGATTGATTTCTCATGGTCCCTTGCTAACTTCAAAAAATGTCTGTTTTCATGGTCCTTCACCACAATCCTGTCTTCTATATCTGATATTCTGTCTTCAGATTCTCTTAGTCTGATATGGTTTTTCTATAAAATGGAGTACTACTCTGCCATAAAGAATGAGGAACTAGAGACCTTTATAGCTAAGTGGGTGCACATTGAGGCGATACTCTTAAGTGAAATAAATAGGACACACATGTGTAAATACCGAATAGTTTCTCTAGTGTGAGAAATTGAAAGTGTAAATAAGGATGAAAATGATTAAAATGAATAATTGATAATTTGAAATAAGAAAAGGTGCAAGCATTAGGGGATGGTGGGAGGGGAAGGGGAAAGGGAAGAAGGGAAAGGAAATGTTATGAGAGAGAAAAACAATGGAATCAAACTCTGTGTAAATATGGAATGGTGGAGGGGGTAAAGGGTGCACAGATAATGGGAGAAAAAATAAAAATTAAGATACATCATGTTCTGGTACAAATACCCAATGATAAATGTATTTTACACCTAAAATGTAAATATGTATATATAAATTTAAAAAAGAAGAGGCACTGTGGCAGCTGTGGCAGCTGCTGCCACAGCTAGAATTATAGGGGGTCAACCTAACACCCAACTGGTTATGGGTGTTCTCTTCCACCTATGGGCCAATGGGCACCCCCTCCAGCCATGAGGGGCCCTCCTTCTGGCATGCAGCCAACAATGGATCCTCCAATAAGGGTCCTTCCTGGACTAGGGGCTCCTATGGGCATGCCACCTCCAGGAATGCAGAACTTTTCTGCATGTAAGGCCTTTGTCCTTGGCCACAGAATTATGGAAGTAGCATCACAGGAGCATGGGCCCATATGCAAGACACATTCTGTCATATAAAGCAATGTGGATAGAACTTGTCCTAGTTACCTTATTGCTGAGGCAAAATACCTGAGACCCAAAGATAAAGGAGGAAAACTAGCTTGCAGTTTGTAGAGGTTTTAGTCCATAATCAGCTGGCTAAAGGCAGAGTGGTTTTGCAGAGGAGAAACAGTTCATGGTGGCCAGAAGGTAGCAAGCAAGCAAGAGGAAAAACAAGCCTCTTTCTCTCCCTTATGCTGTATCCAGGCTACCAGGATTAGGGCAGTGCCAAACCAATTATTATTCAGTAATCATACACCTTTAATCCTGGTGTCACATACTCTAGATCCAGCCACCTCTGGAAAAAGCCCCACTTATGACTGCATTAGGTTTTGAGGGGATGCATAGACCCAAACCATAACAGAACTGAAAATCCTACTAGAGGACATAAACCAGACATATAAAGGTACACAAGATTCAACACGTAATAGGAATCTAACAAAGCTGAGCTCAAAGTACTGGTGAGCAGAATAGTGGTTCCTGGAGGGGGAGACCAAGATGAAGAAGAGGAAAAATTGCTCAAAAGACACAAACTCACAGCCCACAGGAGGAAAAAATGCTGTGTCACACAACACAGATGTGGACTACAGTTAACGCTATTGTATAATACATTCAAAATAGCTAAAGAGAAGGTGCAGAGGTTCTCTGCCTGTGAAAAGCCACCAGGCCTAGTTGTACACTCCTATAATCCCAAAAATTGGGTGGCTGAAGCAGGAGGATCATTGTGAATTGAAGGCCAGCCTGGGCAACACAGTGAGGCCAAGGCCAGCCCAAACTACACAGTGAGACTTTGTTTCAAAGAAGTTAAAACCAAAGAGTAAAGACTGTGGTAAATGTTCGCTCTGATCAAGGACCTAAGGATCCTATGTTAACCAACACCCAAGTTACAAATGTAATGTATAATATGGTATGTCATAAAGAAGTACAGCTACACTTGTTAATAAAAACATTTCAATAAGAATTGTGGTCTATATGATGTTTAAAATATGGGGCTGAGGTTTTTGTGTCTTAATTATAAGTAATATAAGTAATATACAACAGAGTAAAAACATAATTGCATTTGTAATACTTCTGGAGGCAGGCTTCCATTCCCTCCTAAAAATGATCAAGGGATTTTAATGTTTTAGGGATACAGTGTAATTGCAATATCATAAAAACTTAATCCTAAACGTAAGAAAGTCCAGACTCACCCCACCTCTGAGCAAGGAGTGACCAGACTGGTGAGGAACTCAGGGTGTGGAGCTGGGGCTGCAGCCCTGCCCCCACCCTGCCTCCAATCAATGAGTGGAGCCGTGCAGGTGCCTGCAGCACCACCCCAGCCCAGCTTCTGGGAGCCTGTGACATCCATGAGGAGGAATTCTGTGAAGACAGTGAGGTTGTCCATGTCTGCCCACCTGCCGTGGCCTCTATAGAGTCAGAGGTCAAAGTGAGCAGAGGATGCTACAAGAAGAATGCAGAGCACCAATTAGACCTACAGAGTGGATTCTAATCAGGAACTCAGGAGACAATAAGTGGATAATATGAAGTGTCTTGAAATCTAGTGAATGTACATATTTCTGTTTAGATTTTCTATCCCCTAACTGTAGCTATTCTTTTAGTTTCTATATTCATAAGGTGAGAGAATTAAGCTATGCAGTATTTAAAATGAAGTCAAGTTCCAGCAATCATTTATTTTTACAGTTCTTTCAAAATGACTTTTCTAATTTTACTTGGACACCACAAATATTTTTCCCATTTACTTCAGTTTTGTGTGGCGATTCCACACCTAGTCTATGAGAGCTTCTCTGTCAGTCCTTGGGTTTGGAAATCCCTCATCTTCTCTTTATTCTGTAGGTCCTAGCTTGGAGAATGACTGTAGAGTGGCCCTTCTGTGGCTGATGCTCGCCTCAGTTTCCCTAACAGAGCTAATGCATGAACCTGTGCATCTAATCCATTCCTCTGAGAATGACTTTGATCCAAAGGACACCAGGCCGGCCACCCTGCCCCATTCTCTCACTTCAGATGCTCTCCCAGACCTGTGTGTGAGCCCCTTCTTTCTCTTTCTGCACTGTCATCTATGCAAGGAGTGATTTTATTCTGGATGTAAAAATTCTACTTTACTATAGGCAGTATATTTCCTATTTTATTCTGTTACCTCCTTGTCTGCATATTTTATCAAAAACCCTGTTTGAAATACTCCTCCTAGATGCAACCTTCTGCTACACATGAATTCTTATGTTTAATGAGGTGACAGCTTTCTTTGGAGACTGCCTCTCTGCTTGATTTCAGACCTTTTCTAAAATCTCTGTATTCTAAAATTATTTTAACCTTAATTTATTTCCCTCTGTATGTTTTTGCTTACTAATTTTCTTTTCAGCATTTAAATTAGTCATACCAAGAGATCTAGTGTTTGTATTATTTTATTTTCATTGTTAGAGAATTGAATTATTATAATATTGAAAGTATTTTCTTTGGCATTTGTAGTACTTTGTAGATAATCACTTTGCCATTGCAAAAACATTTACCATTTTTCTGCCTTTCATGTGTATAATACTGATGATTTGCTTACAGTGGTGCATTCATATGGTGTTTTAGTGTTTTACAAAAATGTTTTTTGAAATTATTTTATCTGGTAATTCTTTGACTTGGATGTGATTTCTTCTCTTAGCCATATTTGTAATAAAATACAATCGATGATGATAGAATCTCATTATCTAAAGCAAATTAATTGATGAAGCTGCTACTGCTGACATGGTGTGGACCACAGATGCAAATCACTCTACAGCAATTTTATTTACTTGGTCAAAATGCCAGATAGGGGTCATCAAATCTCCTAACCTCATTCTCCTTCTCTTATTACATGTCCTTCCTCTCAGTGCAAATTCTCAAGTTTCCCTGAGCTGAATTCTCTTTACATTTCTGGTCTGCACAGTACATCCTGATCACACGCAGGAGAGGAAATTCAGGTTGCTCCCTCTTTTCATTTTCTCGGCAATGTGTTGAAATTATTTGGCCACAACTTTAAAATGTGAACAACAGAGTGAGTGTGACAGTTCATTCCCCATTATTAAATGGGTGAATTATCATAACTTATCTAAAGAAGCAGCATTATCATTTTAATAAAGCATGAATTCCAGTTGTCATCAAATGGAGCATAACAATGACTACACTAGAACTCACAACCTTTTTTCTTTTGCTAATTTAAAGACTATGTTGCTTGTGTTCAATGTTAAGAGATGTATGGGATCCTTGCTCCTGCTTCTTTCTTCAATGAATATGTGCAAGCTCACTTCTCAGTGAGACTCCCAATGTGGACCATGCCAGCAGCCCTGCTTCTGAAATACTTATGGGTCTTAGAATCTTCACCAAGGACACATGGGGGTCACACTTCTGATGAGCTCTGGACACCTGGTGATCCCATGTTTCCTCCAGCCTGTAGTTGCCGAGCATTCATGGCTACACTACTGAGCCTAGTTTATGCACATGACAATTAATAAAGAGGAAGCATTCAGATATGATTTGTGTGTCATTGGAGATCCAGTGAATTTTCCTGTTCAAAAATTAAAATAAAATTAATTTATTTACATTATAGTAAATCCCTAAAACATTGGGATTGCAGTCCACGTGCTATGACTGGAAGAGGGAAGTCACTCTGTAGGTTGAAGTTTTCCAAAGAACCAATATATGATATTACAGAATCATGCATAACTCATTCCAAGAGCTAGAAAAATTAAAATCAGAGTGTGACAAATTCATTCACAGGGCTTCAATGCCCTATGTTTAATTATTCTTTAAGAAATCATAAGTTGTTTTGTGTCACAGTGAAATAAATTAAGGATATCAGAATTAAATGAGTGTATGATGAATCTCCTCCCCCCCCAATCCTATATCAATGCAAAGCAGTTTTTTTTTGTTGTTCGTCCAAACTCATTGACTCCCCTGGCCAGAAGGTTTCTCCTCAGAAGCAGATGATTCCTGCACAGCTCTCCCAAACTCATGGACCCAGGATCCTCTCCTCTATTGTCACAGAGCTTCTATGTACTCAGCTTTTGTTTGTACATGGAAAGATACTCCATACCTAGGGCTTTGTAATGAATAGCTTCTTCAGAAAGCTTAGGTGAACACCATATATGTCATGTGTCTTGATCTACTTTTTCCTTAATGTATCAAAATACTTTACTTTTTTTTTACTTTACTTTTTTTTAAAATGCATTTCTTAGCAAACAGTTTTGAAGGTCCAAGGGAATGGCACAGGCATTCAGTTCTGGTCAGCAACTAATGGAAGAAATTATTACATGCAGAAGGAGACACACACACACACACACACACACACATACAGAGAGGGAGGGAGGGAGGCAGGGAGGGAGGGAGAGAGAGAGAGAGAAGAGAGTGGAGTGGTGAAGGTGGGGGTGGGTTCTGATCTCGGCAGTTTGGTCTTTTGAAGGAACCTGCTCTTTTACTAAACAGATCATTGCTGTGAGAAATATACTAATCTTTTTGAGGATTTTACTCCATAATTCTCTTACCTCTCCATAGGCTGCACTTAAAGGTTCTATTATCTCTTGTTATTCCAACATTAGGGAACCTGCCTCCAGGATATGAACTTCTTGAATATAGCATCTTATCTGTCAAAAGTCTTATCATATTAAATGTTCTCTTATTTATCTTTTAACAGAGTTCATTGATAAATCAAGTGTAGTATTTGATCTTTTAGAATTGGACATTTATGTTCACACTTTCAGACTGCCAGTTTTAACTTAGCACTAGGCAAAAATCTACCTTGAGGATTTTTAAATTAACATGCCAGAAATTGAATAAGAAAACAAAATAAATGTTTATGGAACATTTAGACAATTTCATAATCCTGATCTTGTGGTTTTTAGTAGCATTGAAGTCTATCTTATGCTTAATAAAGGAGCCTCAGACATGTATATAACTAATGCTTTCCTAATGGTGGAAACCAATGGTGTAACCATCCCACAGGAAGCTCTCTACTGTGGATCTCCAGGATATATTTGAAATATGAAGGATTTAATGATCCACCATACATGTGGGAAAGTTCATATTGCAATAAGTGGAAAGAGATTTGATTTGTCCTATTTTCACTCTATAACTAATTGAAATTAAACATTAGTCTATAACACTTAATTTGCACTAAAGCATGAAGAAGAATTTGGCCTCAGACATAAACCCATCTAAATGAGCATCTTAATTCAAAATACTCCTAAGCTGTCTTTGGATAAATATAAATGAATGCATAACAAGAAATCTATCTCAATAATTGGATAGTACAGCCTAACAACCTATTGCAGACCCTACTGTTGCCCAGAAAACTCCAATTCTCTTGCTCAATTTGTTTCAAATAACAGGATTTTTTTGCACTATTGGGCAAACAGGGCAGAATGAAGTGGTGGTGAACACCTCCTGCTGTAGTTGGATAAATACATGTGGTATGGTGGAATCTCTGCTGAAAGAAATCAACACCTTAGCTACTTTTGTCAACAATACAAATCCTTGTTTTGGCTCATTTAGGGTGTATTTCCATTTGCTTGGTTGATTCATGATGCTCTTTATGAATATGCTGAATCACCTAATTATGACCTTCACCCTAAGTATTCTAATTGTCTGCTTTGTCTGCTGTGTCACCCTAGGGTATTGCATGCTCATACACAGCCATCTGTTGCATGTCAGGTGGTCTCATATGTTTATAATAAAGATGAAAATAATAATATGAAGAATTATCCAACTAATTCAACATTATCAATTGTAAACTAGGACAAAATAAATAAATTATAATGGGGATGGAAAGTGGCACCAATGCTCACACACTTGGACAATCTTTCCAAAGTGAGAAACTGAGTTTAAATGTGAACTTGAGTTGGATGAGAGCCACCTGTGTGATTTGTTAATCTCACTTCTGTGATTCTGGCTCGGTCTTAGACATGTGCCCTTACAATTCATATATGGTCCCTGGTTCCTTCCTCTCTGAAGCTATTTCCCAGCTATGTATTCTGGCTTTGTCACAGTCATTTGCTATGATGTTCCTTCCTTAAAACAAGCTGAGCAAGTAATGAATCCTCTAAAACCAAGAGCCAAAATAAACCTCTATTCTTTTAAATTATGGATGTCATATGTTTTGTCCCAGAGATAGGACTTAACAGGAAATAGTGACTGTGAGTGGAGTCATTTCTGTGACTATGCCTGACCATAAAGTTTAGAATTGGATTGATGGAGTTTAGAAAGATTTGAAGATGTAGGCTAGGGAAGCCCTAGAATGCTGTAAGCAGAGCTTGATAGTGATTCTTATCAAAGTTCAGAGGATCAGAATGTTGGTGAGAATGTGGACAGTAAAGACCAGTCTTAGGTGGTTTCACTGGGAATGAGGATAATATGAGGAAGTAGACTAGAGGACATGAATATTTCACACTGTCATGTTCTTATAAACTTGCATGTTTGCTGGATGACACTTGGGAGCAGCAGTCACCATATTTTGGGAAGACCTCATACAGACACTCTGGAAAGGGGAGTTCAGAACTGCTTCAGAAAGTGGGAGAATAATGGCATTAGAGTGTTAGAAGCGCAGAGGATTTTGAAAGTAATTGATGGTGATGTGATTTTATTATAGTTAATCTTAAAATTTTTTAATTCTCATTGTATGTTTTGATCATACCTTGTCTATAGGATAATTTCTTCATCTATCATGTAGTGTTGGATGTTTGTTACTTCTCCAACTTTTGTCTACTATGAATAAAATTGCTAGAAAACAGTACTTTACAAATTTTTTGTGTTGATGTATATTACTTTTTCCTCTTTAAAATGGAATTGTTCACTTGAAATAGAACTCCTGTGTTACAAGATCATGCTACACTTAACCATGTGAGGAACCACCACAGTTCTACAGTGTCTGCAAATTTTCATTACCATGATAAGGTGAGGAAGGTTCCAATTTCTGCATGTCTTTCCTACCACATGTTATCATCTCCATAGAGATAGGCATTTCTCAGGGTGTGGAGAGTTACCTCATTCTGGCTCTAACATAAACTTTCAGATTGAGAAATCATTTGAAGCATATTTTATACACTTTTAGACATTTATAAATCTTCCTTTGAAAATATGTACTTTTATCTTCATCTACTTTTAATTGGATGCTTTGATTTTCATCATTGAATTATAGAAAGTTTTATATATTCTAATTTTCAGTTTCTTGTCAGTCATTTATTTTGCCAATATTTTCTCCCATTATGTGGATAGCATTTTCAGCTTTTTTAATTTTTAGAATTTTTTAAATTGAAGTTAAATGTCCTAAAATAAAATCTCCCATGTGGAAGTGTAGAGCTCATGAGTGATATGTACATTCACATTGGAAAGTCTTCTCCAGAATTCTCTTTGTCTTGGAAAACTGAAAGTTTATACCTATTTAACAATGTTCTTTTCCTGGCTTTGTCAACCTTCTTTCAACCACCATTCTACTGTCTCTTTTAATTTGACTGTGAAAGATTATTCATATGAGTGGAATTGTATTTTACTTGTTCTTTTCTACTTGTTTAAAGGAGGTGGACATCCCTCATGTAGCAAACCACCCCATTCCTTCCTTTTCCCCCTGACCAAAATTATTCCATAAATAATTTTCTTCTACATCTTTGTTTTCACATCCTTGAGTTGCAAACATAAGACCTAGAGTTT
>NW_004624742.1:33059119-33082527 GCF_000247695.1 Heterocephalus glaber | reverse complement strand
ATGCTGCTTGCTACTTTGAGCCAGGTTTGTGCTGAAAATGAGGAGCAAAAGCCCATCTAAAAACTTTTCAGTTTCCCCCAAAAAGAAAGGCCTGGAAAGATGGAGCAATGGACAGCCTGGTGGATCAAAGATTAGCATTAAAAAGAATCCAAGTACTTTACAATAGGACAATGGAAAGGATGCCCTGAAGACATATAAGGAACCCACAAGGCCCAACCTTTCCAAGGCTCACAGTTGCAAAAGGGAAAGACTTTGTTTTGAGAGGAGAGCCCCAGGGCACCCTGCTTGAGAACTTCCTCCTCAGTGGGTTCTCCTGGATTAAGTTCACAGTGCTTAGCCATCTAGGCCCATGGAAGCTTCTGTAGCCATGATGCAAAAAGGCCTAAGTACTGCTTGGAGCTGGTGGCAGAACTTGGTGTCATCTGCTGTTTTCACAGGTATGCAGAACCCAAGTGTTGAGTCAGGAAGACTTCCACCTAGATTTCACAAGAAGCCCTGGCAGGCCAGGATGGTGTCCCTGAGAGGACAGTGCATGAAGCTGTGAGAGTTAATCCAAACATGCCCTGGAGAACCCAGGATGAGTGTGCAGTCAGGAACATGGAACACCTGAGGAATGCCATGCACCCAAGCATGTAACCCTTGTCTAAGCATGAAGAAAACATCAGAAAAACTTAAATTTAGGGACATTCTACAAGATATCTGACCGGTAATCCTCAAAAGTGTCAGCTCATAAAAAACAAAAACTGAGCAGAGGATTTAGCTCAGTGGTTCTGCTGCCTGCCTCCCAATTGGAAGGTCCCCAGTTTGATCCCCAAAACAGGAAAATGTGAAAATGTCAGTCAAGAGGCATCTGAGGGACACAGCAATGAAATGCGATGTGGCAGCCTGGATGGGACTGCAGATTGTTGTTGGAAGCAAGGGGTGAAGGTGGATTTTAGTTAGTGATTATGCATCAATATTGGTTCCCTAATTGTAAGGGATGTACTAGACTAATGTACGACATGAATAACAGGAAACAGGAGAACTCTGTTGCCATCTTAATTTTATATAAATCTAAACCTCATAATATATAAATGTTACTTAAAATATATTTGAGTGAGACACAGTTTTTCAACAGGATGTGAAACAATTTATCTGGAACCACCTGTCTTCTCTACTAATCTGTTTCCCTCTCTCATTGAATTGCTTGGAATTTTGTGCAGAGGACTCTAATATTGATTATGCCCAAAACAGGCTGTGAAGGGTTAACCCCACAACTGGGTTGTTTATAGAAGTGAGTCTATTTTGTTCCTAACTTGAGAATGCTTTGTCTTGTCCTTTCTGCACCTTGTTTACATTAGTTTCCATAGAAACCACACATCACCTTTACCCCAGTTGATCGCCAATAAAAGTCAGTGCCTGGGCCTGGCCAGTGCCTTTTTCAGTTGCACCGGCATTGGTCGTCCTGGCACCCGCTTCCTCACTTAGTTCTGTCTCTTAGTGTATTTTTTTTCTCAGGTCTGCATCATATATTGGGCAGGTGGGTACTGGAACCTGACTACAGTGGTGTCTGGCAATTTTGCATGTTAGAAGTCAGAGGATTGGAATATGAGTCTTCCAGGGCTCATGAGAAAGATCCATAGAAGAAGACTGTGCTAATCTCACACCTAAGAGGTAGGGTATCCATGAGCGAGGATCAATTTCCAACAAAGCTACCAATAGCTCCCATGTGCTACATACCATGATGTTCTAAAGCAGGATGTCAAGCAAATTCAAAACATGATGTGATGTTTACATACATGACTGTGTTAAATATATAATCATATGGGTGCTCTTATAATTTGAGGATATTGGTTTATCATTATCCCTTAGCTAGCAGGAACCGAACTAAGTTTAACGCTTTTTAAAAATCAAGCTGAACCTTGCAGGGTTTTCCACTTTTATCCTTGTAATAGTATTTTCTCCCAGATTACATATAGATTTGTGTTTTAGAAAAATCAGTACATGGAATTTTCCTGGAGTGTGGTGAACTTTTGGGTTATACCTACATATGCTTCTTATCTGTGTGTACAGCTTTCTTCATATTTTGACTAGTCTTTTTTCTCTTCCACAGGAACATTACTATATTTCTAAGGTCAATTCTATATTTCCAGTTTTCTGTATCTTCCTCATCCCCATCACATTTTCATAACTTTTTATAACTTTTCATAACTTTTTCATAATTTTTCATAACTTTACACTGCAGATATTTCCTAATCTTGGTTTCCAAATGTGTGTTCTTTATGGTCTCCAATATGAATTTCTACTCTGCCTTTATTGCTTTAGTGTTATTTATCCTTATATACATTTAAACATATCTTAGCTTTATGCTCATTAAGTTAAGTCAATTTTGGTTATGAAAAATCCACTTCATGAGAACTTTCTTTTAATACCTGTACCTTCGGTAATGAGGCAGATCTTCAGATTTTGTTTGCTTCTTGAAGTATCATTTAAACCTGATATCACTCACCCTTTTTAGGTATACAGTCTTGTGAATTTTGACACATGTATGTGTTGCAGAGACCCTGGAAAGAAATACACAGAGATGCAGAATTTGGATAAAATAATAAAATTTCTTCTTGGAGAGGGCAGGAATACCAGAAACCAGTCTGGACAGTATCTGTGCACCCCTTTGTTCAGTGTTTTCCTTTTTATAGCCTTTTCAGTCATTATCTCATCCCTAGTGGTCTTTGATATGTAAATACAATCCCAGTTCCTATTTACAAGTCACAGACACAAGATAGACCATTTACATTGTAAATTCACCCTGGCATGGTAACTTTGTTAGGTTAATGAAGTTAGAGTCAGATAATCCTCACCTTAAACAAGGAGTTATGGGAAAAGCAAATCTTAAAAGAACACATTACTTATTTTGCTTCTACAACTACCTTAATATTCAATCTATTAAGTTATCTAAAACTTTTCTGTAACATTTGCAGCCCTTAAACATCATCACAATAAATATATTAAACATTTTAATTATTCCTTACTAGATCTTGACTCTTTACCCTTAGCTCTAGTGCCCACGTATCTGATTCGTCTTTATCATTTTATAGTTTTTTCCAGAATATGATATAATTGGAATCACATAAGGTGCTACTTTTGAGTTTGAATTTCTCCCATAGCACAATGCCATCAAGAGTCCTAATTTTGTTGCATGTCAATAGTTTGCTTCTTTTTCTATTTAGTGCTATTCTTTTTGTGAATATATCACAATTTGCTCATCTATTCATCACCTGGTGGACATTTTGGTTCTTTCTAGTTTTTAGGGATTCTGACTAAAGCAATTACAAACATTCAGGTATATGTTCATGTATTTAATTCCCCTAGTTGAAAACTACTGTCAGGTAAAAGGGCCAAAGACCAAGACCAGACCAGGCCACGATAAGCCTTTATTAGGGGAATAGATGTGCCACGCTGTCTCTGAACAAAGGAGAGACAAAAGCAATATGGCCGGGGCAGGGAGAGTCTTTTACAGAGACTGGAGTGGGGTTTGTAGGGGCTGAGGTGGGGTTGAGTGAGTGAGTGACTAGGGAATGGAGGAGCCCATGATGTCACTAGGTTGTAGGAGGTGCATGAGTATTTGGTTACTTTCTAGGCGGGAACAGGGGCATGCTGGGAAGAAGGGTTTCTTCTTTGGTGGGAACAACCATCTTGGCATGATGTCACAAAGGGGAGGGGGCGAGGCATGATAGGAGGAGGGCAGCTACGATACATAATAGCTGCTGAGGTGGTGGGAGACCTATCAACTAGTAGGTAGCATTTCTAGGTTGTATCACAAGTGCAGATGTGATTTTATAAGAAGCTACCAAACTGCTTTTAAAAGTGCATGGATCATTTTGCTTTCACAACTTCAATATTCCACCTGCTCTGCATGGTTGTCAGTGCTTGGTATTTTCAGTTTATTTTTAATTCTTATCCAATCTAATGTGTGTTCCAGTGGTTTTGTGTATTTCGTGGTGCTACAATTGATCCAGGGGGTTTGTGCATGATAGCTTTCAACATAGGTTTACCTTACATTTACCTAAGAACTCCTAATGCATGGAGATTGGTACTATATGTCTCTCCATGGGCTTCATGTGCTTGCTTGCTGTTCATCTTTTTTTTTTTTTTTTTTGCAGTACTGGGGATCGAATTCAGGACCTTGTGCTTGAGAAGTAGGCACAGTGCCACTGAGCTAAATCCCCAGCCCTGTTCATCTCTTCCATGAGGGATCTTTTCAAATACTTTTACTATAGATTTATTGAAATGCCTTCTTATTAGTTTTTCAATATTTATTATGTAAATTACTATATCAGAAAAATATTTACAAATATTTTCTCTTGATCTAATGATTGTCTTTTCATCTGTTAATAGTGCTTTCTCCAAGGTATGTTTTAAACTTGGATGAAGTCCAATTTACAGTTTTTTTATTTTATACATCATGTTTATACTTCTATCTCATACATTTTTACTTCATGCATGGCCACAAACATTTTGTGTGCTTTCTTCTACAAGTTTGCTACCTGGATCTTAAATTCAGGCCTATGATTCACTAGAGAAAAATTTTGATGTGGGATAGTCTATTCATGATAAATTCCTTTTTTATTGTTAAACATATTACTTTCTATTTACTAAGACTTGATTAAGTCTTTTTACTCAGCTTTACTTTATCTGATATCAATATAGCCAATACAGCATTTCAAAGTATAGTATTTATGAAATATATTTTTTTCTTTGGGGGCTTTTCTTTGTACATTTCTATTTCTATTTTGTTCTTTTTCTCTTTGCACTGAAAGCTCATCTCTTTTAAAAAGAATTTGACTTGACACTGCTTTTTTATCCAGTCTGATAGTCTCTTTAACTGAATGCTACATCTTTTAAATTCAGTGAAATTATTTATGTGGTTAGTTTTCAGTTTACTGTTTTGTTATGTGTTATTTCTTTGTCATATTTGTTCTTTTTCTCCTTTTCCTCCATTTCTCCCTTACTCTGAACTGCTATTACATCACTTTGGGTATAAGAACATCTTTTCCAATTTTTGTGTTATTGATGTCATAAATTTTCTTTTCATTTGAATTTTAATAAAAACTTCTCTGTTATTATTTTTACTTTAAGCTACATATTGACAAATATATTCTTTTTTATTTCCTTTTGTACTGGGGATCAAACTCTGGACCTTGCCCTTGCAAGGAAGGCAGCAGGACCATTGAACTAAATCCCTAGCCCCGACAAATATATTCTGTAATAGGGAAGTTAGTAGTAGACTCCTGAGGCCCAGGAAGGTCATCCTCCCTACAGGCTGCCTTCCACTTCAGGACAACACTTATTTAAAAACTCACTTAATTATTGCAAAGTGCCAACACTGCAGTTAAACCTGAATGCTGAGGTGTTAGTTTAGAGAAAATCAACTGTTATGTGATCCTCAGCTTCCAGGGTGACTTGGCTCATGTGGCAAAGGAGAGGGTTCAAGGAGCCCACAGGCATGAACACCATAGGTTTGCCACACCTGGCCTAGAGGACCTTGTACAACTCACATTGCTGCAGGGACTGGCATGGCCTGATGGCTAATGTGGCATGAGAATATTCAAGCCATGTTTCACCTCAACATAAAATATAAATATATATCCAAACACATATGGCCCATCATTCTCTAGCTATGTTCACTCACAGTCCTCTCCACAATAAGACTTCCACTGGAGCCTAGAGACCCCACTAGAGAGCATTGGGAACAAATTCTGTGTCTCAGGCCAAACTTGCTCAACATTTGAGAAGTAGTATTCATGAAGTTCCTAAGGTGCTCTTTGTCATGAAAGTATCTTATTTCTCCATCAATTTGGAAAGATAGTTTTGCAGGGTACATCAATCTGGATTGGAGGCTGTTTTCCTTTAGTGCTTGAAATACATCACTCCAAACTCTTATGCCTTGAGGGTTTGCATTGAGAAGTCTGGTGTGATTCTGATGGGCTTGCCTTTGTATGTGATTTGTTTCTTTTCTCTAACAGCTTATAGAATTTTGTTCTGTTGGGTTTCTGGAATCTTAACAATTATATGCCTATCTGTAGATTTTTTTTTTTATCAAGGCTAGTTGGGGTCTTATATGCTTCGCTTATCTGTATGTCAAGTTCTTTTCTCCTGCTTGGGAAGTTTTCTGCCATCACTTCTGTGAACAGTTTTTTTATGTCATCTGCACTCTCTCCTGTTTATTCATTGACTCCAATCAGTCTTATGTTATTCTTCTTTGCATTGTCCCGCAGCTGCTGGATTTATTTCTTATGGTGCCTTACAATTTTAAAGAAATTTTTCTTTTCCTGGTCATTAATTGCAATCTTATCTTTTATATCTGAAATTCTGTCTTCACATTGGCTCATTCTGCTGCATAGACTTTCAATGGAGTTTTTAATCTCCTGGAAATCTGTTTGCATCTGTTTTATAGATTCCATTTGTTTCCTACATTGGGACTCCATCATGTTCCTCAGATCCTCTATTTTTTTATCTGTATCCACTCTAGATTTATTAATCATGTCTTGCAATATGGGCACAATCTCTGCTGTTATCTGAGAAATTATTTCTGATTTCATTTTTTCCAGATCCTCTTTCATTGCTAGTTCAGGGAATCCAGGTGGTTGAGTATCAGAGTGTTCCATCTTGTTTCCCTTTGGGGTTGCTGTAGGTGATCTGGAAGTCTGGTTCTGAGGCTTGCTTATGTGTCTTCTCATTTTGCTGGGATGGGGGTGTGCGTGTGTGCTGCTAGCGCCCATGCATCTCACCTCCTCTGGCCTGGGAGCTGTGTCCCCAGGGGCAATTATCAAGAATATGATCGCCTGGTTGTTCCCAGATACTTGGAATTGTATATACACATGAAGTTAGTAAGTGATTTTTAAAAAATTGTTCCTTGACTAGAACATCACCTACAGAGACACTCTAAACATAAATAAATGTTTAATAAACTTTTTATACCTTATTCTTACATGACACAGCTGCTAACTGAAATCAGAGTAAGAAACATTTGTAACTAAATCATTACAATTTTCCATCCAAATCTCATATTGAATCTCATAATCTCATCTGAATTCTATATTAAAAATTTAGCTAAAATAACTGAGGATAGAGCAAACAGCTGGCCATATGTACAGTAGACAGGAATGGAAACACTTGACATTACTAGAACTGGATAGCACTGTCATGCATTAAGGTCTTGGGCAGCTTGTGGCCATGCATGAATTTTGTCCTTTCTACTTACTGGTCCTCCACCTCTTGGCAAGGTCAATACACCACCTCCTCTGGGAAGTCCTCCCTCCTCACACAATGTAATTTGTACCCCATCTCTGTGCTGTCCTCTATCCCAATAACATGGTCTACTTTATTCAAAATACCTATCTAATGTCAAAGTGTCTTTTTGGGCAGAGGGGGACTTTGATCTCTTTTTTAATTTTCCTACAAAAAAATAAGGTCCATGAAATCAGGGAAGGACATGAAGTTTAAAAGAAAAGCCCTCTAGTATGAACAGTTTTCCTTACTATTCCTACCACCAGTTGCTCTTCCTTCAGTAACCCCAGTCCCCTTCTAGACAGGATGCTAAGGGAACCCAGGGATGCATCTTAAGACCAATGAAGCCTGGTGTAGAATAGGTTCCAGCATTGGATGGCCCCTGGATGAGCTCTGAGAGACTGGTACTGGCCATCAACTCTGGATAACTGGAGGAGATACTGTTGCCACTTATGTGCCTCCTGAGAATTTTTCTAAGAATTCCTGTGTTGGGATCACTGGACAGACTAGCCTGGGATGTCCACAGAGTGGAAATGAGTGTCTGAGGCCCCTCCAACCAGATCCTCTTATCCCCCTGAGGAATAAAGGATGAGTGCTGGGATTTCAGATATGTACCACCATGCTGGCATGAGTCAGTTTTTTTGTATTAACAGGGAGACAAGAATGTGTGTCTGTTCTAATCCAGTTTGACTTGAGTCCTTATAAAGAGACACCAGTGGAGAACATGTGAAAGCCCAAAGGCCATGTGAGGGTATGGCTAGAAGTCAGCTGTCTTCAAGTCAAAGAGAGGGCTCAGGAGAAATTTTACAGGCAGGTTTTGCTTGGATTTTACCCTTCCGACCTTTAAGCAAATAAAGTTTTAAAGTCAAGTCTTTAACGTTTCTGTCAGAATTAGCAAAATAATACACTATACTTTGTTGGAGTATGTTTTATTATTTGCTGTAATGTTTTATAATGTAAATCCTTAATTTACCACAATATACTTGGAATACTATTTAACTGATGAAATATAAGAAAATTTCAGAGGGGCCGGGGATTTAGCTCAGTGGTTTCGCTGCCTGCTGGGCAAGCGCAAGGACCCGAGTTCGATCCCCGGTACAAAAAAAAAAACAAGAAAGAAAATTTCAGTGTAATTTTTCCAATTATTAACCCCAACTATAACCCTACTGCAAACCAAACTCAAACACTAACCCAAAACATAACCCTAACCCAAATTCTCAAATTTATTCACCCTAACCCCTAGTCCTCACTCTAAAACTTACTTTAAACCTCAAACTCTAATCCTTTTCACAAAAGTAAACATGTCAATCATGTTGGCTTCATAAAACTAAATTTTCTATGATTAACCTTGTTTAAACATCAAAGAGACAAGCCACATACTGGATAGCTTCTCTAACAAACACATACCTGAGAACAAATTTATATTCAAAATACACAAATAATTCTTAATGTCAACAACTAAGAATCCAACCAAAAATTTTACCAGACCAAAGAAAACATAATGAGGGTGGATAGTTCAGGGCATAATTCAATAGTGTTCCTGTACACCAATCATGAACCCAGTTAGACAGAAAGCCCATTCATAATAGCTTTGAAAAAAATCATGTACCTGGGAATTGGCCAAAAAATGAAGTATAAATACTCTACAAAACAACTATGATAGTTTGCAAAAAAAGAGAGATTAAACGAGAAACTATAAACTAGAAAGACACACTCTATTTCTGGATAGGCACAAACAATATTGTCAAAATGATGACACTTCACAAATGATATACATGTTTAATGCATTTCTAATCAATATGCTATGAATATTATTCTCAGAACCATATATCACACTCCTTTAATTTAAAAGGAATTTGTAGAATCTAGAGACACTAAAGCACACCTGAGCAACAAAAGCAAAGCAGAAGACATTACAATCCTAGATTTAAAGTTATATAACAAAAGTACAGTGAAGAAAACATCATCAACAGACATGTTGATCAACACAGTAGAAATCAGAATGAAGAAATGGTCTCTAGCACTTTCATGCACTTGACTTTGGGCAAAGAAGGCCCAAACAGTACACTGGAGGAAAGACAGCCTTTACAACAAACTATTCTGGGAAAACTGGTGGTCCCATTGCAGAAGGCTAAATCCAGACCCAGAGCTCACACGTGCTGCACCAAAATTAAGTCAAAATGGATCAGAGAACTAAATATCAGGCCAGAAACACTGAATCTGCTGGAAGATAAAACAGGTAAAGCTCTTAAAGACATAGGCATAGGCAAAGGCTTTCTGAACAGAACCTCAGTTGCACAAAAAATAATACTGAGAATCTACAAATGGGATTTATCAAATCAAGTAGGTTTTGCACAGCAAGGGGAAAAGCAACAGCCTGAAAAGACAACCTCCACAGTGGGGAGTTATTTGTCAGCTATTCCTTGGAAAGAGAAATAATATCTAAAATAAAGAAAATAATAACAAGAATAGAGCCTCCAAAATGAAAGTCCCAGTTACAGAGAGCAATTGCAATGAAAGCACACTTCTCAGAGTAGAAGCACAAACGGCCAAGAAAGTACATGGAAAACGTGTCCAACAGCTTTGGCCCTTAGAAATATGCAAATCAAAACAACATGAGATTCCACCTCATTCCACTAGGCCTGGCTATTATCAAGAACTCAAAAAGTAACAAATGCAGGCAAAGTTGTAGGAAAAAGGTAACCCTTCTACAGTGTTGATTGGAATGAAAACTAGTGCAACCATTCTGGAAATCCCTCCAAAAACTAAAAACATAAATTTCATTTGGCTCAGGTATAACTCATCTGGGTATCTTCTCAAGAAATGCAAATACATCAATCTTACAGAGACGCATACATTTCTCATGTTTATAACAACACCATTCCTAATACCTCAAATTTTGAAATGGCTTATACACTCAACAGATGAATGCACAAGAGAAATCTGATCTATGGACTACTGCTCAACGTCAAGAAAGAAGAATTTCACTCAGAAGGCTGTGGAAGGATTGTTGCAAGTCCGATGCCAGCTTGGACCATATAGTGTGACCCTGTTTCAACAAAACCAAAGCAATGAAAGACAAATTTGATTAATTTTTGGGAAAATGGATGCATCTTGAGACCATAATGCTAAGTGAAATAAACCAGATACAAAATAGGTTATGTCCTAGGCCTGAGGGAGCTTACAGAAGTCACTGATTTCTAAAAGAAATCTAACTTTTAAAGTTTCATTTTGTGTTGCCAGTCACAACTTCATTAAGTACTGTCAGGGAGAACTGACAATTGAGACAAATATCAGAATGCTGGAAAGTGAAAAGACTCCTTCCACCCCTCCCACATTTAAATACAAACATGCTTAAGATCTCAGCCATTAAGGAAATGTAAATGACAACCACAGTGAGGTTCCTCTAGTACAGCACCTATCATCAATATAATTTAAGGTAACAGGTGCTGGCCCTCATATATAGTGCAGTTTGTGTTAAAAAATAGCTTGCCATATCCTCAAAAAGTTGAGTATACATTTGCTATACTGCTTTATGTTTCCATTCCTAAGTAGCTATCCAGAAGAACTGAAGAGATGCATTCAAACAAAAATGGATATATTTTTTACATCTGTCAAGGTCCTGCCAACGATGAACTGTCCCAAAGTGGGTTCCACAAAAAGAAAACTGTTTCCAAAACGAAAAGGAATTTTTCTCCCAGGCAGGACAGGTAGTGAAAGTGAAGTGGGCCTAAGGGTTGTATTATCCTATAAAAACTCCTTTGATTTTCTGCCAGAGCATTAACCTAACCTAATTGTAGATGATAAACCTAACAATACACTGAATCCTAGCCCCAATTATGTGCCACGCCTAACACTGACTCTAATATTAACACTTACTTACAAACCTTACATTAACATAAAACTAACCCTAACCCTACCTTAACCCATAAAGACTAAACCCAAGCTCAAACCCTAAACTCTAATCCAACACCCAACACCAATGCTACACCCTGCCACTCACCCTAAACTGACCCTGATTGCTGACTGTGGGGTGCCCTTTCCCCACCAGCCTCCTGTCCATCATATCCCCTCTCCACACATCTGGACCCTGGGGTTAATGAGGCTGGAGGGTGCTCATGCCCCAACCTGCCCAGGGACTGAATCCAGGACAAGTGCTGAGGCCATGGAAGGAGGCTTCTCATGTGCTGTGGAGAGATCCAGCACTCTGTGTTGACCCCACTAGGTAGCTGTCTGCAGGACATAAAGCACCATGGACTAGAGGTCCCTAACCTTAGCAGATACCTAGAGCCCCCTTGGACCTCCAAGAAGGGCTGCCTCCGTCTGCACCTTCAATCTGCTGGCATCAGGGAGGTTGGCACCACACTTCTTTGTGCACAGAACTCTGCTTCTTTTCCACCAAAATCGTGTCTTGGGCAGAGATGTCCAGCAGGGGATCCTTGGCTCCTGCCAGCTCTTCTCTCTGTGCCAAACCAGTGAGAGGGACTTGAAAACTCAAGAGTGCACCTTGCTATTTTAAGATTACTCTTTTTCCAAAATTTTAAAAACAAATAGCGAGACTTTTTTGTATAACTTAGACTAGATCACCACACAAACTTTTTGTTTCCCTGAAAGTTATTTTTATAAATAAATGCTAACCACTGAATTTTTGTTTTCATTTTTGTTCAAATTATTGTTAACTGTTTTGAAGGCAAAAATCTTAAGGTATAATATCCTTCACAAACTATAATAAAAATTTTATTGAAAATATTGATTGTGTGTGGGGGTGTGTGTGTGTATTACTAGAGAATAACCCCAAGGTCTTGCACTGAGCTACATCTCCACCCCACCCTCCCTAAGTTGCCCACCCTGATCTTGAACTTGTGATCCTCCTGTCTCAGCTTCCTGAGTAGATGTAATTACAGGCACCACTACACCCAGCATCAGTAGATTACTTACAGATGGAGAATATAAACACTAAACATCTCCAAGTTCTAAGCACATTGAAATAGAATTTCGGTGTCTATCCCACGGTTAATCTTAAAAAGAAAAAACCCTTAGATGCCTGAAACTTTGCAGAGTTTATTCGAGAAAAGAAATAAAGGATTCCCCTACCAGGAAGCTCTCAGATCCAAAGAAAGTTCAAAGAGTCAGGGCATGTGGCGAGAAGGGCAGCAACTGTGAGCAGAACTGAGGCATAAACACAGCTCCATTAATTACAAAGTCAGCTTAATTCATGGCTCTGCACTTGACAAGCCCAGTTGCTGTAACTAGCTGAGCCTTGGCCATTTGTCAAAAGGCTTCAGTCATTGTCTGGGTTTCAATCCCTATTCTCTGAGTTAAAACATTTGGTGAAGTTCAAGAGGGGCTGGGTTGTGAGTGGAGCAAGATGTCCCATCTCTTAGCTGGGCTGGGAGTGTACCTCAGTGTCAGAGCACCTACTCCAAATACCTGAAGTGACCTGCTCAGTCCTCAAATCCACATAGCAATGGGGAAAGGAATAACCATAACTGTGACAAATAGCAGGCAGCCAGATACAGTAATAAAGTAAAAAACAAGTATAACTGCAACATCAACAATGTCAACCACAACAAGATTGGCAGGGACAGGAATAACACAAAGTAACATGTTTTGTAAGCTAGTAAAGCACAGTTCATTAACAAAAGAGAAGACAGGGAGGAAAACGTAAAAGAATATATCAAAAGTCAAAAGGGAGAAAGCAGAAGAAAGCAAAAAGTGTAGCCCACCCAAAAGAAAATGAGCAAGAGAGAATAAATGAACATAAGCATTAGAAGGAGGGGAAAAGAGAAAAAGAGCAAGAAAAAATAAAAAAGAACAACAAGAAAAATAATTTAGCTGGGCATGGTGGCACACATCTGTAATCCCAAGACTCAGGAGGCTGAGGCAGGAGGATTGCCATGAATTCAAGGTCTGCCTGGGCTACACAGTGAGTTCAAGGCCAGCCTGAACTACAGAGTGAGACCTTGTCTCAATAATAATAATAATAATAATAATAATAATAATAATAGTAATAATTTAAAAGAAACACATAGATATATAGACATAGATATATCAACCAATCAGAAAATTTTACAAAGTCCTAACAAGAAACAACAGGACTGTCTCTTGCTGAGGTGGTTGAACATGCAGACAAGAGTGGGCATCCACTCCCTGTTCCAACCTGCACTTCTCCCCATGCCTTCCTGAGCTTTGTGCCCCTCAGAGAAGAGCAGCACTGGGAGTCATCATCCCTTTCCCCTCTCATATTGCAGGTCAGGCGCCAGCTGGAGTTGTCTGGAACCGGAGCTCCTTGAAGAGACTCAGCTTTCCTGCTCTCCAGCACAAGGCAGCACGGAACGGGAGTTTATTCTGAAAGATTCACTCAACACACTTCCAGACCAGGGCTGATGCTGAGCTCTGCTGCCCATCTGGGTCTGTGGTACCTTTGAGAAGCCCACTCAGAGGGCAGGGGATCACCTTCCCCAGGGGAAGATGTGGAGCTGGTCCCGCACAACCCACTGCCCATAACTCTGATTCCTGAGCCAAGTCCCCACATGCAGTCATGTGTGGCTGCTGTTTCCAAACCCACTTTATCTGGCTGCCTGAACCACCAGTCCTAGAGGGAAAGCGAGCTCCACTGTCTTCCACATCTCTGACCTGAATCCCACTGCATATATTCTTCAGGGGGCTGCTTCAGTGCCATTGTGTTTGTGCCCTAAGGACGCATACAAATTCTTATTCTGTTTTTTCACAAAATACAGTACACTATATTCTACTTCACATTTTATATTTCTACCATTAGCAATATATTCCGCACTACTCTATTGTTCAAAATATTAACATATATTCCTCTGATATCAAGTTCATCAAGAAATGGAGGGAGACAGTGTAACTGCATCTTTCACAAGGATAGAAGAGACCATTTCAAGCGGTGGGAAACTAAATTACATTTCACAGCCTGAGATGGAAATTGGTATTCGAGCAAAGAAGAATATCCCATGGATAATGAATATGCCCTCTGTGTACTGATTTGCTCCAATTAGAAACCTAATTCCACACCTCTACAGTCACCCACTGACTGTTACTCTGTAAGAAGTAATTAATTTCTTCAGAAATTCAGACTCAGTCCTCCTACTCCCCAACTTCCTTACTTTCTGACTTTCCTGATTATTCTTTCACTATAAACTTAGAAATCATCTAGTCTAGCTAATTCTAATAAAAATCCTAGTAGTGGCAGGATGTGGTAGTGCGACTGTAATCCCAGCACTCTGGGAGGCTGAGGTAGGAGAATGACAGATCTGAGTCCTTCTGGGTGATTCAGTTATTTAGTAAGTCCTTGTATCAAAATTAAAAGTTATCAAAGGGAGGTGATCAGTGCAATGGCTCTGAGTTCAATCCCAGTACTGAAAACAAAAATCCTGGAGGTGAGGACCTCCTCTGGATTACTGCCGAAACCTGGTCTTGCTCTGTCTGTGAACATTCACGCACATTCCTGCCCGATTTGCTCTTTGATAACAGAGTCCGGTGACATCACAAAGCTGATCGTGTAGCTCTCTGGTGGTGAGTGCACGTCATTCTGTCATTCTCTTAGGAGTGAAGGCTCAGTCCTCAGGGCGCCTGAAAAGACGCCCGCGACCTGGCTTTTGCAGTCTCTGACTTGCTCAGTGCTCTTGGCACTTTTCAGTCCCTTGAAGTCTCCCTGGGCCCCTGGCACCTGCCAAGTACCCTCCTGACTCAGCTTTCCATTTGCTCTGCCTGCAAAGCTCTTGCCGAAGACATCTGCACAGCATCCTCCCCCACGCCTTCAGGCCACTGCTCAGAAAGTATCTTCCGGATGAGGCAACCTTTTACTTACAAAAGCGAATACAATTTCTAAATATGAAAACCTAATCTTTGAAATTAATAATGGTAATGTGTGTTTCTTACTAATTACTGGCAGCCACTGTAGCATTCTAAGAGCATTTGTAAAAACGAATTTCATCCAAGGAGGGGAGGTGGGACACCAAGGCCCAGATGCTGAGGCGGGGCCTGGCGGGGTCTCACCTCCCGTGCGGGAGGACCCTGGGCCCCAGCAGTCGGGCTCCTGGCCTCGGCGCTGTCGCGCCCCACCTTCCCCGGCTGCTCTTCCCCGGAGCGCTGCGTGCCTGCCCATAGCTTCCTTGCTGTTTATTTTTCTTAGGCTGCAGACGGGCTGGGGTGTGTGAAGCCTGCTCTGCCTGCAGGGTCTGTGGGTGGCTGCGCGGCCTTCTTTGTGCAGTGTCATAGATTAGAAGACGACCTGGGGAATCTCAGGGACTGCGTAGTTTTGGCCTAAAAACAGGCGACAAAGAACAACACCCAAGAATGCAGGGTTTGGAAACGCTGGTCTGCGTTGAGCATTTCCTGTTAGGATGTGTTGCGTCTGCCCCCTTGTGTTGATTATGTGCAACTACAGGAGCAAGTCAACTTTTAGCGGCAGGGAGAACCAGACTGTGTGTTCTGGTTTCCTTCCAACCACTGTGTCCCGCTACTAAGAACATGTAGAAATCTCTGGCAATCAATGTGTTTCTAGAAAACATTCTTTTTTATTTTGATTTTTTTTTTTGCTTAAAGTCTTTTATTGGTACATTTTAGGTAACCAATACGTTTACATTTATCACTGGGTGCTTGCACCTGTACATGATGCATCTTGGTTCTTATTTTTCCCCCATTACCTGTGCACCCTTCACTCCCTCCACCCTTACCCATTTACGAAGACTTTGTTTCCATTTTTTCCTTTTCTCATAATTTTTCCTTTCCCTTCTTTCCTTTCCCCTTCCCCTCCCACTTTCCCTTCCCCTTTGGGCCTTTTTTCCTATTTCACATTATCAATTATTCATTTTAATCATTTTAATCCTTATTTACACTTCCAGTTTCTCACACTAGAGAAACTATTCGATATTTACACATGTGTTCTATTTATTTCACTTAAAAGTATGGCCTCAATATGCATCCATTTAGCTATAAATGTCTCTAGTTTCTTGAGCTTTATGGCTGAGTAGTACTCCATTTTATTAAATAAAACAAACAAAAACCCCACATCTTCTTTATCCAGTCTCCAGTTGATGAGCAATTGGTCTGTTTCCAAGATTTAGCCATTACAAACTGTGCTGCTATGAACATGGGTGCACATATATCACTGTGGTATGATTCTTTTAATTCTTTTGGGAAGATCCCCAGCAGGGGCATAGCTGGGTCAAATGGGACCTCTAGTCCTAGTTCTTTGAGGTATCTCCATACGGATTTCCACAGTGGTTGCACCAGTCTACACTCCCACCAGCAGTGGAGAAGGATTCCTTTCTCCCCACACCCCCACCAGCATTTGTTATTGGTTGATTTCTTGATAGCAGCCATTCTTTGTAGGGTGAGGTGGAATCTCAGTGTTGTTTTAATCTGCATCTCTCCAATGACCAGTGATGTTGAGCATTTTTTCATATATTTATTTGCTGTCTTTACTTCTTTGTCTGAGAAATGTCTGTTCATTTCAGACTCCCATTTTTGAATTGAGTCTTTAAATTTGGGGGGTCTGAATTTTTTAAGTTCTTTATATATCCTAGATAGTAGCTCTTTGTCTGAGTTACAGCTGCTAAAAAATTTTTCCCACATTGTAGATTGTCTCTTAGCTCTGTTGGTGGTTTCTCTTGCAGTGCAGAAGCTTTTTAATAAGGTGAGATCCCAGTGGTTGATTTTTCATGCTAGTTCCCATGCTACTGAGATTTTGTTCATAAAGTCTTTTCCTATGCTTTTTATTTTGATTTTTAAAACTTTTTGCTTTTTCAGTAAGTTTGTGATACATAATGGATACATTCTTCATGATTTGGTAAATGTATGTGACACATTTTGATACTTTTTAATTTCCCTTCTCCACCTCTCCTTCCTCTCTCCCTTAGATCCTCTTCCAAACTTCAAAAGGTCTTTTTCTGTTTCCTGTAATCTTTTATTTTGCTCTTTAAGTATTCATACTTTGAGTTTCTCATGTAAGAGAAAACATGATATTTAACCTTCTATGTCTTGTCTATTTCACTTGTTTAAATAAACTACAGGATAAGACACAAATATCTTAGAAATTGCAGCAGCATTCCTAGCCCATTGTGATTGGGAGCCAGCTTACCTTCTGCTTCTTGGATCCATCTAAGGGCTTCTATTTCCTGCACATATCAACAACACTTATTTCTTTAGGCTTTGCATTTAGGATCTCATGGTTTAGAATGCCATTTGCATTCCTTTCTACTACAAGAAATCACCGTAACTGTATTAATCAGGTTTCATCGGTGGGAAAAATCACTGCTCAGCATCCACAATTTTAAAAAATGAGTAGTTCATTTTGATTCATGTTTTCTGAGGGTTCAGTCCATGACTAGTTGGCTCCAAGCCAGAAGCATCATGGCAGAGGTATGTGGTAGAGCAAGGCTGCTTAGTTCCTGGCAGCTGGGAAGCAGAGCAGGGAAGAGTGCCAGAGAGGAAGGGGTCAGAGACAGATATAGCACCCTAGGTCACTCCTCCATGACCTGCCCAGACACACACAGGAGTGTGTTTACTAATTCCTGAGGCAGCTCCCAAGTGAATCAAGTTGACAAACATGGCACATGGCATCGCTTGTCAACCTGACACCTGGGCACATCTCCTTAAACCATACACAATCTCCAAGTTCATAATTCTGCCTAACATGATACAACTATTCTGCATACAATGAAAATGCAGCAATCCAAAGTCTCAACAGTTTCAGCATGGCTCAAAAGTCCAAGTCCATGTCTCCTCTCAGACTCAAGGCAAATGCTCAGCTGAGAACCTCTGTAAAATTCCAAAAGCATGTTAACTAATCCCAAAATAAAACAACACAAGATAAACACTCTCATTCCAGAAGGGAGGGATGGCAAGTGGAAAACAATGAAACCAAAGCAAGATCAAACCCCAGCAGGCCAAACATTAAGTCCTGTAGCTCCTTGTCTGATACTCAGGGCACATGGTTATAACATTTGAGTTTCAGAGGGCTTGTGCAGCCTCACCACTACGGCCTTGCTAGAGGCAGCCATACGTCTTCTCTCTAGGGCTGGTTCTACTTGCTACCTGTGGATTGCTCTGCAGTCTTTCTATCTTCCTAGCATCTTCAACTCCTGGAGTCTCTACTGTAGCTTTGTCTTCATTCGCACAGCTTTGCCTACAAACCTGTCAGGGGCACAATGCTTGGCCTCTCAGGCCTTCTTTTAAAAACTGAGTGAAAGCCTTCTTCTTTCTACAGCTCTTGAATTCTGTATGCCTGAAATAAACAACATCGCATGGATAGCACCAAGGTATATCAGAAGCTCAAGCAGTGGCCAACACACCTTGATCATAGCTGCAGCAGTCTTTGAGTGTTTGGATGGCTGTGCGATATTAAATGAATTTGAAACCTGGGAAGTAATTCCCTAGGAAGCCCTTCTCAAAGAAGGACCCCAGAAGCTCTCTTCTCAAATGAATACTTACGCTTGTGTACACTTGCTCCTATGATGAGTGGCATCTTGATAATTTCTGAGATGCCTGAAGCCATTTTTCTTCTTGTTGGTGTAAAAAGTACTGAGTTTCTTTTAAATGGTGCTAATCTCTTCAGCAATCACACCTCCTTTCACCCCAACTTTACACACTGTTCCTTTTGGGCCAAAATTTAAATTTTTAAAATTTTCCTGCTCTAGTTTTTGCCCCAGATTCTCCATGCAAATGTGACTAAAAGCAGCCAACAGTACAAATGCCACATCCTAAACACTGGGCTGTCTTGAAATTTATACTGTCAGATCAAGTAGTCTACAGCTTTTAATTGTGGTGTTCTGTAAAGTCTCAGGACATAGGCAAAATGTAGACATTTTTTTTTTTTTTGCCAGAATGAAATAGGCATGGTTCAATTTCCAATGGAGTTCTTTGTTGGGAGCAATGCTGCATAATTCTAGGGAAAAATCATTTGAGTAGGCCTAGTTCTCCTGCCTACAGCCCAGCTAGGACATTCCAGACATAATTGCATTTTGGCCTCTGGTCACAACTGAGACCTCAGTGATCCCTGGATGCTTTAATCTCCAGGACAAGACCACACCTGTGGGAGATGCCAGGGAGGAACCAACTCTTCATCTGCATAGTTCCTCATTGTTCTTGGATTTCCACTGCCCCCAGCCTTCTGTTACACCTTGTTTATCCCAATGTGAAGTACTGAACTCTGCATTTCACTTGTTACATCTGTTTCCCCATGTACTGAATAAAAGGTGCTGCAAGCTAGGGGGTTTTTGTCTTTGCTGCCCTGAGCAGCACTGATCAGACCCAAAGCTCAGCTTCTTCTCAGTCTCATTTGTCTAACTTTCCTGTAATTTGCTGTGTGCTGCTGTGGCTCGCAGGAGACCAGGACTCACTGCAGAGGTTCTGGTAACGTCCCCTTCCCCTGTTCCCTACAGTTCTTGTCCCCAACTGAAACCTCCTGAGCCTGGCCTTTATTTTCTGCATTCCTATCAGCATTCTAATCTTTAGAACTCCACCCAGAACCACTCATCTGCCTCTACTTACAGCAATCTAAAGCTTCAAAAAGTCAAATCTCCAAAAATTTCCCAATTCCTCCTGAAAACCAGTACCAAAGCCTCTGAACCATGTCATCCTGTGTAGTCACAGGAACAATTCCAGTTTTCTGGTATCAATTTTCTGTATTAGTCATTTTTCCAGACAAACTTCCTGACATCTACAACTTAAAGGAGTTTATTTTGGCTTATGGATTTAGAAAGTTCAGTCCATGGTTGGCTGGCTCCCAAGCAGGAACATCATGGTAGAGGGACATTGGTGATGCTTAGTTCATGACAGCTGGGAAGCAGAGCAGGAGGGACACTAGAGAAGAAGGAGCCAGGGACCAAATATAGTATCAAAAGGTCACAACTGCATAGTCCACCAGGTAGTCTCAGAAATGTGCTTTAATAATCCCCTCAAATACTCCCAAAGCAGTCAGTCTGACACTTAAGCTTATTTGTCACAATCACCTTTGGAAACTCAGCTAAAAATTTTTGTGTGACCCTTATGTCCTTCCCCCAATAATAAAAGTAATTTTGGGAGCAATCCAGTTCTTCCTTTGGCTTCCTACTGGAAATGCATCCTACTGGACAGGTAATGTCCCTTACTTTCAAATATAGTGGTACCACAGTTCATGAATGCTTTTGTTTGCAAACAATTTGGTTCATAAGCACAAGCATGTGGCAAAATTTTGTTTTTGTTTGCAAACTCTGCATCAGGTGACAAACTCAACCACAGCTGGAAGCAACCAGTTCAGGTTCTTTATTTCCCAACTTTATTACTGAAACTTCCTTTGACATGGTTTCCCTACCTCCATTCTTTTCTCCTTCAATCATTCTCCAAATAGTTGTGAGAGCATGATGTCCAGAAACCAATATTATTAGCCAGTTATTTTACATTAAGCACTCTGATGGTTGTCCATCCTTGCTAGAATGACTTCCAAATATTTTGATTTTGCACATTTATTGGTAAAATGCTTTTTACCCACAACACAGATTTGTTTAGGTATCTCTACTGCCATAGTAATAAATTATATATATAATAAAAGGTACTATAATATAATAAAATATTGTTGTTAATAGTCTATAGAAGAAACTTTTTACACTAATATAATGTCTTTGATGAGAGCACAATGATTGAATATAACTGGTGTTTTTGAAACTCACTGATCAAAGCTGTCAGACTTCCATTTTATTTGGATATTTCATTACAATGGCTGTGAAGCACTATTATTATTTAAGAAAACTTCCATGGAAGGGTTTTCTGTAACCTTTAGTGCAGATGCAAATGTGCTTTGGAAATTGACTTAAAGAACTGGATCCCAGCTCTCTAGATGGCATTCAGAAGTCCTCAGGGCTGGCCCACACTACCCTTCTACTCTGTCCTTGAGCATGATCTCTGCTCTTGACGCACTTGGTCTCATGCCTGTGGGAAAGCCTGTTGGTCCATGGAAGCAGCATACCCCTTCACATTTCCATGCCTCTGTGTGTGAACAGATGTACTTGACCCCCTTTGTCTTCTAGGGGTTTCTAGTCATCTTTTAAAGGTTTCAATATACATTTGTCTTTGAGCTTTCCCAAATCTCATCCTTAGAACCAATTGCTTTCATGTTTGGTGCTTGGACAATATCTTTATATTTCCTTCAACTATAGTTCTTTTCAGCGTATTGTAGATTTTTGGTTTACTTATCATTATTTCCTGGAAATCTTGAGGGAACAAACTGTATGTCTTTGACAACATTCCCATTTTATGCCAGGAGTTCAAAAAATGATAGTGGATTGAGTAAATGAACACCAGTCATTGTCATTATGTTTGCCCTGGTCTGCATAGTGGGAGACCTGGATACCCTGAGTCTGGAAGCTTTTCTTGTTCTTCTTTTGCAGAAGCCTTAACAGGGACTTTTCTTAATGATTCTAGTCCCCAGCAGGTGTTCTGCTCCACACCTCTGCCCCCACCCAACACTGCTGCTATTGTCTACCCTGTGACTCTCAAGGAAAAAGAAGTGAAATATTCCACTGACTATTTTGGATACTGAGGCTTTATTCACCCTATTGTTGGTCTCTGTTGCGTGACCTGACATTCAGGGATGGAGGAGGGAGATAACCAATTGAAAAACCTAAATAAGACACAAAGGAGACATCCTCTAACAATTAATGAATTACATCCTGGACTGAACGTTCTGTTATCAATTCAATATCATGGGCACTTCAAGGGCTCTAAGCAGCTATGGATTCCATTTCCCAGAACCCCACTCCCCTATGGTTTTGGGTTATAAGAAGCATTAGCAGGAGGTCTGGAAAGTTTGAAGAGAAGGAGGAGCTGTTGTTCTCCAGTCAGCTGCAGCCCCAAGTGAGCACAGATGCAGAATTCTCAGAGGTTTCCCTGTAAGCACTCAAGACTGTTTGCGTTGAGGCCAGAAGCCGATGGGATTGGTGGGAGCTTCTCAGCATTCTCGCCACCTGATTGACTTTGTGGCTAGCCTCAGGTCCCCAGGTTGCACCTTCAGTGTTGGTTCCCTCGACACCTGCTTCCTCTGCTTTTCCAATTGGCGTCTCAGGACTTCACACCTGGGGTACACAAAGTTTTTTCTGTGTACCTTTTTTCTTAGCATCTCTTGTAGTCCTAGAGTTTACAGAGTGAATGAGATAGCTAAGATGTTCACCAGGTGCATCAGGTGTCAAAATCATGGCCAGGATATAGTGATTTAGAATATCAGGCATTCACTCCTCCCAGCTCCATGGGTCAGGGCTTTGAGCAGAGCCTCCAAGAATGCCCGTCCAGCCATACATGGGCCTGTTGTTGTGGCCCTGAAATGGGGAGGAGTCTCGTCTGATGTCTGAGGCATCAGTGTTGGCTCTCTCCTGTAGTTGCTCCATTCTTCTTCTACCTCTCCATCCATATGGTTCTCACCACTCAGGGGTCTAGCTTGAGTTTCTTTCATGGTAGCTGGCATCCTGCAGGGTAAAAGCAGAAGCTACAAGGCCTCCTGCAGCCTGAGCCAGACTCAGCATACGTTTGCTACTTTCTATTGCTCAGAGCCAGTAACCAGAGGGAAGGCAGCTAGATCCTCCCTCTTTTTAAAAAAATTAATTTATTATTATTATTATTTTTTGGTACCAGGGATCAAACTCGGGACCTTGTGCTTGTGTGGCAGGCACCAGAACCACTTCGCTAAATCCCCGCCCCCTAGGGGGGGAAGGAAAGTCATTATGAAGAGTATGGGAGGGACTGTGGAGGCTGCTTTGGGGAGTGATCTCCATTCCAACAAAGTAAAACGAGGTACAGAGAGGGCAAGTAACTTACCCAGCTTCTAGTAGCAGGGTCGACATTTTTCCCTGATCAATTCAGCCCCCACACTCTGTTCTTTGCCACCACCCTATGTTGTTTTACCACTTCCTTTTTGAAATCTCTAATATTTTTCTGCCCACATGTTTGTGTGTCTAATTCCCACATGGCCTTCTAGGTCCAAAAAAATGCCACCCTTTTTCTGTCCCGGCCCGCGGGTAAGTCAACGGAGACCCTAGAGGGGGAGCGAGGATGAGAGGGGACAGGGGACACGAGAGATGGAGACAAGACAGGTTTCTGATCAAGTCTCGTTTATTGCAGAAGCTGTTACAACATATATACCGTAG
>NW_004624742.1:33005796-33051834 GCF_000247695.1 Heterocephalus glaber | reverse complement strand
GGAGGAGCAAGAGGAGGGTACTGGGGCTACTTCCTTGTTGCCGGGTAGATTTGCAGCAGGCCCGGATATGTCCGTAAAAGGCACTCAAGAGTTCTAGCGGGGGGGCAAGGCCCCCCACATTTTTCTATTAGTTTGAGCTTAAAATGAATAGTCGTCAAACTCAGTCTTCCCTTGCATTTCCCTTAATGTCCGGTAAAATCCCAGATAATAAAATCAGACCTGTCCTTGAATGTCTTAATATTTTAATGTATGTGTATGGTCTTTATTGTCCACAAATCTGTAGGAACCCTTTCTTGTTTGTGTCTCTATCTCTTGGACCATAAGATCTAGAATATAACAATAAATCAGAAATGCTAAATAAGTGGACATGTGAATGAGTCCACCATAGTTTTGAAAAACAAAACACAACAGAAACCTCTGACCTCTCTGTGCACCAGGAAATAGTCACTAAAAGAAAGCTCCCAGAGTCTGGGCCTACTCTTTCTAGTCTCCTGGACCCTTGCCTTTTATCCGGACTTTGTTCCTTTTCTATTCTGTCTCCATCTAACTTCTGTCCCTGGGCTTGGTACCATAATTTTGGCTCAGCTTTTCTATGCTGATGCTGACATCTTAATTTTTCCCCCTGTTCTTCATGGAGAAACACTTTGGATTGGATCTTCTTTGTTTCCCTCCTCTGCCATCCAAACTGTGCCTTTGGCCGCTGCATTATAATCACCATGAAAAGAGAGACAAGGCCTATTTTCTCATCAATTACCACCCAATAGCATGTTCAATAAATATGTGGTTTGAACTGAACCCATGTCCTTAACCAGGATCACCTGCTCCCTAATGAGACTGGGCTCAGACCGATTGAAGGAAGAATAATGAAGTTCCTTGGGAGCTGCCTTCATAGCTGGCAATAGAAAGAGGACAGGTTTTCTTCAAAGGATTTCCTAGGCCCAGTAGGCTGAGGAGTACCCAAGGAACCAAGCCCAACATGGCCATAATGAACTCTGTGTCAGAGGGGCCAACCAAGGGCCAATTCCCTCTCCACGTGGTGTTTTCCCCCTAAACTTCCTGGAAGCTGCTTTGCTTATTTAACTTTCCTTAATAACTAGCAGGTGGCTTCTGTCTGGGCAATCATCAACATTGCTTAGCAGTGGCAGATTCAAGAGGAGGCAAGGGACTTGTTAGGGAGAGAATCCAGATGCCAACATGTCGATGCCAGGTAAAGTTATCAGGCACCATCTAACTGGTGTTGGAAGCAATGGGGACAGCTGAGAGGGGTATTTGGGAGAATCCTTCTTGGCAGGGGTATTCTGCTATAAACAACCAGGAGGAATCAGAGGTGGCAATGACAATGGAAACCAGGAGCTACTGCAGGATGGACAACGGTTCTTTTCTGAGTCCTCAGTGTCTCATTTGATGTTAGAAAAGGTTCCCAATCAGTGTGCAGTGAACATGAACTGGTACTCACCAGTTATCCATGGATTGATCTGTGCAACACATGTGCAACACATGTGTCGAGGCCCTGCAGTGTACAGGGCTCTATCCAACACACAGAGGCACTTGGGATGCCACAGACCTAGTCCCTCCTGATTAAAACAAAAGAATTATTTACTTGCCTTCATTTCACTTAAAATTTTTTATTTTTAATATTTCTTATTAACAAATCATAATTGTATTTATTTATCAGGTACAATGTGATGTTTTGATGTGGTTAAGTACATTTATACAGCAGAACAAGCAAACCAGTAGTTTACCAAGCTTTAGAGGGGGAGGTCAGGTAGGCAACAGATAAAGATGGAAGGGCCTTCTGCAGCTGGAAGACAGCAAAAGTCAAAGTCTGTGCGGCCCCAAAAGTGTGAGAACTAAGTATGAGCACAGTGTTAGAGAAGGCCAGGAAGGCCTGCCCAGGCCCCAGGTGGAAAAGGTCAATCCTCCCCCACAGGCTTGGTGTCTGGCAGCGCTTCAGGTGCAGGCTCACGAAGCCCCGTGATTCTGAAGGAGGCTCATGGTCTGGGGATGAGCATGGGAAGTACTGAGAATGCGCTGAGAGGCAACATTGAGCCCCTGTTCTGTGCTGGACACTGTTCTAGGCCCTGCGGCACCCGACACACTACACAGACCCTAAGGACCGACTGTCTTCACTTAGGAGAAATAAACTAGTGAAAAAAGAGCAAATGGATATGTGCTATTCTTCTGAGCAGAGATGGTGTCTGTAACACGCAGGGAGCGTAAGTGGATAGAGAGAGCAGTGTGTGCACGGGCATAGTTCTGTGAGCACCCAGTGGCTATGTTCACCGGGACAGAGGAAGCTCGTGTGGCTGATTTATTTCACCTAACATTATGGCCTCAAGGTGCACCCATTTTCCTACGAATGACTTGTTTATTCTTGGTGGCAGAGTACTACTCCATTGTGTATAAATACCACATTTCCTTTACCTATTTATGTGTTGGTGGACATGTAGGCCAATTCCTAAATTTAGACATTACGAGTAAACGCTGCTATAAACATGGGTATGCATGTGTCACTGTAATAGGAAGTCTTTAACTTGTTCAGAAAGATACCTAGAACATATGAATAGTACAGGCAAGAGTACAGGGAGAAAATGAACCCTTCTACATTGTTAGTGGGAATACTGACTAGTACAACCACGACGGCAATCCATACGGAGAGTCCTCGAAAAACTAAAGACAGAAATTCCTTTGGACTTAGCTATTGCTCTTCTAGGAGCTCTTCTGGAATTGCAGTCTTACCTTATCAGGCACTAGTGGTGTGGGGTTTTAGCAAGTGGGATGTCTGCGCTGCTGTCTACAAAAGCTTCCTGCCTCTGCTCTTTCCCACTTCCCCACTCCAGGAATGGTCGAGACCAGGCCTGCCTCCTCATGTCTTGTGGTATAAGTGAAAATCTTGCGACGCTGTAACTACTGTTCCAAGCCTAAGGCAGATGCACATTCATATTCTGATTGCAAGACAGACTAGAAAATTGAAACCTAGCCTCTACTTTGTGAAGATGGCATGCAAAATATGAAAATTACTCAAATATGGAAAATGTATCTAAAGTTCATGGTTGGCTATGAATTGGACAAATTTCTACTGCAGTCCAAATATCTTTCCTCTGGAAAATGAGGATGGATATTCTATAGTATGAATTTGTTTAAAAAAAAATAAATTCTGATTTAGTACTTCTATTCTGCATGTCATGGGAAGCTAATGAAAATTTTTTTAGCAGACAAATAACTCTTCATGACATTTGTATTGGAGAGAATACATTAGAAGAAAAAAAATAAGCAATGTACACTTCTATCCGTATCACCAAACCAAACACTTTTGGTTTTGTCACTTTTATGGTGGTTGTTCATTGATTACGAAGTCACAGGTTTTAGGTTTCAGACAGTGGTGGGTGAGTGGCCAAAGGCACAAGTTACTGAGATTAAGGAAATCTAAGCCTTCAGGCAAAACTGCTTCATACACCAGTCATTTTCCTTTACAATGTACATCCAAGGTTCCTTTCTTTTTTCCACCTTTGAAATATGACCTTGGCCTCCATCTCTAAATGATCAACTTTGAGCAGATGTGATTTGTGGCTTAGGTTGAGAGCTCCAGATACAAAAGCTTATGTGAATTTTAAGAATGAACTGAGATAACTGTGAAAGAAAGCTCTCACTGGAGGATCCACAAAGCCAGGAACAAATCTCCAGGCTGTGTAATCACAAGGGCTTATGCAAACCTCTTAGAGGCGGTTTACACTAGTATACATCCAATTTCCTCTTTGGAAAGGGCTGTTCCTTTCCAATAAGTCAGTGTTTAACAGAGCTTAGCAAAGCATGATCCTATTGGCTGGAAGAAGATGAGGTTTTAAAACTCATCCTATTCTGTAAAGGAGAAAATAGCCCTTAAGCTGCATTAACGTGGCCTACCACAAGCAGCAGGCATGGGACTTTGTTATCAAGGCGCTGGCCAGCACCTGCCTTGTTATCTGCTGCTTGCAGATGATTCTTGCCTTTGTGTATGCCAGGTCTGAGTGTGTATCTGTGAGCAAGGGGACCTGTTCTGGCTGATTCTGAACAAGATGAAAAACATGCTGGGCGAAACCTCTGGTGCCTGTCTCTGAGTCACAGGGCAAAGTCTCTTTCCTGTCCGTGAATCATCAGAAGAAAGGGGCTGTACTGTGTGTCATGGTGTCATTATTCTGTTTTAAATATCAAAATATTGGTCTTTTGAATAAAGGTTGAAAACTGATTTATTTGTCCTCCTAGAAGTCTGGAATCTAATCATTTGTGTCTTGAGATTGAGATCAATGATAAATTGCCAGATAACCTGCCAGCCAGCAGGGTCTTCATGTGTCATGTGCCCAGGAAGCCCAAGTTGATCACAAAGCTTCTGTTGCAACAACAGCCCCTTTCTGTTCTCTGCAACTGCTGGGATGTGAACTGCATGTGAGCCGGGCCATCCTGCCCTGGGGTCTCCATCTGCAGGTGACAACGTTAAGGGAAACAGATGAATAAGAAATAGCTTATTTGAAACCAGTGGTAGCTCAAAATAAAAAGTTTGTGGTGCCTGATTCTCTTTCTTCCTCTAAAAGTTAGTTCAAAAGCATCTCTCAGGCTGTCAAAGAGATGGAGGTACCCAAGTGGAATCCAGTTTGAAATTATGTTGTAACAGTCTTTCAACCTTATCCTCTTTCTCCTCCCACCTGCTACCTCTCAGCTCTTGTGTCTTACCTATCTTTACACTGCCCTGTCCGCTCTTTCTCCCTCTTGGATTCAGCAGTCCCCACAAACAAGGGACTCTCAGCAGAGGCAGGGTTGCAGCACCTCTGAGCTTAGGGTGCAGGGTGGGGTGCAGGGCAGCAGGCTGCTGGTTCTCTCTCTCTGGGGCATTCTCCACACAGAGTCCCAGAAGAGCCAGGGACATCCTTGACTCACTCAGGACCCCTACAGGGTTGTTCCCATCTTCCAACCAAGCAGGAGATAGAGCACAGGGGCTGCAGGGCGTGGGTCTGTAGAGGACCAGAGGAGAATTAGGGCCTGACTGGCCTCCTCTGTGAGCACGAAGGAGCAGACTGCACTCAGGGTGACTGCACATTAGGGAAAGTTCAGACAGCCGGGGTTAAGTTGTTTACCGGGGAATGGGCTGAGGGATGTGGGAAAGCAGGGGACTCTTGTGCTGCTTTGATTGCTTGGCCCGAGTTTGGGTGAATGCAAGTGAGGTGAGCTAAAGGCTCGGGCCTCCTCTGCCTGCTGGAGGTAGGAGCCCCCTGGCTGCCCGGATGTTGCGCTGACTCCATGTCTCTATTATCCTCGTTTTCTAATGGGTCAGGGAGAAGCAAAGTAGCAGCGGGGCTCTAGGTCCTGGAGCAAGGCCTGTCTGCCTGGAGTTCTGGCTGCAGGTGACACCCCAGCGTGGAGACAGGGACCCAGAGTCGCCTACAAACAGGGCACCCCAAACAGGGGCCTGGGACCAAGGTTGCCGACATGGGCCCCTGCCCTGTGCTGGCTGTCTCCTCCCCTCCCTCCAGACCACCACACACCCGTCCCATAAGTGTCTTTCCTGCCCATGGGAGGGGCGGGAATGGGGCTGGGGGAGTCAGAGGGGGTAGAGACCCCAGAGAGGAGACTTTTGGAGTGTGTGCTGGTGGTGACACCATGCCCCCAGGTCGGGGGAGGTTCCCCCACAGCCTGCACAAGGCCACTTCTGATGAGCCCCAGCCTGGGACCCTAACTGCCCCCGAGGTGGAGGACCTGGTGGGGACACCTTCCTGTGTTCTGTTTGAGGAGGAAGGTGGTACCTCCCCCAGGCCCCTGGACTGTGAGCAATGGCAGTGATGTCCCTCCCTGTGGGGGCAGAGATCGGAAGACAGTGTTCTGCTTAGGGCCCACCAGCGTGTTGCTTTTCTGTCTTGTTTTGTTTTGTTTTCTGACAGCTCCATTAAAAAGGTAATCATAGCGACTCCCCTCAGAGCGTGTTCCCTGGAGGCATCTGCGCCCCTAACCCACAACTCTAGAGGAACCAAGGCTCAGAGGCCTGGAGACCTGCCAAGGTCTCATCCTGTGAACCCCATACTAACACGTGAGGCCGGTGCCCTCTGTGTCCCCTTCCACTGAGTGCCCTTTATCCCCTTCTGTGTCTCTGCAGCCAGCACATGTGCTCTGACATCACAGGGTGCATTTGATTGATCCAGGGCAGTGGGGAGCCCAGAACCACCTGAGTCCTCCCCGCTGGGCACCCACTATCTGGGCACAGGGTTCACAGAGCTGTGCTGCTCCCTGGACCTTCTGAATCCACACCACAGTTGGTTAATGTGGCTCCATGGCAGGTGTCTGGCAGACGAGCTCCACGGGCGGAAGCTGCGGATCTGTTGTCTGCTGAGGAAGCCGGTGCCGTCCCCGTACAGTCCCTTCCCCAGGGGCCACAGTATTCTGGGGACTTATCACGGGCTGCTAGCCTCCTGTGGTATTGTCCCACCGCTTGCTTCTCCTCTACCATACCCAACAGCTGCAGCCTCCCAAGCAAGCCATGCATGGTCTCCCCTGCGTGAGTCTTGGCCCAAGCTGTCCCCTGCCCAGAATCTGTCCACTGCTCTGGGACAGCCTCCCCATGTGGCCCTGGTTCTCCTGTTACCCTTGGCCAACAGCGGGCCTTCACTGTCTGAGCAGCTGTTCCAGAGCACAGATCACCGTGCTGTGATTGCTTGTTAATTGCTCATGCTGGTAATGAGATGCAAGCTTCTTGAGTGTAAAACCATGACATATGTAAGAATAATCTTGACTTTAATTTACATGGGAAATGATAGGAAATCAGATGTCCATTCTTGGCCATCAGTATCACATTTGTTTCAAGCATCTCCCAACTGGTTCTCACAGCGGGAGGCCAGGTCCTCCCTCTACACAGGACTATCACCATCTGCACGCAAGGACCTTCCCTACCCTGAGCCTCCACCTGGAAACCTGACAGCCTGTCAGACCTGTGCGTGCCTCTGTGGACTGGAGGACGCAGCTGAGCAATCTGCTTGGATCACGCCCCTCAGAGCGGCTGTGATCACCATTCACTGCACACACCTCCCCAGCACACACAACTCCACATGTGCATCTGTGGCTCCTTCAGGACCCCAACACCCTGACAGGCGGCCAGGTGCCCAGGTCTTGTCCAGGCTCTACTAACACCTGGGCATGTGTCCCTGTCCCAGCTCCACCTTTTAGTAAAATGGGGAGACGCACACTGACTCCACAGGGCAATAGTGTGGATTAAATGAGCTGTTGAGGAGAAAACACACAGCTCAGGGCACAGAACATGTACGAGCTCATGTATGTTTGCTGCTGTTCACTCACAAGTCACACATTTGTCAGATGCCACCAGTGAGACAATGCCTGTGTATACCCTGCAGACTGGCTGGGTCCTGGATCCTCTTGGACAACTGGGTGAGCTGGAAATTCACTCCACCCCACTGACATCCAACTTCTTTGTAAAGTGAGGACAGAGATAACTGGGAGCATTACATATCTGAGTACCTTCTTCAGAAATTATTATTGGTCCACGTTTGCAGCACACAATGATGGCATGCCTCGTGGGCAGCTGGTGCGTGTGCATAACACATCTTCGTTCTTTTTATGTCCCCTTCCACACCCCCTACCCTCTCCCTCCATCTCTTGATACTTTTCTTATTTTGAGTGGCTTTAAAAAAATAAAGCTTGGGCCAGGGACTTAGCTCAGTGGTTCCAGCACCTGCCTCACAAGCGCAAGGTCCCAAGTTCGATCCTCGGTACCAAAGCAAAAAAAAAAAAAGATAAAACAATGAAGCTCAAAACAACTTTAGCCAACCTTAAAGGCCTGTTTTAAGATGATATCCACAGGAAGAGGCACATCCAGTTTCTCCTTCACTCTGAAGATGCTGAGGGTGAGACTGGAGTCTAGTTGTTATTTCGCCCGGGACACTGTGCACTTCATGCACACCATGCAGGCTCTGAACCAAGGAAAGAGAGAGGCAGAGCAGCAGCATGTGTGTAAGCGCAGGTGTGTGTGTCTGTGTGTGTGCTGAGAGGTGTGGACAGAGGCTGCTTCCAAGGGTAGAACCCTGGCCTTTGACTGGACTCATAAAAAGGGATTCTTTCCTTTTGATATCATTTTGCAATAGTCACAACTAAGTAAAGAAACTACCAGCTTGGTAATTGTGATGAAGAAGATATCGAATTACTAAAAAGGAGAAAGAAAATGGGAGCCAGGTGGCTGGATGGCCACTGGCAACAGTGAGTCTCCGGGTGGTGTCCACTGACCCCCAGCTGGTTGGAAACGCAGAGACCACAGCCCTGTCCTTCAGTTATGCTCAGGTGTCTGCTTCCTTTTGTACCCCGCTGTACTGATGAAAACTACAGAATTAAAACCTGTTTCTGAAGTGTTTCTCAAACTGTAACGTAGACTTCACCACATGCACAGTTCGCATCTCTTGGAACCCCCACCCACTGCTTCCTGGTGCTGGTCTGGCTGAGGCTCGGGGCCGGGGAGGCTGGGAGTGGAGGCCACACCAGCACCTGTGCCCCTCAGGGCCATGGCACTCGCCGCTCTGCACTGGGGTTTGGGTGTCCCCACTCAGAACACCGGAGGCCTAGTCCTCTGGCTTCTCTCCAGGCCTGTCAGGTAGATGCAGTTGTTCTGTCTGTGCAGGTGATGCTTCCTCTTCACTAACGGATACCATGAACTGCATCTATTGAGCCTGGCATGGTTACCCAGCCTTGTATTCTCAGGACTGTCTCATGCGGGATTAGGTTTTTCTGTGTTGTTGGTTTGATTTGTTAGGGTCTTCAAGCATACACTCAAGAGAGCTGTCAGTGTGTAGGTTTTGTTGCAAGGCCTTGGCTTTGGTGTCCAGGTAAGGTGGGAGTTCACCATGCCCCTTCCTCTTCTGTGTTCTGGAGGAGGGTGGACAGCCGATGTTATTTCTCCCTTTAGTACTTGGTGGACTTTTCCAGTGGCCTCTTCCCTCAGAAGGGCCCTGGGCTGGGCAGCCAAGCTGCCCCAGAGCCCTCTGGGAGGGTGCAGGGCCCAGGCCAGGGGCTCTAGGGGCAGGCGCAGCTCTCCAGCTCTCCTCACCCCACACTGCCTCACTGGCCTCATCCAGCGCAGCACAGCTCCCCGGGTTCAGTCCAGCACAGAGGGCACCACATGGGCAGGGCTCTGTCCTCCGTGTCCTGGGGCCCCAGCCAGGTTCCCATGATGCTGACACCCCAGCCTCATCCTACAGCAATACCAGGGCAAAGAGAATCCTCACCCAAAGATGTCTGCAAGGAAGGGGCACAGCCCCCCCTTCCTTCCTTCCTTCTTTTCCCTTCAGTTCTTCTATTGGTGCATTTTAGGTACATAATACGTTCAGATTCATCATTGGCATCTTGCACCTGTACATGATGAATCTTGGTTCTTATTTTTCCCCCTTCCCCTGCCCTCCCTTCACCCCCTCCACCCTTCCCTATTTACATAGATTTTGTTTCCATTTTTTTCCTTTTCTCATAACTTTTCCCTTCCCTTCTATCCTTTCCCCTTCCCCTCCCTTCACCCCTACCCCTTTGGACCTTTTCTTCCTATTTCAAATTATCAATTATTCATTTTAATCCTTATTTACACTTTCAGTTTCTCACACTAGAGAAACTATTCAGTATTTACACATGTACTGGAGAAAGCAATCCAAAAATTCATTTGGAACCAGAAGAGACCCAGAATAGCAAAAGCAATCCTAGGTAACAGAGACATGGCAGGGGATATCACAATCCCCAACCTGCAACTATACTACAAAGCTACTGTGATAAAAACAGCATGGTACTGGCAAAGAAACAGACCTGAGGACCAGTGGAACAGATTAGAAGATGCAGAGACAACTCCAGGCACACTCAGCCACCTCATCTTTGACAAAGGAGTCTTTCTTTCTTTCTTTTTTATTTTTCTTTGTTTTTGGTTTTGCTTGCAGTACTGGGGATTGAACTCAGAGCCTTTGCACTGAGCCACATCCCCAGCCATTTTTAAAACCTCTTATTTTACAACAGTCTTCTCACTATGTTGGAAAGTTACCCAAGCTGGGCTCAAATTTGCCACCCTCCCATCTCAGCTTCTCAGAGTGCTAGGATTACAGGTGTGCAACACTCCATCCAGTGCTGTGCGACTTGATGAGGTGTCCTTTCTCAAAATTGTTTTAAAATTTTTAATTGCCACATCACAATTGTATGTATGTATAGGGTACAGCCTAATGATTTCATGCAGGCTGTACAGTTGTGTGACATTAGAATAGGTCATTTAGTTTTGGGAGTCTTCAGCCCCCTTTCCACTGTCTATTTAGATGTACACAGTTAATTGTCACCAACCTTGTTTGCTGTACATGTGCTGTAAGCTCATTCTTCCACACTCACACCCTGTACCTGTCCATGTACCTGTTCCCGGAGGTGAGATTCCCTTTCTGAAGACAAAGCGTGTCTATCTTGCCAGTCTCCGGACCCCTCAGGGCAAAGAGCCTAAGGGCCCAGCTCTGCATCTGGGTGGAGATTTCTGCAGGAAATTGGGACGCGCCAGGGCTTTGCTCCCGCCCCCCATCGGTTTAAAGGGGCCAGTGAGTTAAGTTGAAAACAGACCGGTGCCCTCTCTGCCCGGCTTCAGAGACCCCCGCGGGAAGGACACTTTCTCCACCCAGAAAAAAGCGCTGCAGTGCAGACATGGGTCTGCAAAAAGATCTTCTGCACCAGACACAAGTCCTTGGGCGGTGGCAGCACACAAAGGTTCCTGGTGCCCGTAGGCGGCAGGGTGTGGGTCCAGCTAGGGGCAGCAGGGGGAGCTGTCGCCTCCTGATCTTCAGAATTTGGAGGAAAAACTCATTTGATTACTGCACACTTTTGTGATTTCTTAGGAAAACTGTTTTGCACTAGGAAGACGCAGAGGGGAGGGGATGACGGGAACACTAAGAGTCAGCGGTGTGCGGAGAACCTGTTGGGAGCAACACCCTGGGCTCCAAAACACAGGATGGGTAATAATATCACCACGCCCATTTGAGAGGAGGAAACTGAGTCGCAGCCTTCCCCAACGCTGCACAGCCATTGATTGGCAGATTGGGATTTGAACCCAAGCTGTGTGGTTCCAAAGTTTGAACTCTAAATTAGGAAGGACAGCTCATATTTGCACTTTAGATTTGTCCTCTTCAAGCTGAGACACAGTTTCCAGAGGAGAGGAAGGGAGGGGAGGGAGCAGAGAGGAGAGGAGAGGACACACTGTCTTCATTCCTGCTGTAGGCGCTCCAGCGCTTGCCTTGGCTGACTTTCAGGGGCCTGTACTCCCTTCGACGGGCCAGTGCCTCGAGCAGTAGAAGGTAAGACTTGGACTCCTCCTATTTCCTGCAGTCTCCTCTCTCCTCAGGGCCTCAGCTCCTCTGCGCTGGGCCCCAGGCATGGGGTGCGCACGTCACAGTCACCTGGTATCCAGGTGCCTTGAGCGCAGGTGCAGCCAGGCTGAGAAGGGTGCTTCCACGCGGTAAGACTGAAGGACAGCAGATGCAGAAAGATCCGGATCACCACTGAGTGGGAACAGCCTGGGGCCCTCTGGGTTTATTTTCAATAGAACAGATACTATCTCTTGGAGCTGACACTGTATGAAACAATAAGGGGAAGTGAGTCTGAAAGCTCAGTTAAGTCTTGATGTGGTGGCTGGGGACTGCACACAGCCTGAAGGAATGGCTCTCACGCCAAGTTCTCCCCCTTGGTGCTGCTGGTGTTGGACTCCATAATTCTGTGCTGCAGGCTGTCCTGGGGCTGTCCCAGGTGGGTTCTGCATAGACCAGTGATGGAAGCCCTGGAGTTGTGACGAGAGACACCTGCTAACCATGGGAGTGCAGACTCCATCCCAGCAGAAGGACAAGGATAATTGGGTTGATGGAATAATAACAGGTTTCCGAGGGCTGTTATGCCCTGGACTGTATTCTAAGCATTCAGATGTATTATCAATTCAGGCTCACAACATAAATTTGATGTATTAACTCCATTTTATAAATGAAGAAACAGATTTAGTAACTTGAGCAATTTGACAAACTCTCATGAGTTTGTCTCAGGAGTGGAGCCTGCACCCCAAGTGTCTGGTTGGGCTCTCACACTCTTGACCTTCTTCAAGGTGGCATAGAAGGGGCTATAGTTAACTGCACTATCAACCTGTGTAGGAAACACTCAGCTGATTGGCTTTGCACTGTTCTGGGAGTGTCTGGATGATGGACTTGCTGGAGAGGAGGACCTGCCCTGGATGTGGGTGGCTCCAACCAATAGACTTGTAGCCTAGATGGAATGAAAAGGGAAAGAAGAGGGAAGTCTTACTTCTGCTTCTTTGGAGGAGCTTCGGTCTTCACCAGCTCCTTTAAAGGTCATCCCTAGAATTCCATAGCAGACTATTCAGCCTTCTAGCTCAGACTCTTCAACCCCCCACTGTACACGTTTTGGCTTCCCAAAACAGATGCCAGCATCACTCTGCAGTAGCTCCAGGTCTTCCACTTTTGACTGGATCCTGAGGCTCCTCTAGTGTGCCAATATCCCTTTGCATCCTCCCACATGTGACTTTGTAGGTGGCCGTTGTAAGCCCACCTTGTAAATATGATACACATTGCCTTAAATCTGTTATTCTGGTGAACTCTAACTTACATGGATGGCAAGACTCAGCATGTGGGCTACAGCTGGTCCAGGCCCTTACACTGTCTGCTCTGTCAAAAATGAAGTAAATCAACTAAAGCACTGAGCACACCATTACTCAAATAGTAATTTTTGCAATCAGACTTCCGCAATGAAAGAAGAATTGCATAGACTTACCCTTGGACACAAGCTGCTTACCTAATTGTAGGCAGACATAAGAGTGAAAAAGGCATCTAACGCTTGCCCAGAACTTTATTGTTGAAAGACTGCCCTCCCTTTTCTGCTGCATTCTTTCCTCATTCTCCTTGGCATGCCTTGCCAGCCTTTGTGAGGGTCATGGAAGAAGCAACATCACATAAACTATCATCTTCCACTTGTGGAAATGAAGTCCAGACAAGAATTTGTCCTTGCCACTGTGATAATGAGTCAGGGTCCAGGACATGAGTCTGTGGCTCTCACCAGGCAGGACTCTGTGTTCTGACTCCCTGTAGAAGTGCCTCTCTTCTTCTGTCTTGCTCCACACAAGTATAAGGACTTGACATCACTTATTTCATGGGATGATTTCCCTTGTAATATGCCATGGTTATGGAAAGAAACCAAATCACAAGTTTTTGGCTGTGTAATTCCCAGACATCATCACAGTGCTGTTTCGAATCTCTGGGGCCTGGATTTTGAAAGCAGTCCTAACTCCCCTGTTTACAATGTTTGTGACCATAAGCAGGTTTTTAACCCTGCCTGACCTTCATTTCCCTCATCTGCCATGAACATGATTGCATGTGCTTGTTGGGTTGCTGCAGGTATGGAGTGATGCTGCCCTGTATGGACAGTGCCTGGAGGTAGGGCTCAGGCAGCCTGACTCTCCTCTTTCCCTTCCTTCTGGGATGTACTTTCCAAGCTACTTCCAGTCTGAAACTGCCTCATCACATAGCAACTAATAACAGTGGAAAACAGTCTGTATCCCTAGCTCACAGTCCATCTGGGATAGTCATTTCTCCTTAAAACAGGACTAATCAACAGGCCTCGAGACCCAGCCCTGTCCTGCCACGAGCTTGTAGGAACAGATGGAAAATGGACTAGGCAGATGGAAAACTCCATTTTCCTTCAAGAATTATTTATTTGTGAAGTTGGAACCACTTGGAATGAATATTTTGAATTGGGAGGATGAAATATTGTAAGATTCACAACAGGGCCATGGAATTAACTAATTCAGGGTGATTATCCATATCACTGTGAGACAGGGAGAGGGATGATGATGGGGCTTTTAAAAGTGGTCCAGACACGAAAATGATTCACTCATGTGCCAGCAACTGCGTTGGAGCTGTTCTGCTGGTGGCTTCATCGCCACAAGCCCTTCCGAGAAAGACCGTTCTCACTGCAAGCTCCATGTTGGTGCTAGGTCTTCACCACCCCAAGCCGTGTAACATGCATAGCTGCCACGTGCGACCTGATCTCTGGTAGACACTGTGTATGCTGTGCTCACATCTTCTATCCAGCCCTGTGATAATTCTGCAGAGAAGGTGCTTTGCAGCCTACTTGATAGATCAAGATGAAATTCAATGTCATTAAGTCATTCCCCCAAGTGACACAAGCAGAGTGCAACAAGATTTTCTCTGCCTTTGTCCTTGTGTCTCTGACCTGCTTCTTAAGCGGCCTTGAGTAAGCAGAACTTTCCTTCAGCCACATCACACTCTTCCTCTCTGTCTCTAAAGAGCATCAAGGCTCTAAGTCAGGTCTCGCTTTCTCTGGCTTTGAACCATTCTCTGTGTACCATTCGCTGTGTGTGTGGAGCCCTGATTCACAATTCCCAGAACCACATGGATTCAAATCACAGGAGCTTCACTCCCTTCACTCGTCCCACACGTAAAATTCATCCCCGCCACCAAATGCCCTCCCTCTCCAATCTGGCCTGTTGTCTTTCTTTTACCAAGTAGTGGCTCAGTCAGGTTCTAGGAAGCTTTCTCTGACAACTTCTGAGGTCACACTCCTCTTGCTGGGCTGAGCCATATGGTCCTCTGCTGTGGCTGCACATCCTGGTTTTCCTCTCCCTTGGCACTGGCACATGCTTGCGCTCAACACCTGCAGTGCCTGCCTGCACCAGCTGACCTTGAGCTCCATTCTCATCACTAGGTGAGGGGGACTCAGCACAGCACTCAGCATAAACGTGCTCTGTCTGTTAAACTGCTGAGTGAATGAAGGGATAGAGGTAAGAGGGACAAATATTTCCTTCTTGGACATTTGTTCAGCATGTCTGCAGGGTGAGCTATGTAGATAGGAATAAGTCATTACTGCCTCACTGAGATCGATGAAAGGACTGAGGGAAACCATAGTGTTGGCTGAGTGGCATTCTCAGGAATAGGACAATTGAGCCAAGAGATGTGGATGGGAGGGGACATATATTTCCAAACTCCCTAAGTACCAGGGAGAGAAGTTAACAACAGCTCAGTTCTAGGAGAGGGTCAGTATTGGAAGGAAGCTGAGGTCATCACTGGTATTTGGATTCATGCGTTACCGTGGGCTGGCTGTATCTATGGAAATCCACTTCAGCTATTTATTGAGGCTTGACACATAGCAGGTGCTCAGTAAATACTTAGTAAGAGAAGAGAAGAAATGTCATGCTGAACTCCTCGTTTCCAGTCCAACACAAACGATCCAGGTAGAAGCTTCAGAAGAGAGCTGTCTTCAGACAGTGACTGGTCCCTGCAGCCCAGCCTGGGGTGGGGTCCTCTCAGGTTTTGGAGCTGGGCAGATCTGTGGTGCAGCCACAACTATTGTACCCTTTTGCTGAGCTTCACCGTATCTTGTGCAGAAGATGACCTTGGAGGCTGTCGCTGGCATTAGATGGGATCACAGAGCCTGGCCACAAGCTGTGATGGGCACTGCTAGGTCATTTTCCCTTCCCTCAGATTCAGTGACCTTGGTAAAAGGCAACAGGAAGCAATCCCAGGGCTGCACACTGTGTGTGAGCACAGGGAGGTGAAGTTCCTGGCACCTTCCCTGTCTCTGGGAAAGGACATACCTGTGCTGGAAGCTGGGTAACAAGCCAGGGTTCACTGAGACTTCCAGGCCCAGGAAGGAAGGGCCCCCAAGAACTGAGAAGGGCTTTGTCCTTATGACTGTCTCTACCTCTTCCTGTAGCCTTAGCAGAGTCACGGTCCTGCTCCAAGTGTCAGCTCCTCATGTGAAAATGGTCAGTGTCTTCCTCACATTCCACCAATTCTGGCCATGCTCTGCTCTCAGGACAGAGGGTAGGCTCGGAAACATGCCCGAGGTAGGGAGAGGCCATCACACTGGGCTGGTCACAGATCAAGCCCTCTAGGAGGCACGGGGAGAAATGAGGCCCATCTGCTGCTTTCAGAGGAGTCATGTGGATTGGATCTCAGGCTCTGAAAGATCCCACTGTGCACTGGGCTTTGTTGTTTGTTTGGCTGAGAAAGAGTAGGTTCTCACTAGTCAGGGCCTTCTGGGCCTCGAGACACCTGGGGAAAGTGTTGATGTGGTTACCAGTGCGGTCACGGCTCCAAAAGCACAGGGAAGCCAAGTCCAGCCTGGAAGTGGCAGTGTGTTCTACCCACTTTTTCCCATTCTCCCTTCCCTTCCCTTCCCTTCTTCCACTCCCTCCTCTCTCTTGTTCCATAAGCTTGGTCTGTGATGCCCAGAAAGGCTACGTGCAGTTTCCTTATAGTCACTATTCTAATCACCAGTCAAACTATTTCCTTGCCCACAAGATGGGGAGAGAGGGAATTAAAAGACAGACCAGTTTTAAAAGAGCCAATTGGGCTGTTTGAAGCAGATGAGCTGACAGACACTGAGATTCCATTCCTGAAGGTGTCCAAGCACAGGAAGCTGAGGACCACTCTGCTCAGGTTGTGTCTGTGAGATCCTGAAAATGAGCTTTGCTGGTGCAGTCTGACCACCACCTGGATTCTAGGGAAGCAGAACTGGCCCACGTCTCCCTCCTGAAGTGCAGAAACCCAGCAGGAGCAGAGTGATGTTTTGAGCAGGCCCTGCTGCCAAGTACCAGTTCCTCTGCAGCAGCTGAGGCTCACGGCCTTAGAGCTCAGTCTGCTCATTCTTGTCTGCAAGCCATTCAAACAGTGCCATCTGTTTGTGATTGTCTTTCCCTCTGACCATTTACCTTCCATGGGCTCAGGTCCTCTGGGGATCCCACTGCCAGTTGGCATCCACCCATTGCCCAGCCTAGAGAACCTGAAGAGATATAGGGTTGGAGAGGGGTGGAGGCAGTCTTTCCACCCTGCTGGGTGTGCGGAGGGTTCCCATCCAGCCCTTTCACAGAATCTGGGGAGAGAACCTGGGTTGGGCCAGAGCTGTCTTGTGTTCCAGCAGTCTATTGATCTATTGTCCTATTGATGCTTGTTTGGAAACTTTGAGCAGGCTTCTCACTCCCCAGGAAAAGGGAAATACTGAGCCTCTCCCAGCCACTTTGCCTTTTGCATGGTCCTGAGGCCCACTGTGCGGACAGCTGAGAGCCCTCAGGCCTAATGAAGGGGGGGTCCTAGGGCCCAGGCTTGGGAACTGTTTTGTTGCTGAGCAGCCTCAAAACTGGCTGAAAGGCTCTCACTGGAGAGAAGATGAAAGGCATGCATTTCCTCTCAGAGATGCACAGTTTCCTGGCCAGCTCCAACACTGTCAGTTTCTGATCCGAACTAGAGTATCAAGCCCTTCACTATTCCCCTTGATGGTCTTGGGAATTTCTCTGAAGAGGCAGCCAACTCACTCTAAACCCTTTCCCTTGCGGCCTCTACCTGGTGCCTCTGGTAGAGTGAGTATCCCTCCAAAGCAGCTGGAACCCTTCTCTCTGAGCTCCAGTGGCACTGATGGAGTTGAGGGTTGGAAAGAGTGCAGACAGAAGCTGGGGTTTCAGAAGGTTCATGGGGCTTCACTCAGCAGGTGCTCACCAGGGCCTACTCAGTGGAGAGTCAGACTCTGTGCTGCAGGCAAAGAGGAGAGAAGTCTTGGACCTGGCCTGGGGTTCCCTCCAGATCTGCTGCAGAGACCGGCTGTGCCCATGAAGAACACTGCGGGTTATGGGCTTCAGCTGCAACCTCGCAGTGACACACACGTGGGTTTCATTGTGCTCTGTCACCCATTGGTGGTTGGACCTTAGGTGTATACATATGTTACCCCTAGCCTCAGTTTTTCGTCTGTATGTGGGGATAACAAGGCCAACCTAGTTTGTTTGCTGTGAGGAGTAAATGCAGGCAGGAAAATGAGGATGGGGATGTAGAAGACAGTGTGCTTCCCAGTACAGCACAGGAGATAGCCACCTATGGATTTGGAAAGTGTCTGCGCCGGGAAAAGGCATTTGGTGATTTGGCCCTGAGTAGGAAACCGTGAAATACAGCATAGGAGTAAGATCCGCTCACTGTAGTGCAGGCACAGTGCTAGGTGATCTGCAGCACCAGCTCACTTAACACAAGTGTGCTGTCTGTCAGGTAGTGCACTGCTCAGGGCTACAGAGCTAGGTGAGAGTCAGCTCACTGGTCAGACCCTTCTGTCACTCCTTGTTCCCTCTCTGTCCTCAAGGCTAAGCTCTGGGAAGGCTGGGGACACAGAGTTGGCTCCAAGGCTCGCCAGGGCCTGCTGCTGGCCAGAAAGTCCACCTCGCACAGACATCCACCCCGGAAAGTTTCTGCTGGTTGGGGCTGCTTGAGGCCATGGACACCAGCTCCCCTCCCCACTGTTCAGATGCTTACAATGGCAGAGCTCAGAGAGTATTCAAAATGCCACTTATCTGAGAAAAAAGGAGAGAAAATGACAGGTTTTCCACAAGTAGACCAAGAAATCACAGCATTGAGGTCACCATGGTTTCTGAAGCATAACGACTTCATAACATGTCTCTGTTTGTGTCCAGTGGTTTGCTTTATAGTCCTCATGCAACTTCCACTGTCACTTGTCACTTTGCTATCTAAGGTTTTCTCTATGACTTACACTGAATTTTAGTTCTTATAATGTCAACACAGAGAAATCAATGAGTATTTACGTTAGCAGTATGCAAGTCTTGTAAATGGCCACATTCTCTCTCTCTCTCTCTCACACACACACACACACACACACACACACTCACACACACTCACACTCTGGACCAGACTCAGATCGCCTGCCATCCCTGGATCTGCTTGCTTGCCCCGTGGCCTTCAGGGCTAGTCTTGTTAGGGAGGTTTAGTGACAGAAGGGCTCTGAATCAGAATCACCCTCACCCCTGTTTCTTCATAGTCGTTTCCATCACCAACCACCCTGCTTTTCTGCTTGCTGCCTAACCATCCCCACTTATCGCTGGTTGTGTTTTGAGTTGAGCTCAATATCTGCTCCCTTTGCACAGCTCCACTGCAGTCTCCCTGTACTTGCCAGGATAGTTCTGAATAAAGTCTGCCTTACCATTTAAACAAGTGTCAGAGTATTTTGCCTTAGAACAAAGACAGCTTGGGGTAAAGCAGTGGCAAATGCTAGACAGGAAATGATTTAAGAGAAGTTTTCCATTGGAACAGAGGGCCAAAATATATCTCAAAATTTGCTTTTGCTGTAGTAATGCCTGGCCTTCCTGTACTATTCACACAGGCCATTGTTTAATTTTTTTTTGATGCTTCCTGAATGCTCAGCAGCTAAAGAAGTGTCGTAAGAAAGGCATATCTAGTCTACATGCAAAGAACTGTCCAAATGGAATTGCTCTCATGAGGGAGCAATACCCTTGAAAACAGGTACAATGACTCCCATTTTCTGGATATACAAACTGCAGTTCAGGGAGATTAGGCACCTGGCCAGCCTACCACGTACCGAGTACAGTGCTGGATTATGGCTGTTTGGAAAGCCCATCCTTTTTCTGTTCTGTCTGTGGCTTGTGGTGATGGTGGTGGTGACAGAAGGTCATGATCTGGCCATAGGTTCCCCTCTTAGTGAAGTATCCACCCAGCCAACACCAAAAGAGAACAGGGTATGCCCCCACCTGTACTCACACGACATGACGCTAGGGAGATCTTTTATGCTACACTCCAGGTGGAAGGCATCCTGTCCTTCTGGGCAACTTGGTGATATTGAGGCCAAGAACCAGCAGTGGTACTGGATGTTGTACAGGCCGAATTCTTCAGAGGCAAGGTGAAATCATGGCTGCTGAGGACCCCATGGTTTAGTCTGACAACCCCAACTCCATGTTTCCCCGGACTACCTCTCCATCCCCCTGCCTGCAGAGAGGAAGGTACATGGGGACTTCCTAGGTGTCCTTTGGCCAGTGCTCTTTGGGAAGCCTGCCTCTCTCTCTCTCTCTCTCTCTCTCTGGCAGATTATTAACAAATACAATTCAGTAGCTTTCTTACCATCCATTTTTGGAAACTCGGTTCCTTCTTTTGCAAAATGGAGCTGTTAAACCTGTCATGCTGAGTTGTCAAAGTGGGATGAAATAGGACACAGCAAGTTCCTGGCATATAGTAGTTGCCCAATGTGTATTAAATTGTTTGACCTGATATTCTGATTTTCCTCACATATGATTTTGGTAGCCACATCTGTTTGCTTATCCCAAAAGTCAGTGAGGTCCATGGTTTCTAGGAAGACAGGAAGTGGTCAGCCTGTTTCAAGAATCATTTTATGGACATCTTAAGGGTTATAAAAACCAAAGGATTTGTTTTAGTAGATAGAAGTAATTTTCTTTATGAAGTTTTTTCATAGGCTTCATGAGACAGCCTACTAATAAAAGGATAAAAGGGGGTAATTGGGCGCTTTCTGGTTAGCTTTGCCCTTGATCTAACTCAGTCATCTTGTCTCTCTTCCTGATTTGAATGTCAGAAATGGTGCATCTGGGCACAGCACCTTGCTTTTTAAGACCCAAGCTGGTGTTCCTTCAATAAGCCTGGGCCACCAGTGTGTGTGATGTGTGTGTAACTGTGTTTTGTGGGAGCAGCAGATTTAGGACAAGCAAGTTCAGGTCAGACAACTGTGGGAACTGGTGGAGATTTTCCCTGGTCTTCCTGCTCTCAGAGAGCAGAGGATATTACCTGTTCCAAGAGTCCTCTGTCTCAGGAGTCCTTCCTCAAAACTTCTACCTAGGACTCTTGGAAATATTCCTGAAGACTGTGTCATATTGTCTAGTTTTATATGGGAGAAGATACTGAACTCATTCAGAAAGCCTCACTTGGAATTATTCTTCTGCTTAGTATTAAGATAATGTTAATACATTTAGTTGTAATGCTTCCTAGAATAGTGACTAGGGAAAGGGCTTGCTTTACAAGCTAGAGTATTTAAGCCTACTGTGCACAAGGCGTCGTTTAGGAGTTGACAATGTCTAGCATGATTTTTACTATGTGAAATCATGGGGTTTGCAAAAAAAAGATAAGCAAAAAGGAAAAAATATCAAATATAGTATTTAATAATAAGCTTTATTAGAAAAGAAGAAGACTTTAAGTAATTGGGTTCTTGCCACATCAGAGAAGAAAACCTGATTTCTCTTGCATTTTGAAGGGTCATAAGTGAGACCATAGAAAAAGTCCCAGTCTGCCTCAGAAGCATCCAGGACAGCTGCATCGTCTCAACTTCCAGGCCTCCATCACCATGCTCAGACTGGGAGAAACATGCATCTGGGAAAGCAGGGAGAGCAGAGAAACATCTGTTCTCACCACAGGGGCTGGTATCATAGCTCCTTCAAGCACTGCAGTGCTGGCTCCAACAGCAGATTTCCTCCAGAACGGAATCTTCGAAAAGCCTGGTCGATTTTCTGAGAGCTCAGGGACAGGTTGTAAATGAGACTGTAGTTGTGAATGAGGCGTCTGGCTCGTTCTTTCTCCAGATTTCCTGTGATTGCACAGTGTGAGTGGAAGGAGTTTTAAAGAGGTAAGGGGAGAGCCGAGAAAAATATGTCTTAGCTTGAGTGACTTCTAGATAGACACTAAATACTAATATTTTGAAACTTTGAGCTTCTTAAAAAGCACGTGACATCTACAAAATATTTACAATCCTGGAAATGTGTCACAGATTTCAGGAGGGATTTTAAGGTGATCTGAGGGACAAGAGGTGGAGATGGAATCCAATAAAATCTCTAGATAAGTTCTAAAGCAATTTTAACTTTTTTGAGGGATAATCATACAACTTTTAAAGCCAAATTTTGAAAGGAAGGTCCATACTAAAAGTAATTTCTGAATGTTCTTGCTTATTTTTATTTTAGTGAAGTATCCAAATATGTTCCTGAACACCCAGGGTTTGAACAGCTCATTTTTAGTTCATTTCTGGACATTTATTTACTGTGATTCACAGGTAAATTGTCCAAGAGTCTACACCTTTGTACTAGGGCTAGTAATGCATATCTGGCACCCACATGTCTTTTATGCCAGCACCAATATGCTTATGTCAATATACTCTCTGCATTCAGGTGAGGCCAGTTTTGACAGTTGATGAAAGGAGTTTAAGTTCAGATCACACCGCCACCAAAGATCCCTAATCATGCAAGAGCTCCTATTGGTGAGCTTACATTTATAGGAATATAGAGGATTTAGAGAAGTTTGCTGCTACCTCAGGAAGCTCCCTTGACCCACTGGGAAGATAACTCATGCAGAAAATTAGCTAGAGTGCAATAATAATAACAGTAATGACTGAGGTTTACTGTACAATTTAATGTGTCCCAAGCACTGCTGCAAAGACTTTACCAATATTAACTCATTTAACCCTCATCCCAGACTATTTCACTCCAGACCTGGGTTGCTCAGTCACTTGCCTAAGGTTGCTCAAGATTAACCCCTGCACTGCATCCTGGAAAGAGCAGGAAGCAGGTGCTGTAAGTGCAGTCATGTTATTTCCTGAGTGTGGTCCTTGATTTATGAAAGTGTATGCCACAGATGTCAGTGAAATGCTTTTGGTATCTTACATAGCAATGAAAGACACATGTTACTCTTCTACTTTCCTTTACCTGTGGATTGTAAGAGTGACTGCAAAATTCTTTGTTAAAGAATCCAGAGGCCATGGCTGGGTCGTTTGGTAGAGAATCACTATTCGTCCACCAGAGGTGGGCAGTGGTGGATACCTGTCACGTAGCTCAAGCTGTATTCACAAGTGCTAGGACTGTGGAGCCTGATGGGCCCTGGAACTGCTCTCAGCAGGAGTTCTCAACAGCACCACAGGTAGTGGCATCTTTCTGTGACTCATTCTGTTCTCATCCGTTCCTTCCCACTCCATCCTACCCTTGCATTCCTTTAGTTTGGTGTCTACTCTCTTTCAGTTTACCTGTTGTCCTTCTGATGTCCTTCTTTTCCTCCAAATAAACCTCATTTTTGCAGCAGCCAAGCAGCTCTTTGAAATCCTCTGGGTTGGTCCTGCCTAAGGTTTGCTCCCATAGACATTTCCCCTGACCCTTCCTCTGGAAATGTAACCTATGAGCTTTGGAGTAAGGTTCTGACTGGAAAACTTTAAGAAAGTTAAATTAACTTTCTCAGCCTTAGTTTCCTCAAATTTAAAATACAATCATATTTGTGAAAACTCAATAAATGAAAAGTTGTTCAGTACAATGCCCAGTACCACTGGGCACTCATGAATGGCAAGTATTCCTATGGGATTTGGGTAGGGGTGTAGTCATTATTTAAAGTCCATAAGAATGCATTTTAATATAGAGAAATTATTAAAACATATAGCATTTAGTTTATATTTTAATGTAAAACAAAGATTAACATTAAAAAGTTCACCTAGGAATCACATGGTATTTTCTATCTTCCAAGCTTTGCCTTTGGTAGCGGATCCCTAATGTACCTGTCTCACTCACTCTGTGACTTTACCGGTAGCAGGTGTGCCAAGTGACAGCCTTATGTCCACCTAGAGTGGAAGGGCTGCCCTTCTCTAGCTCAAGCTGAAATAAAAGAAATAAAATGAACCTCTTCAATATCACTTTGTTTTACTGTTTACAAAAAAACTTTAAAATCTTTTGCCTCATTTGATCCTTTCTCAAATCTGGGAGGTCCATTTCATTACTATTAGTTCTCATTTATAGTTCAGGAAAAAAACTTAGAGACCTTAAACGACTAGTTTCAAGATTCAACAATTGATGGTGTTAATTGGAGTAAATGTAAATCTTCTGGTTACAGAAAAGCAAAACCTTGTGTTCTGTTTAGTACATCTTGAGAGTTGACTGCGTGGAAAGGCAAGTAGAGCTGGGATGGAATTAGGGTTCACCTCCCTCCTGCAGATGGCTGTACCCTTGGGGCTGGAGTTCCTCCCCCAGAGATAAGGGTGCTAATCCAGCAGTAGGTGACTATTGTGAAATTTCAGTAACAAAGTGGATGGAGAGTATAGGACCTGTAGAAAACATCATGTAATTTCTACCTGGCCTTCGGTTTATTGGGGAAATTCCAAGTTCACCATTTGCTCAGACATTTATCCCAACTGCACTCCTTTCTTAGAACACATGACCGGTTACTCGGTCATTCCTCTCCCCTCCTCCTCAAGGCTATTTTCTTGACAACCCTCATTAGAGCATAAACTCGTCAGGTTCCCAGAAACACTGATTTGATGCTGGATGGTTTGCCTTTGCCCTGGATGAAGAACACCCTGGCGTACATATTTTCTTGCACATAATAAAGAATAGTGATTCATCTGCAGGCAGAGTGTGTGTCCTCTGCTCTACATCTAGACCGGGCCTTCATGGGCTGCTACACACTGCAGCTAATAAACGGACAAAATGACCTCAGTTAATCCTCTTTCCTCATTCATGACAGTGGTGGCTATTCCCAGATCTGGCTAACAAATTCCTTGGCCGTTGATGAACTAATGGATTTCATAGAAACAGAGAAAACAGGCATAAATAGTGAAGAGGCCATGAGAAAAGCATTTCAGATTTGTCAGAATGTGTCTCCAAAGTCAACAAAACTCTGTTATTCCTCAGGACCATTCAGTTCCTATGAGAAAGGTCCCAATCTTTTGGGAGTCCCTTAGCAACTAACTTTATGATTCATCACCCATCATTACAACTCAGCATTTGTCTCCTCAGGAATGTGTTTTCTATCTACTCTGTTTTTTTCAGTTTTGTTTTACTTTGCACCCCATTTCTACTCTCATAGCCCTGGTATGAATATCAAAACTCAGGCTACTTAGGTAAACATGTAATCTCCTTCTCTCCAGAACCTTCCCGCAGTAATCCCTCTTGGTTTTGTTATGTCCTCTTCTGGTTGAGCCTTTGGTGGGCTCTAGCTAGAAGAGACTGTTCCTAGCCCTGGGGACTCACAGTGGGGTCTGTGGCTCAGTGTGACTCCATCATTCCCATCCTCAACTCCTGATCTTTGTAGAAAATGGTTTCCAGTTCGGAAGAGCCTGTCCAGCTGCCTGAAGTCTTCTTCTCCCGTGCCTCAGCTCCACCCCTGGTCTCCCAGGAGCCTCTCTGATATCCCAGCTCAAATAGGAGGATGAGCTTCCTTTTACCTGTTTCCTCTTTGCTTTTAACTCTTAAAACTTTTTTAAAATTGACACATAAGACCTGTCCACCTTAATGTGGTACCGTGTGATACTTTGGTAAATGTACCTATTGTGTAATGTTCAAGTCAGGGCAAGTGTACACATCTTCTCAAATGTCTACTACTTCTTTGTGGCGCAAACATTTAGAGCCCTCTCTTGTAGCTCTTCTGAGACACATGGTGCATTGGCATCATCTCTCACCTCCCTGTCGGGCAACGGCACCAGCCGGGCTTCTCCATTGATGTGCAGCTTGACACCCGTTACCTCTTCTCTGACTCTCACTTGTCCCTGCCATGCTAAGACCTTCCTCTATGCTAGACTCTTCCTTTTGTTTTCTTCTCTCTGCCTTTGAATGGCTTTGAGCCATTGCCAATCTCTGCATCTCACTGTAAACTTAAGATCCTCAAGGCCAGAGACTGTCTCTGGTTTTCCGCCTGATCCAGCCTCTAGCCCAATGATGAGCTCACAACAGATTTTTCGTAAATAATTTAAAATTCATCTACTTGAATCTTTCACTTAAAGTTTCCAGTTATTTTTTTTCTTTCTTAGGTATAATTATTAAAAATCTTTGAGTATTATGTAGTGGTTTTACTTCGTATGGTCTAGAATTATATTGCCCTGGAAATTTATAATAAAAGGAAAGGAAAGGGAAAACAAAGGTGAGAAGACATTGCTGTTGCTACATGGCCACTTCTGGTGAGCAAGACCAGCAAGGGGCTCGTGGAAGGTATTCCCTGCTCTGTGCCTTTGCACTTGCTTCCTCTTCCCTACTCCTGAGTCTCGGGCCTAGTTATAGACTTCATTTCCTCCCTCTCTTGGACACTGCAGCTGCATGCTTTTGCCTTCTTTCGCTTTCCCTGTAATCAGCATGTTGACATCTAGGATCTTTCCAAAGAAACTTGATCAAACCTCTCCTGCTAAGAAACTCAGCGCTAGTCACTGTCTTTGAATGAAGTTTCTATTCCCTGGTCTGGAATTTAAAGCCTTCCAATATGTGGCCTCTCCTATGTTCCCATCTATATCATTCAGCACATTTGGGAATGGCCCATGGAACCTCTTGCTTGAGCTTCGCACAGTAGTTAGCTTGGTCATCCTTACACCTTTGCCAGAGAAACCTCTTGTCATTTTTTTTTTTTTTTGGTACCGGGACTCGAACTTGGGACCTTGAGCTTGCAAAGCAGGCACCAGAACCACTGAGCTAAATCCCCAGCCCAAGAGAAACCTCTTAATTCCACTCCTCTGTGTTCAAATTGCCTCCCTCTTTAAAGATCAAGTGAACATTAACAGAGCCTTTCTGGACCATACCATAAAGAGATTCTCCTTTTTCAAATGCCTACAAAGCACACTATTTTTGGCATTTATCCCCTTTCATCTTAGGGTTAGTTATTTATACACACACATTCAGTTGATTCTCAAAAATACTGAACAGAAATTTGCAGGTGCCAGGCATAAAAAAGCAATGCACTCTACTGTTGAGACGACAACAGGCCTTCCAAATGAAAAGTACAATGTATCACATGTGATAACGGACCGTAAAAATGCCGAGGAGCTAGAGAAAGGCTGGCCTAGATCTGTCTGGAGACTCTCAGAGGAGGGCTTGAATTCCAACATGGGAGATGTTTAGGCATTCATTAGTCAGATAGACAGGATGGGAGTTGGTGTAGGAATAAGAGAATGAGACGGCTCAAATGGAAGGCTTAGTGTTAGACAAGGGACAAACCCTTTGGAAAGACTGGGATATGGGAAGAGAATGGCAAAAGCAGGAGAGAGTGGTCAGGTGGCCAGGGACTGGATTTCCCTTGCTAAAGAGCCTGCACTTGAGCAGTAGGGAGCCCCTGCAGTATTTATAAGGTTGAGATGTGGGCAGACTTTGGTAGCAACGTAGGAATAATAGGAGGAGAGGAGAAATTATAAGCAACCCCCTGGGAATTACTTGTCTGATTCATCTCTGTATTTCCTGATTACACTGATATTAGTGCCAGGCACAAGGCTAATATACAAATTATATTATTTATTCAAGAAATGGAAGAAAACAAAGTATCCATACTTGGGCTAGAACATTAATAGAAAGGCACATCAGCTTTGGAGTTCATACTTTACCTGTGTTGCTCAGATCACACAGGTAGAGAGCGTTTTCCAGCTTCCTGAACCTGTCTATCCAGGCCTCCTCGTGCTCCCCAGACCCCTTCTTCATGGCTGAACTCACGAGAGGCTGGGAGACTGGCTGGATCATCAAAAGGCTCAGAGGATTTTCCAGTGCTGAAGCCTCAGCAGGAGGGTTTTTTGGCTGCAGCTCCTCTTCTGGGGTTTTCTACCAAAATAATACAAGTGTTTCACTGGCTGCTCATTCACCACCCAGAGCTTCTCCAGTCTCTTGGCCCAAGATGGACCCATACAACGAGGACAATTTATTGAAAGATCTGGCTTTGGACAGCAAAGATGAGTTTCCAGTCCTAAGCACCACAGGGCCATGTCTGTAAAGTTTTTCTGGACACAAACACACTGAGCCATTTTTAAAAGATAAGTCATCATCATAGTTTTTAAAAGCATCATTTTGAAAACTTTCATGCAGTTTTAATTTTTGACTTGCATAAAACAAAAGACTTTGTAACTAAGACTCTTCCTGGTGTGCTATTCTAATTGTTCTAGTAGTATTTGCACAAGTCAGAGTCTGGACAAGTTTCTAACTTCTCAGGAAAATTTCTGGGTAATGGGTGTGAGGTTTTTGACAAAAAAATGACTGAAACAATGATGATATTATCTCGGGCTCCTGGGCCTATATTAAAGAATTCTAAAATTCCTCTCGAATGCTGGTCCTGTTATTTCAACAGAGGAAGTGGAGGCTCAGAAAGTGCAAATGACTCATTAAAATTCACAGATCTTGGAGTAGGCCCAGGATGACTAGCAGGGCAGAGGTGATATCTAGTTCTAGTGTCCTGACCACATGCCTAGGACAAAGCAGAGGTATGTTTAGAATGAAACGCACAAATGGCCCCAGCAGTGCCAAGGAAAAAGCCCTACCACCTTCCACTGAAGAGTGGGGGCTGCACATTGGCTTGCCCAGGTCCACTTTCCCAGAATGCTCCTCCTGCCTACCCCAGAGCTGCAGAGAGCATGCCACACTCTGTTTGCATCAAAGGCAGAATGGGTAAATAAACCTATGGCAAGGAATTTTGGAAAATTTGTGAGAAAGACAAAAAGAGGGAGAAAAAAAAGATCATTCTCTGTGAGAAGCTGAAACTAGCAGGCTTTCTGCCTCTACACTGGCTTGAGAAAAAGCTGCTCTGCTGAGAAACTGAGGAAGGAGAGAATGAGGCTGCTGGCAGAGATGAGGAAAGATGGAAGTCCTGGTAGTGTTCAAGTCCCTCAGCATCTCTGCCCTTGGGTAACATAAATCTCTCTCTCCTTCTGTACATTAAGGTGGTAGAGTTGTTTCTGTTCATTGCAATGCAAGTATTCCTAATTCACCATAGAATTAAACCTGTCAACTTTGTGTATTGGTCATGGTGAATCTTTTAGAGACTGAGTGTCCAAACTGCAACCCAAAGTCCACTTATTTATTGCAAAGTTCCAACAGTGCAATCAAACCTGAAGGCTTGGCTGCTGGGCCAATGCTAGGGTGACTTGGCTGTGTGCCAACAGAGAGGGGTCTGGGTGCCCACTGCGGCATGTGTGCCATGTTCACCACCACTCTTGGGTACTATCTGTGCTCCCACAGCGATCGAATGCTGAATTTTCCCAGGTTTGTTCTTGTCTCAAACTTCTCACATATAAGCAGTGAAAATCCCAAGGTCTTGGAAAATAGTAATTACAGTGAGCCGAGTTCTGAGTTGGTTACAAACACAGGTTCGGCGGCTGGGACAAGTGAAGGGTTCTTTCATCCGAATGATAGAACATGGCACCTGCTTGGATAGGGTTACAGGAAGGTGAAAGAATTCTCCTTGGGTAAAATCAGCTTTGGGAAGAGTGTGATGTTGGCATATAGTAGAGTAGTGAATCTTAAGAGTTTTTAGAGTTTTACAAATCTGATGAAAACCTACCCAGGTTAACAATGTACATTTGCACAGATTTTGGTGGATTTTAGAGTGAGCAAAGGTGACCAGGGGTATGAGCAACTGAATTTAAATAGTTTTATATTTCCTCAGGCTTTTCAACACACTCTCTGACCACTAAAGACAAGGGCGACTGGAGATGTGTGTGGCGCTGAATTCAGCTGAGGGAGGGAGGGAGAGAGGGAGGAAGCAACATGCCCATGCCATGTCCCACTGCATCAGGAGAAAGTCCAGACTCCCAGTAAGAACATCTGTGTTCTAGTTCCTGCTTATTTCTCAGCTGTTCTCCTTTCCATCATACACACGCATCTTTTCTCCAACCACAGAAACCCTGACAAGATGAACTCTTCCGCCTCTATCTTGTTATACTGTTCCCTCTGCTGTAGCAGCTGCCCTTTCCTTGACTGGTTTGGTCCCACACCCCTCATATTCCCCTTCTCATGGGTGTCCATCCCTGGCCACCTGGGCTGGGTGAGAGGCAATTCGTTGTACTTTGCCCATCAAGGCACTTACCAGTGGGTGTTGTCTTTCTCCGAGCATCTCCTACCCCATGGGTAGGAGGGAAGGCAGGGCATGTGAGACAGCTACTGATGTGCCCTCAAGGTCTACTTAGTGGCCTGCACAGAATGTAATAGGTTCTGAAGCCATGTTTGGTGAATGAAGAAGTGAATCAGTTATTTTCTTTGGGACAATGCTCTGTTTCAATTCTTTTTTAAAAAATGGGACAAGAGGACTACTTATGCAGGAATGTGAGAAGAATCAACTGTCACAGAGATGTAATAAAACCCTCAAATAGAGGCAAAAAAAAAGAGCAAACTATTTTTTATAATCTTATATATTCACAACAGTCTTAACACTCAAGGATAAAAGCATTTGCTGTTGTTTCTTACATGGCAAGAGGCTTGCCAAAATTGGTACTGTTTTCTAAAATATTTCAACGTGTGAAGTGTATGAAGAAGCTTCCCATCATTTTAAGATGAATTATATTCTAATCCAGGCATTTAAAAAATGACAACAATGGAAAAACTCAGGCTGTTTTTCAGTTCTACAACATCTCTTGGCTAAATGCTGGGATATTAAAATGGATTTTAACTTCTTGCCAGATCTTTCTTTCTCTCCCTTTCTTTCTCTCTCTCTCTCTCTCTCTCTCTCTCTCTCTCTCTCTCTCTCTCTTTCAGAGAACCTGTTACATTTTAAAATGTGGCGCCTAGGTAGAAGGTTGTCCTCAGTTTCTGGAAACTGGACATCTCTTGAGTGACCTTTGTTTCGATGGCAGCAGGCAGATGGTCACAAGTTTGTCAGGACCCCTGCACACGTGTCACAAGTGCACTTTCTTGGGGCAGCACGAGCTCATCACTGACACCCTAGGATGGAGTGGACCCTCTAGGCGTCCTCCCTCTCCCCTCTGCACCTGGGTAGGATAGAGGGATTCACCACCCAGCCAGAGAGGGGACATCAAGGCCTGGGGTGCTTCCTGTGCTCTGCAAGCAACATGTGTTCAGCCTGGCTTTGAGATACCTCAGGGGCTTCAGACGGCCCTGGACAGGCAGGAGCTTCCTTTTCTTTCTTTCCTAAACAGGAAAGAAGACATGGAAAGGTTGAGCTTGGTGTCTTCATTTAACAACAGGCACACTGACAGGGCCACATCAATGAATAAAAACCTTGTTCCCACCTTCAGGCCTCAGACCAAGGAACAGATGCCAATTAACAAACTTATTAGTTAACTATGAGCTACCATAAGGCCACTAGAGCATGCTAAGCAGAGAGAAGAAAGCATTTAAACTTATACGGGAGCAGGGGCAAAAGTGGAACAGGTCAGGTGATGCAGCTGGAGGACCTGCGGACCTGAGCGGTGAGGAGCGCTCTGCACAGCAGAGGCCAGAGCCTGCAGCAGGCCCCACACCAGCTGGGTCTGCACAGCTCCGTGGGGGATGGGCACCCCAAGGCCTGCCTCCCAGCAAGCCAGGCGCCTGCTGCCCTCCACCTAGGCTGAGGCCAGAGGCCCTGCATGGGCAGAGGTGAGGGCAGCGCCACACTTAGGGTGTCCTGCCGACCTGCTATGACTTGCTGCAGGCTGCACCCCTGGAGAATAAGACAGGCTTCCTTCCCATGCAGGACCGAGACCCCCAGGGCTAACTGGAACATCCTTCTTTCACTGCTCAGCATTTTCCTCGGACACAGGAACTTGTTCATGAGGTGTGATCAAAGACACAGGGAATGCTTAAATTTAAAGAATTTTATTACAGGAAAATAAACTGCTCTTAATTTCCCTCGTATGCTCCCCTTTGCTTCCGGCACACTCATCCCATCGTCCTTGCCATTTTCTGCAGCAGCTCCGGAGTTTTCTTTCCTCTGGGTCTTTAGTTGCACTGTCCTGGCTGCCTCCATGTCCTGAATTGATTAAAAAATGTTTCCCTTTCACGGTCATCTCAACTTTGGGGAAGAGCCGGAAGTCACAGGATGCCAGATCCGGTGAATGAGGTAGATGAAGACACACAGCTATAATTTTACAATCCTGCCTTTCCATTGACTCACACCTTGGAGAGAGGACAAGAAAATGCAAAACTGGCAAGAAAATGCAGAAAATGGCAAGAGGAATGAGATAAGTGTGTTCAAAGTGAGGGCAGGGTTTTGAGGGAGATTAATGGCAGTGTGTCTTTTACTGCAATAAAATTTTTGAATTTTAACATTCATCAATTTTGATTTTCTGAATATGTTGCAAATCCCTGTGATGATGCCACAGCACAGGCTTCTGGGGTCTTCAGCTTCAATATTTGTTGCATAATTCAAATACATTACTAGTACAAACACACACACACACACACACATATATTTATATATATAAATTCTGAGATGGTTCTTACTGTTTAAATTTAAAAGATTCAATCAATCTAACCACAGAAGGAGGCAGTGTAACATAGGCTATAGGCTCTGAGGCCAGACGACCTGAATTTGAATTCTGGCTACTTTATTAGCTGACTGAACTTGGGCAAGTTACTCAACCTCTCTGTACTTATGTTTTCTTTAGAACAGAATGGGGATAATGACACACATTCTTCTCAGGACTAGGAGGTGTAAAGGGAATATCTAGAACAGTAAGTCCCTAATAAATGTTAAATAATAGTGCTATTTAGATAAGGATGTTTTCATATATTCCCATACCAGATATAAAAGCCTTTTGTTACAGGCTTTGAGCACTAAGCCTGTGCATCATTATGCATCTCCTCCCTCAGTTTCTTGATGGAGAAGACTGTGATTTTATACTCTTCTTCAAAGCCCCACCCCAGGATTGGAATAAGCACTCAACACATTCTTACTGAATAAATGGCCTATGCCCTTGTTTATTTGGAATTTGGAAAATAAAGTCACTAAGTATATAGGTCATTTCTCCAATTCCTTTTCTCATCCTTGGAAAAGAGGGATTTTTCTCTCCATTTCATTACCCTTCTGTACCTTACAGGCAAGCTTAATGAACACTTCCAGGACAGTCTTCTTCGATGTCGAAAATTGGTCATTACACATCATTTCTAAGCTGCACTGGTCCCTGACCATTTCACCCAGTCTGGGAAAGAAAAGCTTTCTATTTATTGCAGGGAAAAAGGTTCAAATTGCTCTGAATTGTAGAGATGGAGAGTTAAAGGGGCCTTAGAAGCTGCACATGGGAAAAGGGCAGGAATACAAACTTTGGTTTTAGAACTACCTGAATGCCAGCCCTGATTCTTCCCTTTACCAGCTGTAAGCTTTCAGATCAAATCTTTCCTCTGTGAAATTACAACAATCTTCAGTCATCTGGTGAGATAAAAATTACTTATATAAAATATCTCACACAAAGAAGCTGCTCACTGTGGGGTATAATTTGTTGTTGTGTTATTGTAAGACCCTAAACAAATCTAGTTTCCCTGGAGAAGAGCAAATATGAATTGCAATATGTCAGGCATTTTCCCGGGCACTGGTCAATATAATTTACTTCTGAGAATGAGATCTAGAATATAGGCTTTACCCTAATCCAGAGTCTTTTTATTGTCTGCACTTTTCAAAGTCCCATTAGAAGAAAATCCATGCTGCTCTACTTGGTTTCTTTTAGGGTTCCCTTCTCCTTCCCAATAGGTAACAGCATGAAAAAGGTAATGGTTTGCATATGTAAACACTGCTTGGAAGACCGGAGGCGGAGCTCTTTTTTTTCTTCCTTCTAACACAGCAGGAAGGATAACTAATAACCATCTGTCTAGTCTGCCAGTTGAAGATTTGTACTGGAGGCAATAAGCCAAGTTGGCTCTAGAGATTTCCAAGTGTGGGAAGGGCCAGGTTTTACAGGGCTTCCAGTGTGTTCTGATAGCTATGCACCAGTCTTCCTGTCTGCCCCCACTAACAACTGAAATCTGTGGTCTTCAGCACTGACTGTGGCTTAGAACCACTGGGGAGCTTTAAAAATGACCAATGTTCAGGTGTCACACCAGACCAATTAAACCACAGTCTCAGGGGCAAGAGTCAGATCATTACCTTGAAAAAATTCCCTAAGGGGATTCCAAAGTGAAAGCAGGATAAACGATAAACGCAGCTGATAGAATCAAGCTCCTGGCCCAACAGGATCTGGCCAATGAAGCCTTCCTAAGAAGTAAACTAATGTTAGTCAAGTATCTATTCAAATATCTATAACAACAGACATTTCCCACATACACCCATGTGTGAAAACGATCTCCACTTTGATCCATGAAGAACCCAAGGCAATGGACTTGTCAGTTACTGCCTAAAACAGCAGAAGTAGGTGTTGATCTGTGTTTATTTAGTCAGAAAACATGCGTTAGGAACTTACTACACCCTAAGCACTGTCCTAGGCCCTGTGACACAAAGTGATCAAGAGAGACTCTTCTTAGGGTGTGTGCAGCCTAGTGGTGAAGGCAAATAAGCAGACCCACAAATAATGTCAGGCACTGGTGTCATAAACCCAGTTATGGGGGGGTAGACATTATGGCAGTTACTAACTTTACCAGGAAATTCATCCAAGGCCTCTGAAAAAGGGGCAGCCAAATACAACCCTGAGTGGAGGAGAAACAAGAACCAAGACACAAAAATATCTGGAAAAAGCATTAGAGGAAAAGTCAGAGCAAAGGCAGAGCCTGGGGTAAGGGTATGTACTGCATTCAGGCAATAGTGGAGAGGAGAGGCCTTGATGAGTAATTTTAATCAGTTTATCAGCATCTCTGAGTCAAAAGGACCCCAGGAATGAGAAAACTCACAATTCTACACATTTATAATGAGCAGCTTTCTTTATTTGCTATATAAGTCACCCTCTGCTTTAGCATACATTTATCTGTGGAGCTATAGAACAGTCTAATGAATGGGCTCACTCAGTACTTCAGAGCGTTTAATCATAACAGATGCAGCAACAGACAAATGGGAAGAGACCAGAACATTAATTCTCAGTGAACCGTAGCTGTCATACATTGTAACAGGAGCAAGACTCCAACAGCCTTATTGCTCTGGAGAGTGATATATTGACAAAAAATAGTGACTTTTTTTCTCAGATTCACCGTCACTCTGTGAGATTAGTAGAACAGGTTTTTATTTCCTTCCATCCTCCCTTCCCTCCTTCCTTCATTCTTTCTTCCCCTCCCCCTTCTTCTTCTCTGTCTTCCATTTTAAAAAGTCCAGTGAAAAAAAATGAGTGATCCAATTTAAAATGATTATTTGCAAAACTGAGATGTCAGCTTATATTTTACACATTTTTCTGAAATGCTTATGGTATGAGCTGAACGCTGAGCCCTTAACCTTAATGCCCAGTAGCTCAGAATGTGACTTATTTGGAGATCAGAACTTTTAAATGAAGTGATTAAGTTAAAATAAAGTTATTAGGGATAGTCCCCATCTAGTCTGACTGGTGTCCTTGTAAGAAGAGAAAGTTTGGACACAGAGATATCAGTGATGCCAGACACAGAAAGAAAGGCCACGTGAAGACAGAGGACACTGGGGAAGGGCACAACTGTAGTTTCCCAGCATCTTAGCATTAGCAGATGTGAAACCTCAGACCGGATGGACAACCATGGGGCTTTTCTTTCAGTTGTCCTAGTTGGCCACATGGTGCTCTGTGTGAGATCTGAGTACAGCAACTGTCTGAGGTGGCTGAGCTCCAAACCACATGGCCCTCTCGGGACCAGCTAGGTGGCATTGCCTTTACATCTTTCCCAGAAACTTGCCTTTCCTGGAGATCCTAGAGCCAGCTCTGAGGTGTACTGGCCCTAGAGTCTGAGGTAGCTCACCTTTCTCTAAGAGATGTGCCTTCCTTCACCCTAATAGTTGTTGCTTCCTACATTTACTAAGGTCTATATCATCCCACTATTGTGGATTGAATTGTGTCCTCTAAAAAGTACTTTCCTCTGTACTTATGAATCTGCCCTTATTAGAAATAGTCTCTGCAGATGGGATCAAGTTAAGATGAGCTCATTAGAGCCGAGAGCGGCCCCAAATTCAATGGCTGGTTCTTTGTACAGGAAAGGAGAGGGAGGTTTGGATGCAGAAACACAGAGACACTGCAGAGTAACAAGCAGGAGAGGCCAGGCTCCTGGAAGCTGGAAGAGGCAAGCAAGGAGCCTTTCTTAGAGCCCTCAGAGGGGGCACAATCTGGAAAACACCTAGATTTCATCACTCTAGCCTGTAGAATTCTGACGAAGAATTTCTGTTGTTTTAAGCCACCAAATTACAGCTACTTAATTTGTTACAGTAGCCCTGGAAAGTGAATACTTTCTCCACCTGCTTTTATTCCTTTCGCCTTCTAATACTTAATACCACTCTCCTACAGTGAATTCCCCCCATTTGAAATACCTTGTAAAGTTTCTGGTTTTCAATTTGTATGCAGATCTACCCATCCCCAACTCACATAAGCACACACACACACACACACACACACACACACACACACATTTTAAGTACCTTTGATTCAATGGGTAAATCAGTAAATGGCTGATGGGTATAGTAAGGAAACTACAAGTGTAGCTTAATATCAACTTTTTTCATCAGACATGGGTTTTTTTGGTTGTTGTTGTTTTGTTTTTGGTACCGGGGATTGAACTTTCGACCTTGCGGTTGCGAAGCAGGCGGCAGAACCACTGAGCTAAATCCCCGGCCCTCATCAGACATGTTTAAAACTTGTTAATTGGTAAATAACAATTACTTGGTGCTCACTTCATCTTTATAAATTCACTTAATTATTATATATCTTAGAAATCTTCCCTTGGTAGCCAAGACATGTTATTACACTACTGCATAACTTCATCAATTGGTTGTACTATAATTTAATTAAATGGTTCTTGAAGGATGTTTTCACTGTTTCCAGTTTTAAAAAGCATTTACAAAAAATGCTGCACCAAACACATACACATATACATATACACACATACACACATGCATATGCATATAAACACATGTTGGAGATATTTTGGTGTGATATAGATAGGCTAAGTACCCAGCTGCAGGATTCTCGATTAAGGGACTGTGCAGCCTGGACTCCAGTGAACAGCGCCAACATTTCTGGTAAGTGTGTTGCATTCCTCTTCAAGGGCTACCTCTAGAGAATGTCTATAAAGGAGTAAAGATTGAAGAATTATGCCTTTTATGACCCAAGTGGCCTAAGAGAATAGCCTTAAGCCAATTCTCACTCCCCTTTTTGTCATGGTGGTCACATACATTTCTGGAAAGAATGAGACCCAACAAACAAACTACTCTTGTTAAGCAACATAGTTAGCAATGGTGTTGGGAAATAGATGATCTCTCAGGAGAAGTGAAACAAAGGTACTCACCTGTGGGTGAACCAGACAATAAGTCCAAAGAAGCTCTGCTCAGTAACTCAACAAAATTTTGCCATTTGTATAAAAAAAGAAAGCACAACATCGGTGACCAGTGTGGTTGCCCTGGAAAGGCACACAGGGAAATTCCTGCTGGCTGAAGTGATGCTGAATGAGCTCTTCAGTGCCTGTAGCATTAAGGTTCAATGCAGGAGATGGAACCTGGTGAGGTATTGTACCAGAGACTCAGAGAGCAGGGAAACCGCCTGGGCTTGGCTTGTGTGAGCAAATGAAGCTGTTTTACTCACCCAAGTGCAGAACAGGTGGGCTGACTCCAAGCGGGAATCAGCAACAATGAGCAGAGGGGAGAGCATAGACTTAGAGAAGTGGTTGCTAGGCGGGTGCCAGGCATTGGTCAGAGGACTTGTTGCCTCGAGAAATCTGGGGTAAAGATAGGGCAGTCTGTGCCCCTTGGACCAGGCAGCAGTGCAGATGTTTCCTGGAACCAAGGGCTGGGACATCATAGCTTTTCCCGCCAGCACCTCATTTGTCTGTAACGGCTTTTCATGCGGGCAGCAAAGTTTCCCACCAGGTGTGACCCTGGCCAAGCTGGGCAGGGTGGTAGCCGGGCTTTATCAGGTCATCAGGCATGATACGTATCTTCATTTACAAGGGCTTTGATATAGGGCAGTGATGGTGAACTTTTTAGAGACTAAGTGCTAAACTGCAACCTAAAAACTACTTATTTATTGGAAAATAACAAGACTGAAATTAAACCTGAATACTGGGGATTTATTTTAGAAAAAATAACTACATTAACATCTTTTGTCTTCAAAGAAAAATGCAATAACACCGGGGCCATAGGTTAACCATCACTGATACAGGGAAATGGGTTCCCACAAAGTTGCTGTCAGCCCAGTGGGCTGGAGAGGGAGGCCTATGGCTTGGTGTAGGGTTAGGCCTCAGCAGATGTGGTCCAGAGACCAGGGAACTGCAGGAAAACCTGGCTGCTCTCTCCGTGCCCCCAAACCTTGAAATTAGTGCCCATCCAGGATCAGGTACATCCTAGCCACCAGAAAAAGTAATATGGAGCAGTTTCTGGAGTTGCTACTGCTACAGGAAAATAAATAAATCCTTTAACGAGCTCTGCATCTCCAACATTCCCTCCTTCTTCTGCCTCTCCAGCTTGTGCAATGGCATTTCAACAACTGTAACGAAATCAATCCTAAAGCTTTTGTGTCAAGGGGCTTCAGAAATAGGTTTTTTTAGCTATCACAAGTATAGGAAGGATTGCAACACAGAAAAGAAAGTGTAGGTGATAAGGGTGATGCATTCAGGTAATACTTAGTGAACGGCTCAAGAAGAAATTGTCATGAGGAATGTATCTGCAAATGATAATCAGGTGGTTGCTTAAAGCTTAAAAGTACCCAGCTAAGCTTCAGTAGCTAAAGTCACCCACATTTGCTTGTGCCAGGACTGCATCAGGGTGCACTGCTGTAGCCAGTGTTGGAATGCACTTTCTCTAACCAGTGATAGAGATCACTTAACTTGTCCTTTTCTTTCTCCTTCTCTTTTACTCTTTGTCTCTGTCCCAGTCTGCCACTAACTTTTGGTTGTGGTCCTTCATGAAGTTCTATTTTTCCCCAATTTTGTGAGTTATTTTATATGATTTAAAAATATTTCTTTTTGTTTTTGTTAGCAAAAGACAATTTCTGGTGCTAAAAGCTTGCTGTGGCTTATATCTAGATGTTCCTCCAAAGCTTCATGTGGTTTTAGGTGGGGGTTTTCAGAGATGGCTGGATCTAGAGTGTGTGATGTTGGGATTAAGGATTTGTGATTACTAAATTAGTCTTCTGATTGGTTTGGTATAGTTCTGAGTATAGATAATGAGCCAACCCACCCTGGCTGTGAGTGCTACCTGCCCTAAGGGCAGGTACCCTGGATATAATATAAGGGACAGAAAGAGGCCTGCTGTGACCCCTTGCTGCTTCATTGCTTTGCTGGCTTCTTGCCTTCTCCCTGCCATGGACTGTTTCTCCTCTGCAATGTCCCTCTGCCAGGCCACCCTGCCTTGGAGCCAGCCAGCTATAAACTGCAACCTCTACAAACTATGAGCCAAATAACCCTTTCCCACTTTAACTTTGGATGGTGGATATTTTGCCTCAGAAACAAGAAACGTAACTAAAGACCCACCTGAACTGCAAATGGTAAGAATTTTTATCTCTGTTTTGGCCATCAGAAGATGTCCAGAAAAAAATAAAGAGCACATTATGAGAGCTATGTCCTGATTTTCCTCAAAGAGTTCTAATGCCGTGTGATTTTATTCTCTTTAAATAGAAATGATTTTTCAAATATATGCCAGTTTGTTGTGTTTACACCTCATACAACTTTTCCTATAGTATGTGACATCCTAGGAGTGTCTATCATTGTCTACAGTTTAGTGACTAAGAGCCGAGTTCCCAAAGCCAGAGAGCTTGCATCTGACTTGGTTATCAATGAGCTCACTCATCAGTTGCATAGAGATTTTAACCTCTCTGTACCTCAGTTTCCTCACTTGAAAATCAAAATTAAAAGAGTTAGTGTTTATAAAGCACTTAGAAAATTGCTTGGAATGTAGTAAACATTGCATAAATGTTGGCAACTTTATTAGCATTATCATCATTGTCATCATCATCATCATTGTTGTTGTTATTATTTGGAAGGAAAAGGCCAGGTCTAATTTCTAAGGTGCAACCATGAGCAGACTGTTCCACGTTTTTCATAGTTCTTTGCCTAACACATTTCCTATACCCCTTAAAAAGTAATCAATGAATCAGACACCTCCTGCTTCCTTTATCTCCAGAAATCCTCTGCTTGTTCCTAGGATTAGCAAACCAGTTCTTTTCAGCCTAATCGCACTCCCAGATGTGCATGATAAGCCCTGCTCCTGGCTGTGTCAGTTGCTCCCCTCTATTCTCGGGGCTTTCAGGTTAGCTTCATTATTTATTGCCCTCCCCAACACAATCTGGCCAGTCTGTTGTGTTTTAAACTGGTTTGGAGCATTTAATTTGCCAATACGATTTTAGAATATTAGTTTGCCTCCTGTTCTGTCACTGCCTTCCTTAATTTCCACATATTGCAGTCACACAGAAACATTAAATGTAAATTCTGACTTACATGTTCCCAGCCAAGAACAAGGATAATAATTTCCATTAAATACAACCTGAATTCATTTTACATTAGGGTGATTCATTGTAGAGATTTGAAATCATAATCAAGTCTTTCTCAAAATCGCCTTACCCTGGCAGTCATTCACTAATGTCTCTGCTAATTGATAGGCAAATGGCAGAAAACAAAATCTCAATGTGAAAAAAAACTATGTTACAAGGCTTGTAAAATTGCTCCTCTTGTCAGCTCTTGCAACCTGACAGTTTAAGAAGGTAACACAACTCATTCTATTTGGTTAGATGAGGCTAATCCCACATCACCATAATCCCTCCTGATGTTTTATTGATTCTAAAGCACATTTAATCAGGAGGCATCTCAGCACTAGAATCCTGCTAATTACCAAGCAGCCACATTCCAAATGGGTTCCCAACTGAACAGCAGATTAATGGACAATATGCACTAAAATAACGATTTGTGCATTCAGCTCCTAAAATGTGTGTCTAAATTGCATCTTTAATCTCCTAAGGATATAGGTTTGCATACAAAGTCCTTAACGAAATGGCTTTAATTCGACAGAAGAAGCTTTACCCAACGGTCATTTAAGGACAAAACAGGTTTATCTCTTATAAATTCGATTCTTTAGTTCTCATGGTTTTGATATCCTTGAATATTGGAAAGTGAATAAAAGACTGTGTTTCTCTGATTTGCACAAAATTGTGGAAACTTGAAAATATTAATAAAATGATAAGTAGTTTCCCCTTATTTGCTTCATGTTCTCATGGTTTCATGTTCCTGATTCCAATTTTTCTGGACCCAACTTTTAATCAATAAATATTTATTGGCCCTGTACTAGGTACCAGGTATAATATGAGCTTTGGGACTTGGTTTTTCTTTCTTCAGGCTGGAGCCCTTTTGAGAATCTTTATTTCAAACCTTTGGGTTTTTATTGAGCTCCTAACCCACAGTTTGCTTTTCAAGCTTAACCATCTTTCTCACTTTTACCCTCAAACCCCAAGATTTTAGAGATGGGAAACTTCCATGTCCAAAACTATTCCAGTGGAAAGTCACTGGTTAGGCTTGAAGTCCTGACCTCATTATTCATTTTATTGGTTGATGCTTTTTCATCATCTCTATCCCACTTTGTTTTTGTGTATTGCTCTTACATTCATGTGCTATGCCACATATTATAACTTATTGTTTCTCTTTCCCACTAGAATATACACTTCATGAAGGAAGGAGTTTTATTTTATTTATATGACTATTCCAGTGTCTACAGTGGTCCTTGGTAGAAGTGGACATTGATAAATGTTTCTTTAAATTGGAATGAATGCATGAATTCATCAAATCTTTACTGTGCACCTACCATGTGCAAGTACTGGGTTAGATGTTGGAAATATAATGAGGAAAAGAGTCACATTCCTTGCCGATATGGAGATCATTAGGTAGACATTAAACCAAGACATTCTGTACATAAATACGTAGTTACAAATAGTGGCAAGTGTTAGGTAATACAATCACCTGCCTGCTGGGCAGGACTTCAGTCTATCAGAGAGAGTCATAGTGATAAAAGACATGATAAATCAGCAGATGGCCTAATCACTTAGAAGATGAGAAGTATGCAGAAAAAACAAAAGGAGAGCAGGTTAAGGGGAAGAAAGGGGGATTACAATCCCAAATAGTGGAATTACTGCATGGAGCACTGAGAAGATGTGAGCAGAGTTTGGAAGGAGTGGGGGTTGGCACGAGGATAACTGGAAGGAGTATTCTGGCTGAAGGGGACAGGTGTGAAGGTGAGTGTCCCTTGGACAGAGCTGGCAGGAGGGTTCCAGATGGAACCAGAACATGATGGGGAGTGGGGGTCCTGCTGAACTCTGCATGGCCTTTGCTCCTCCATCCTAGGTCTGAGTAAGGTGCACATAGGGGCTCCTGCAGTGCTTGGAGCAGAACAGTGATGTTCACAGTTTAGGGTTGAAGAGTCTGTCCTGACTGAAGGATAGACTAGGACAGAGCAGAAGCAGAGTTCGGGCTATTTTAGAGAAATAAAATGGTGGCTTGGATGGAGTGTACCTGAGTAACAACGGAGAAGGTGAGAAGGGACTAGGTCCTGGGTATAATCTCAGGGCAGGTCCAGATTGATTAATAATCGATTACTCATGGATCAGATATGAAATACAAATAGCAAAGAAAAGCCAAGGGGTTCCTGGCATGCCATGTTTACATGTTACTTCATTTCAAAATATTTCACATTTTTCTCTTGAGAATTCCTTGATTGATTCCTTGATTATTTGGTAGTACATGTAGTTTCATAAAATTTGGAGATACCCAAATTTCTAAAGAGACTTGATTTTGAATTCAATTCCATCGTGATCAGAATATGTACAGTCATCAGTCAGTGTCTGCAGGACACTGTTCCAGGAACTCACAAGAGCAGCAAAATCCATGTCTGCTTAATCCCTGATGTAAAAGGTGCAGTGTCTGTGTTATCTGCACACATCCTCCCGTGGGCAGTAACTCATCTCTAGACTACGTGTACTACCTACTGTAAACACTTGATCATTGCATTGTTTAGGAAATAGACATGAAAAATGGTCTCTGTGTGTCCAGTGCAGGCGCAATTTTTTATTTTGAATATTTTTGACTCATGAGTGGATGAACCCTTTGATGTGGACCTGAACACAAGAAGAGTTGACTCTACTTTGTATGATTTCAGTCATTTTACATTTATTGACACTTGATTCATGGCTCAGAATATGGTTTATCCTTTCAGTTTTCCATGTAGAATGAAAGAAAATCTGTGCTCCACTACTGTGGGTGTGTTCTGTAACAGCCACTCAGGTCGAGGGTAGGTAGCACAATTCAAGTCATCCACATCATTATTGATATTTTGTCCACTTACTCTACCAATTATTGAGAGGGGAATATCTAACTCTCCAACTGCAATTGTGAATATGCCTATTTCTCTTTTCAGTTGTGAATTTGGTTCATGTAACTTGAAGCTATGGCTTTTTTTTTGCTGTACTGGTTTATATATTTTGGGGGGCGGGGGGCTACTGGGGATCAAATTCCGGAACTTGTGCTTGTGAGGCAGGTGGCAGAACCACGGAGCTAAATCCCTGGCCCTGTTGTTTTATTTTTTGATTGAACCCAGGGCCTTCACACTGAGCTACATCTCCAGCGCATTTTATTTTATTTTGTCTTATTTATATTGAGATAGACAAGGTCTTGCGAAGTTACCAAATTGCCTTGGCTGGGTCTGAACTTGCAACACTTTTTCCTCAGCCTCCCAGAGTGCTGGGATTACAGGTGTGTGCCACTATGCCTGGCTGAAGCTACGTTACTATGTGCATAAATATTTAGGACTGTTATGCTTGATTGATAAAATGATTTTGTGGCAACGTCTCTTGCCTGATACAAACATAACTGCTTCAGCCTTTGTTAGAATAAGTATGGTGCATCTTTTTCTTTTTACTTTTATCTTCCCTAGGTCTTTATATGTTAAATGAGTTACTGTAGGCAGCATTTTGTTTGTTCTTTCTTTTTAAATGAAATCTGAAAATCTCTGCCTTTCAATTGGTGTATCTAGATTATTCATCCTTACTGAACAATTGACATGGTTTAGTTTTCCTCCTTCCTCATAGTCTATGGTCAAACATTGGACTTTCAGATCACACTATAAATCTCAGAGTGCAGTGCTGTTTTTCTTTTCTTTTGCTTCAGTACTAGAGGATGAATCCAGGGCCCGAGCACTGCGCTGTATCCCAAGCCTTTTCTTTTTTCGTAACAGGGTCTTGCTAAGGCACTGAGTTACATAGGCTGGGTTTGCAGTCCTCCTGCATTAGCCTTTCCCAGTGCTGGGATGACAGGTATGTTGGCAGTAGTGTTCTTATTTTTGCTTGTTCTTATTTTTATCTTGTAAAGAGTTTTTAAAAAAATGAGAAAAATGTATTTTTATCCATATATTTACTATTCCAGTCAGTACTTGCCACCCTTTTGTACAGATTGTGAGTGATTATTTTTCTTACGCTTGAAATAATTTTTTAAAATATTTCTTATAATGTTTACTTACAATTTATGAATTTGTCTCTTGTGTGTGTGAAAAGTATTTGCTTCACATTTGCTATTGGAAGGTGACTTTTCCAGATGTAGAATTCTAAATGATGGTTTTCTTCCTTCAAATCTTTGAAGATGTTGCTCTGTTTTCTTATACATCATATTGTTCCAATGAGAATCTGTTTATTATCTCTGTTTTATAGTATTTTTTCTTTCTCTGTGTGCTTTTAAGACTTTTTCTTTACCATTGATTTAAGCAATTTGATTATAATAAGCATTTGGACAGTTTATTTCACAGTTTTTTTCAAGATTCATCAAGCTTCTTAGGTCTATGTCTTTATAGTCTTCTCCAAATTCAGAAAAATTGCAGCTATATTGCTATTATTTTCCATTCTCCTGTCTTTCTCTTTCCTTTCTGAGACTTTAATTTCTTTACAATTGGCTGTTGATGTCATCACAAGCCTGAAAGATGTTGTGTTGATTTTCTGCTTCATTGTTTTTCAGGGTTTCATTATGGACCATGTTTATTTCTGTCTTCATGTTGTTTTTATTCTATGTATGATATCACTTCTATTAAGAATATTTTTGTTTTAGGTGTTGTAATTTTTTGATAAACTACTTTTAATAGTTTTAGATTTACCAAAAAAGTTAAAAATAAGAGAATTCTCTCACACTTTGTACCCAATTTCCCTTTTTGTCACCATCTTACATTAATACTGTACAATTTAGGGGCCAATATTGTTACAATATGATAAACGAAAGTCTATATTTTATTCCAATATTACTGGTTTTCACCTACTATCCTTTTTCAGTTCCAGACTCCATCCTGGTTACCACATTATGTTTGATCTTTATGTTTCATTAGATTCTTCTTGGCTATATAGTTTCTAGCATTTTCCTAATTTTTAATGGCCTTCACAATTTTGAAGAGAACTAGTCAAATATATCTAATATGAATCATTCAGTGTTTTTCTCATCATTATTCAGGGATTATTTTCTTTGAGAGAGACAGTATCATTTTTTTTCCTACATAGAAATTTCAATTGTACCTTTTATTTCTTCTGTATCTCCTATTATGTTCATGACTCTTTGTACTTTCTTAAATAAGTGAAGTATATTTATAATTGCTCTTTTAAAGTACTTGACTACTTTAAGAAGAAATTATAAGGCAAAATGTTTATGAATTTAGGGTAGGCAAGAACTTCCTAGGATACAAAAACCATGAAGTATAAAAGAAAAAAATTGATAAATGAGATTCCATCAAAATTTAGAACTTTAAATGACATCGTTAAAATGAAAAGTAGTCCTTAAACAGACCATACTTACATTGCATATAACCTATGACCAGAATATATAAAGAACTCTTACAGCTCACTAACAGACAACCCAATTAAAAAGTAGACATGAGACGATGATAAATAACCAGTATAGCACAAGGAAAGGTGTGCAACTCTAGAATCAGAAAAATACTAATCAGTACAATAACAAGAAGGAATTATACACTCATTAGGGAGATGAAGTTAAAAGTTTTTAAAGCCTTGTAATGACTTTTTCTTTTTCTTGGATTCTCCCCCTTTGCATTTAATTTGTCACGCCCAATGGATTCATTCTGCTGGGTTTCCTGGGGTTGTAATCTTCATTGTCTTTTCCTAGAGTATTGCTTAAAAATTTTTGGAGTGCTGGTTTGGTATTCATGAAGTTCCTGAGGTGCTCTTTATCATGAAAGTATCTTGTTTCTCCATCAATTTTAAAAGATAGTTTTGCAGGGTACATCAATCTGGGTGGGAGGCTGTTTTCCTTTAGGGTTTGAAATATATCACTCCAAGCTCCTCTTGCCTTGAGGGTTTGTATTGGGAAGTCTGCTGTGATTCTGATAGGCTTTCCTTTGTATGTGATTTGTTTCTTTTCTCTCACTGCTTGTAGAATTTTGTTCTTCTGTTGGATTTCTGGAATCCTAA
>NW_004624742.1:32984773-33003566 GCF_000247695.1 Heterocephalus glaber | reverse complement strand
TATGTTTCCTCCAGAGTTAGTTTCATTAATTTGTCTTCCAAGGTACTTCTTAGAAGCTGTCAAATTTATTTCCAAACAGATTTTTGTAATATGCTTTCTATATCCTTTTAAATTCTGTAAAATCTGTGGTAATGTCTCCTAGGTCTTGATATTTTAATTTTAAAAATGCATAATAGATATTGTGTAATAGGAAGTAAAGGTCTAAAGGAGCAGGGGAATTGGGAGGGGTAGGGGAAAGGGAAGAAGGGGGAAAAGTATGAGAAAAGGAAAAAAATGGAAACAAAGTCTTTGCAAATAAGGAAGGGTGGAGGGGGTGAGGGGAGGGCAGGGGAACGGGGAAAAAAAGCAAGAACCAAGATACTCATGTAATGGTACAAGATCCCAATGATCAATGTAACTGTGTTTTATACCTAAAATGTACCAATAAACTTAATGGGAAAAAATTTTTTTTAAAAAGTGCTTGACTACTAATTCTATTATTTGTATTGTTTTTGAGTCTGCTTTTATTGGTTGGCTTTTATCCTAATACTTATTCATACTTTTCGTCATTCTTTTCTTGCCTAGTAATTTTTATATGTATGCTAGAAGTTGCGAAGCGTATATTGTTGATTTAGAGTTTTTAATTCATTTGAAAATGTGTGAGATTTCTTGTTGGATATAGCCAAGATTTTTGCAAACAGGCCATCATTAAGTTTTCTTAGGGTTTTTTAGTTTTTTACTGGAACAATTTTGCCCTTCTAAGGACCTTCTACATACAATGCCACATGTGTCTGGATGCTTTCTTCGTTGGATAGTGGAAGCACAAATTATTACCAGCACTATGTGAAATCTAAGGTTTTTATTTCTTCTTTTTGATATTTTTCTTTCTGGTCTTGGGTAGTTTCATCAAATAAATGCAACAGCCAGAAATTATGTCAGTCTTAACGGTGTTTCTTAGAAATCACTAGTGAAACATCTCTGGGGATTTCCCTTCTCTCTGATCCTCCGTAGAGTCCATTCTATCCTGCTTGGCCTTCCTGCCCTCCAAACTCTATCTCTTTATCTCAGGGAGAATGCTCGGCTCTCTTTGGACTCCTTCTTCCTGTGCAGGGAGTTGGGATGATCACATTGGTCTTCCAGATGCTTCCTGAGAGGAGCTCCAGTGTTTGCCATAGGCTTTGCGTGTCTATCTCCAGGCATCCAGCACAGACTCTAGCCTTCCAACACGGACCCTTCGGTTTCCCGGTGCAGACCAGCATGGGAGTCTGCAGTGCGCTCCAGGCCTTTGATTTTTGCCTGGATCCTCTGGCTCTTCAGAGCACAGATGGCCCTTTTGCATTCTTCTATGCCCGACTCTCCCTTGTAATTATGTTCTGTTCCTCTAGTCTACCCTAACTGGCACAGATTTTGATTTTCCTTCTCAGAGGAATTGCTGCTCTATAATGCTTGATACCCAACCCCTGAAAACATTGCTTTATGCATTTGTCCTCTCTGTTGGTTGTTGAAGGTGGAATGGCAAATCTAGTTCTTGATGGTTAGAAGAGGATGTTTCCTAGTTTGTCTTTCTACGACCAAAAAAGACACGTTGCTCTTAGTATGAGTGAACATTCCTTAGCTAAGTCATAAAACTAGTAAAAACATATCTCTTTGTTTGATATCCTAATATAAGACTAAAAGGGTAATAAATTGTTTTAGTTTCACAAAGTGCCAATGCTGGGTGGGAATGGTCTTTAATAACAGACATTTGTTTCTCAAAGTTCTAGACTGGACAGCCCAGGACCAAAATCCAAGCAGATTTAGTTCTTGGTGAGGGATCTCTTCTTGGCTTGTAGATGGTCACTACCTTCTTGCTGTATCCTTACGTGGAAGACATAGGTACTCTGGCATCTCCTCCTCTGCTTGTAGATGCACTAATTCTATCACAGGGGTTCCATGCTCACAACTTCATCTAAATCTAATTTACCTGGGGCTGGGGATTTATCTCAATGGTTTCACTGCCTGCTGCGCAAGCTCAAGGACCCAAGTTTGATCCCCGGTACCAAAAGAAAAAAAAAAAAATCTAAGTTACCTGCTGATGGCCTCATCCACTACACATTGGGTGTTAGGAATTCATCATACAATTTGGGGTTAGTCTACAACCAAAGTCAGCTTACTTTATTTCATCCTCATACCCCAGATCTTGGTGGTTAAGCAGTGTTTCCAGCAGGCTCAAGGTCAGATATAATCCATGCTTCCCACAGATAGCCCTGACCTAGAAATAAGAAAGGACTTGGGGCTTCACTAGAAGGAGGTTATTATTCAAATTTCCTTTCCATGATCAGGCTGTATATGATTTTGACAATGAATTAATTCCCAGGAGCATATTCTACCATTGAGATATCATTTGAGACAAGAATATCCAGTTGAGTACTTATCAATAACAAATTGTTATTTAGTTGATACAGTGGTATAGTTTGTTACTCTGGGCTTTCAAATACTGATATTACATTTTTGTCAGCCACAGGATGGGTGGTCAAGGCCTAGGAATTATCTACATTTCATTGCAGAGGTAAATCACAAGACATTTTGTATCTTGCACTTTGATTTACAACACAAATGAGTTTTATTAGCAGAGTTAATGTTTTTATCTATACAGTAATGTATATATGGGAAAAACAAGACTTAGAGAGATAGTATTTCCTTAATGTCACATAGCTAATAAATTATGGAACTTGATATAGAAACCAGATGCTCAATAAATATTTGTTTGTCAAATGAATAAAGTATCATTGCAATTTCTCAAGTGTTTAATATGTTCTGGGTGTAGCTGACAAACAAGTTCCGTCCTCGGGTTGGAGGGTGGATGATTTTAGATTCAAGTACACCATACCTTAAGGAAAGTGACAGTATATGCTGTGTGTGTAGAGTAATAGTTACAAAATAGACAGGCCTCAAACAGACCTGACTTAACCTTCCTGTGTCCAATTATTTGATCTATTAAACCAGAGTAGTACTTTTTTTTTTTTGGTACCGGCTCTAACTCGGGTCTTTGCACTTGCGAGACAGGTGGCGGAACCACTGAGCTAAATCCCCTGCCCCTAGTGCTTTCTGATTTCCAGGATTCTGTGAAGATGATGTGATAAAATAAGTACTTAGAATAGAGTCCATCTCTTAGTAAGCACTTGAATAATAGATTTTGAAATGAAGAAAGGGATGAGAGTACAAGAGAGGAAGGATAGGGAGAGGAAAATACAGAGATGAAAGGGGGAAGAAACAGTGAAAGAAGGGTGGGAGAAGGAGGAGAAAGTGTCTAATTGAGTGTTTGCACTAAATAGAAACCAGCTCGTACTAAACGACTAGTAGCTACTGTTAGTATTTTGAGAGGAAGTTTAGTCCAGTGGCGTGATGACATCCTAGGGCCTTGCTGACCCTAGGGGTTGCCCTTATTAGGGTGAGCCCATTCCTACAGAAGAATAACGTGTTCAGCTCACTGTGAGACTCTCAGATGCAAACTGAGTTTTCCAAAGCCCATGCACCACCCAGTTCTTGTTGGCCGCTCACAGGTCACTTTCCTCTCTAACCACCTTGGGACAAAGTACCAGGCAGCAAGACATGGCTCCTTAGGTTGCTCCAACCCTCCAGCCTAACCCTGCCTCCCTCATGCCTGCCCATGAAACCCTTTCCCCTCACTCCCTGTGCTCCTGGTGGTTCCTGGTGCTTCCTAGCATGGTGTCCTGTGGCTCTCCTCTTAGGAGCCATGACAAACAAAGCAACTTTTTGATATCCATTGTCTTCTGAACTGTTGGTCTTACCATACCTAAATAATAATAAAGTCTACATTTTAAAACAGTGACAAGGCCAGGGGTGCAGCTCAGTGGTAGAGCCCCTGTCTAGCATCCACAAGCCTCTGGGTTCCATCTCCACACCACACAAACAAAAAGCAGCAACAAACCCCCCAAAACCCCAGTAACAAAGGGTTTATCTTCCCTATCTTCATGGCAGGAAACACAACAAATTTGGGTTTGAAACTTAGATGTAGAGGAATAAAGTCAGGGAAGCTTCAAAGAGCAAACTGAAAGAGTGTTTTGAGAGATGAAGAAGTGGGTGGTTTACCAGAAGAATGAGGCACTGGGGGAACTCAGGAAAAGCAAGTGTAAGCAATGAGTGAACTAACACAGGGTGCTTGCTGAGATGTCCACTCTACTGTTGCTATACATCCTTCTCCTATTAAGGCTGAGCTTCCTTCCAAGACAGAGGCTACTGAGAGACGCAACTGTGTTCTATTTATTTTCAAACCACCATTGCCTAGCAGAGTCTTGAAAAATAAGAGCTCAAGATTTGTACACATGGATGAATGAGAGGGTGGATGAATGTGCTGAAGTCACTGAAGAGTGGAGGGTGTGTTTGGAGGTTGGCAAAAAACCAAGGGGCAGTTGTTGGTCACCCTAAATAAAAACTGAATTATTCTCACGATTACAGCAAATTTTTAAACACTGATATTAAGAGCTTATTCTGAAAACAGATTCCTCATTTCTGGGAGCATTGAGTTTCGGTGTCAGCTGTTACACCGAGATTGTAAATAGTGCACTGGGGCTGCTGGAGGAAGAATGAGAGATGATGCCCACAGAGGCAGAGCAGCAATAAAAACCCTGGCCCCCGAGCCCTGGGAGCAGCTGAAGGTTGTTGTCAAGATCCTTCAAAGCTCAAAGATTCAGTGCTGACCCTCAGTAAGAAAACTTTTGATTTTTTTCTGTTGTGAACAAAATATCTATGTTATGTAAAATGTACACATGAAATGACTCTTCGCTCTCAAAACACTGCTTGAAAGAGTGATCACTGTAACTTGCTCCTTCCCCTCAGACTAGTGTTTCGCTCTATCACTTCCTGTGTTGACTTCTGGCTCCCAGAGCTCTGGAATCTCCATGGGTTTACAGCTCATGAAGACTTTCTGGATCCAGTTATCGATGGTCTCCTTGCAAGATGGGACTGTGTGCTCCTCTCACGCTTCCCTGTTGGCTCTCTTGACCACTCCAGTCTCTTTTGATCATTTTAGCCTCCTTTATTGCCTTCTCTGTGTACCTGCTCTTCAACAGTGGATGCCTTCCTTGCCCTTTCTTTCTTTCTCACTTTCCCTCATATCCTTGAGTAATCTCATGATTTCCACTCCACATGGAAGAGTCTTAAATCACTACCCACCTTCAATCTCTCCACCTACATCAAGGTATTCAAAATGAACTCATTGAGCCTTTTCTATTTCAGAGAATGGTACCTACATCCAACAGCTGCCAGTGCCAGAAACTTGGGCATCATTCTTGATTCTTCCTCATTCATGTCCCACTTTCAAATAGTTACCATGACCTGCTCTCTACCTCCTTAATGTCTCCACCCCTCCTATTGGTGCCTCAGTTCAAACCTTCATAATTGCTGGCTGGATTATTGAAACAATTTTCTTAAAGGATTTCTCTCACTCTAGGTTTTCCTACCTACAACCCAATTTGCCAAATTCTGTTGGAATGTTCTTTAAAATTTCAGATTTGATATCATTTACTTATTCTTTTATATCTTCAATCCCTGTCTACTTTCAGGATAAAATTCACCTTCTTTAGGAAGGCCTTTCATACACTGGTTTCTATTTTCTATTCTAAAAACAATCTGTGTGGGGATTTAACAGCAGTTTCCTGACTGCTATAAGTTCCCCCAAGCCAGTGCTATTTCACATCGCTCCTTTTACCTAAAACATCTTTCCCATCTTCTCTCTTGCCCATTACCCTTACTCCTGCCCCCTGGCAAACCCACCTGTCCTCTAAGATTCTGTGTTTACACCTTCTCCTCTGGAGAGTTTTCAGACAAGCTTACACTGGTGTCTTTTTCTGATTCAGAGTCACTGCATTTATCACAGACCTGTGAGGATGTGCTTCCCTTCCCCTAAGTTCTGGAGAATGGAGCTGAAATAATAAAGTTTGTTGTCCTCGGTGCCTATCACTTAGTGCTTAGTGCATACTGAATGGTTTTTGTGTCAAATGCAAAAATAAATGTGCTATATTGACCAGAAAGATGGCCATTGCTTTGGAAGAGGGAAATGTTTCAAGATTCAAATCCTTTGTCTTAGGGCACAACATACAGATACAGGATAGTTAAACATGAGAAAGGAGCCTGACAAAGTGCAGAAGGAGGCCTGACCATCAGGTTAGGTCCATTGGTGTCCTGGCTGGAGTCTTGCCACAAGAGTGAACATCGTGTTTACCAGCCCTGGTCAGCCTGGTAACAGGAACCCCTCCTGATGATAGTGAGGAAGCTGCATGGCCACAAGGCAAAGAGTAATGCGAAGCGAGTAGCCTGTGTGCCAACAAGCTCACTCTGGGAGGGATGGAGGTCAGGTAGCAGTGCGAGAGATCTGTGACACAGGCCGAGCGGGGATTAGTTCCAGAGCTCATGAATATGCATTATGTGTAAGCGGGTTAAATTGAGCCATTCCCTTCAGAACTCCTCAGGTTCTCCTGCCAGATGGACTCTACACCTGCCTGGGGTAATTGGCACAACCACTAATAAATTGATATATGTGATTCCACACTGTTTCAGCAGCCCTGCCAAAAGCCACCATCACACTGAAGATGAGCAGGAGGAACAGGATGAGGGCATCCACACAATGAAGGTAACCGATACTTATTTCTATGTTAGTTTTTGTGAATTGTCAAACTTCCACTGGTTTGAGGGATAAGACCAGTAGATTATCCTTGAGAACAATGTTTATTTATCTTGGAAGCTACAGATTGTCAACCCTTTAAATGGCAGCTGTGTGGATGTGCCTATTTCTTTCTTTTTCCTGGGGAGAGAGAGTATAGCTTTCGTTGGATATGCACATAGGTCTCTGATTGTCTCTTCTGTAGAGTAAGAATGACTGAGCAAAAAGAAAAATTCTTTGGTGCAGACTTGGCCTTCCAGTTTTACTCTGGATGCAGTGTCCAGGAGCAAGGAAGCTGGGTGTGACCGCTGTGGCTTCCTATATCCAGTGCCCCCTGGGCCTCAATTTGCCTCACATTCTGGGGAAACAAAATTCTATTTCACATGCCTCCCAGTACTTCAACACACTTTGAGTGAGTTCCAGATGCCTTAAGAGATGCCAGATGGCTCAAGAAAGGCTGAGCAGCTTCAAGGACAACGCACCTCATTTCCTTGCATCTGAACCACAAAGTTAAGCTTTCAGGGCTAGTAGTGGGGACACTCAAGGTTTCCCTGGCAGCCAGGGCTCTGTCGGGGCTCGCTTGACCAGGGGAAAGGTCCTGCTTCCTTCCGCTGTTCTGAAGTCAGATCCTCACCAGATGGATTCGTTTGGGAAGTAGGAAACTCACACTTATTTAGTGCCTTGTACATCAGGTAGTTTGCTAAGTACTTTCACATATTTGTCTCATTTAATCCTCCCAATAGGTGCCAGAGATAGCTATTTGAATGCAGGTTTTCCAGATGAAAATCTGACACTCAAAGAGATTAAGTAAATATATTTTAATGTTTAAAGTTTTCAATGTTCCATTCCATGAGTGTCATTTAGGAACATTCAGGCTTCACCAGCGGTGTTACATGTCTTTTCATCTAACACAGAATTGCTGCTCTTTAGTCGATTTCCATAGTTCTGCTCGTGAGCATACTAAAGGCCACTGAGGGGGTATAGACTCCAGTGAATAATGCTTCCAAGTATAGTTCACACTGTACACATACTAGCACAAGCTTTGCACTGCATGGCACAATGTGTAAATGCAGCTTTTGTCCTAGAACAAAAGCCCATTTGCAGCATATTGTATCCTTGCTCTCATAGTAAAACTCCTTGGCTCTCTCATTTCTAATCTCTTTATACCTAGATGAAAGATATGTTCCAGTCTTTCTGACAGGACTCTTTTCCCCTGTAATTTCTAATCTTTCTAGTCTTCTAGAATTCAAACTCTTGTATATTGGGCTCAATGGAAGCTTCCAGGTATCTTCCATCCAGTGGAATTCCACTTCAGGTTCTCCACTTCTAGAACTCTTCAGGATGGAAGCCAGAGATCTTCTGGCTCTGCCACTGTTACTCATGGCCCTTGGATGATAAAATTGGCCTTTCCAAGACTCCATTTTATCTCATTCATGAAATGGTGCAAGAATACAGTATCTACCTAGGTTTTATAGTATTTTGTAAAGGATTAACCTTTTCAGGAAACCATGTAAGAAAGTAGCACAGAGCTTACTCGGTTATGAGGGAGAGATGAGGTATAGTTAATTCAGTTATAGCAATAGTGACGTTTGCCATTTCATCTGTATCCTCAGTAGTCTTTGCTACAAAAGTTCCATGGATTAATGTGATCCTGGGTCCTCTCCCACAAAACACATCTGCACGGTTAATGTTCCAAAGCAGTGTGCTAACTGCTATCTGTCCCTAAAGTATAGTGCTCCTAGGAATGAGACACCACAAACAGGTCTCACTGGAAGCCGAGGGAGGATGTGAGAAATGAATTTGGTCCTGAAAGAATACTTGTTTTTCACTGAGAAATATTATTGGAATATTACTGTATTTTCTATTATTGAAACATAGCAGCCCAATGTGGTTCCTGCACATTTCAGAATTCTCTTTCCACTGTGTTTCTCTCCTGTCAAGCACAAACTCCAAACAATTGCCCAAGGGAATCTACAGCAGAGTACAGACCATAACTTTGCCTTATTGGTGTAGACCCAGTGTTCTGAAGGAGCCTTTGGAAGCTGAGCACTCTGAAGATTAATTTTTGTTACCTTGGGTGGGGGAAGGCAGCCAGAGAATGAACGATCTTCTCTCCGAAAGTTCAGGTTAAGGTTCTCTATGTTGAGGTGGCAGCTGGCTGGCTGTAGCACCATCTTCAGGATCTCCAGTAGGCTCTGGTCATTGTCTAATGGCCAAAGAGGGACGCTGGAGGGAGGGATGGGGGACAGGCCATGAAAAGATGGACCATGCAAGGCGGTGGATGTGTTCATATCATGCTTCTGAACCTGCTCTCCATTGTGCAACTAAGAATTTAGCTTCTCAGCCCTAACCTTGGAAGCCTGGTCACAGGCTCGTCACAGAGTAACTCAAGTCTGCTCCACAGAGTGAGCACTAATCTCCTTGCAGGAGGGACCCACAGGTAGACTATAATTCTTAATCCACCTTTCTAGCTCTTTCTTCCAAGTTGAGAGGAAATAAATAAAAAAAAAAACTAGTTCACTTTACCTGTTTAATCTTGCTTTTCTGAAACCCAGATAATTATGAATGGTAAGCCAAATTTCCAAATTATTCATTGTTATAGCAGAGCAGTGCAGCTCCCACCAGCCCCTGTGACCAGGGAATCTGTATGACAGGAAACCTTGAACCAGGCTCATGACCTGCACCCCTTTGGCTCTGCTCTGGGAAAGCTTAGAAAAGTGTTGGGAGTGATCGTTTATTCACAGTCTGGCATGCAAATGTATGCAATTACAGACATTCCTCGTTTACTGACTGAGCCAGGTTCCTGTGACTAGGTCGTTAAACGGGTTTGTCACTAAATGAGGAATCATATAGAGTATGTACATTACAGTATTCAGAACAAAGAACTGGCCAAAGGAAACTCCAACTTGACGACTTTGCTTTTAATTGCATAACTCTTATATGCAGCACTGAAATGTACGACAAAACATCAAAAACTACTTTACTATACTGTACAGTACAATCAGCAAAAAGTACAGTACTGCATAAATAAGGTGTACTGAACAAAAAAGGACATTGAAGCTCCACCACAAGATGAACAGAAGTGTACCAAACAGTAGGGGCTGTAAGTCTGAGTGTCGGGTTTCAAGCCCAAGCAGTGTATCCTTAAGTCTGAACAGAGCTCCTCCATCCTAAGTCTGAACAGTCTTTAAACAAGTAGGCTATTAAACTAGGAATATCTGTAGTAAGACAGTTCATCTAACTGAGGAGCGTTATTTTATCTAATAGATGAAAAGCAACAGGATGATAAAATGTTGCAGTCCTTTATTTCATGAAACTGATTTCAGATGTTTACTCCTTTAACATTTGAATCTGTTTGTCCCTCCCGCTGCAGCTCCAACACCGGCTCCTCTGTGAAGCTTTTCCTGCTCTACACTCAGCTCCATGTCACTTCCCCCAAGGGACAAGGGGGCCTGTGACCCTTCTCCACCTCCACCCACCTGGGTCAAGTTCCTTTCAGTGGCTGCAGCCCTGTAAGGTGAGCCTGAGGCTGCAGCAGTGGCCATTGCGGTGGGAGATAGGAAAGGCGCTAAGTGACCACTAGGTCCCACAGCCATCCGAGGCAGAGACAGGAGCCAGCCAGTGCCTAGCGGTAGAACCCGTGCTCCTAACTGCCGTGCTGTGTCACTTTCTTGGGGAATGCGGAGAAGAGTCCACTTTGCTTTATCTCTAACTGTATTTCTCAAATCTTATTTTTATTTTCAGTTATGTCTTTCTCTTGATAGTATGTGAAAGGATTGGATTGTTGGGTTCTGTACCTCAGAACTTTTGCTTTTGCCTGTAACTCAGGGCTTCACTGACTGAGCCTATTCTGGTCTCGCACTGTGTGGATGAGCTCTGTACTCACACAATCCATTCTTTGTTCGTAAGAAGGATTTTCATTTTCACACAACTTCATTAAAACACATATGCTAGCTATTAAGAAACAAATGCCACTGCTGCAAATAACTTTCTACACTGGGGAGGAGGGGAGAGACTGAGACTCCCATCAGCATAAGCCTGGTTGGTGGAGAGCAAAGCCATACTCTCTGCAACAAGCGAGACATTAGTGTGACACCCTCAGAACCCTGCCAGCTCCACCGCATAGGGTCTTGGAGTTGGCATCTGCAACCAGGAGATGGCTCTCGCCCACTCTGCCAAGCTAGGTCCTTGCCTTGGATTTTCAGTTTCCAGCCTTTGAGAAGTAGATGTGTGTCATTTAGAGCCAGCTGGGCTGTGGCACTTTATTCTGGTAGCCTGTCTGCTTGGACATCTGGAACAATATGCCCACAAAAAAGAGACAATACCTTTGGCTAAGATCACTCAGACCCTGAGCTTCCCTCCTGTTGCTGTCTGCAACTGCACTACTTTGCTGCAAATCATCAGAAGCTGCACTGTGTAAAAGCCAGAGTAGTTTTTCATAATTCACCTGAAAATGAAAATGAAGTACAAAATAAAACATCCTCATTTAATTCACACTGGTAGGAAATAGGCTGCTAAGATAAAATATACTTAGGAAATTTTTACCATCAAAAATTTTAAAAAGTGATTTTAAAATACAGTATCATAATTATTATTAGTTTTTGCTAATTATCTATTAGTATATTTATCGCCCCTCTGAACAAAAGGCAAGTTGTACTTCCTGATCATGTGTGGTTGGTGAGAGTGTGCCCACTTCTGGCCCTGAGGCGTAAGAAGCAGCCAGTTCCACTTTGGGGTCACGTGACACCCTTCCTAGCTCTCCCCTTCTGCTTCTGCTGCCGACCAAAAACAGTCTGGGAGCCTGTATCAGCCTGGGCTGCAGCTAAGGTAACATCAGTGCCTAAGAGGCCTGTACCTGACTTCATGGAGTGTAACGTAAATTAAAAATATTTTTAAGAACACAAACTTTTGTTGTCTCAAGCCTCTGTCTTGGGTTATTTGTTACTAAGGCATAGCTAGCCTAGCCTCTAGCTTCCCTCTCTACCCTCTCACATCTCTGATAGATAGGGGTAACGGAAAATACAGTGAATGTTTAAGTAAAAAAATTATTGTAGTAAAAGACACATTACCATTAATCTCCCTCAATATACCCTTCCTCACTTCAAACACACTCATCCCATCATTCTTGCTGCTGGCTGTTTGAAGCAGCTCTGGAGTCCTCTTTTGTGAATCTTCTGTGAATCTCTTTAGGAGGTATGATCAAAAAGAGAGTGAATGCTGCTGATGCATGCCATCCAACAGAAAGGTGCGCTTGTGACTTTGAAAGGTGTGCTTGTGACATGACTTTGAGACGGCCAGGACTGCACAACTAAAGACCTACAGAAAAGAGTGCCCCAGAACTGCTCAGCAAGTAGCAAGAACCATGGGATGAGAGTGTTTGAAGAAGGGGAGGATTTTGAGGGGAATTAGTGGCAATATGTCTTTTATTATAATATAATTTTTCAAATTTAAAAACACATTATTTTCAATCTTACTATGTATTTACTATATATAACATATGCTTATATTTAGATATATCCAGCAGATTAATATTTTTTAGGGATAAGAATTTATTGGGCTAGGTGACACATTTCCGGCAGAGGACTGGAGGAAGGCCATTGGCTTCTGGTGAGGCTGGATGGCACCCTGGAGCTTGGGTGGGCAGACAACTGCAAGGGGTAAGGCCGTAGAAGTGAAGGAGGGAGGACAGGTAAGATGTCACATATAAACCAGGTCTTGGGCTAGAAAACTGGATTACATTGAAGATTCATGTGGGTTGTAAATAGATTGACATTGTGTTGCTAAAACTTCTCATAAATGCACAAATGAATCTCTTTATGCAGTTATTCGAGAGGGGAGAGCCAACAAGAATTTGAGTACCTACTAAATGCTAGACATAAACCACTAATTTGTATTTATCATACTGCTAAATCCTCAGGCAGAACCTGTGAGATGGGCCATGACCTGGTTTTGCAGCAGAGATCACTAAGGCATGGGAACAATAAGTGGAGAATACTCCAGGCCTTCCTGCTGGAAGCTTGCTCTGCCTGTGGCTTTGCTGTCAGTGCACACTCACTCACAATTCTCTCCTTGTCATTACTCTTTCTTAGTTTAGAATATTTCCCCATGGCGTGTGAGTTTGCCTATACTTGGATCACACCATATTCAGTCTCAGTGTGAGTTTGGATGCAGTGGCCAGAGATAGACAGTGCCCAAAGACTCTAGCTCTGTCGTCGGAGAATATGTGTCTCACCCCGAGATCTGTTATGAATTGTGTGGGTACCCTGAGCCAGTTTCTAGAGAGCCTCTGGATCTCAGTTTCCTAGTCAGTAAAATGCTGGTGATAAATCATATTTCAAAGACTCTATTCTCTCTAACCCCAAGGTCACAACATGTAGATCTTCCTCCATTTCCCTATTCTTACACTGGGGCCTGCAGGCTGAGTCAGCTCAGGATAGTCTCAAGTGGCTCCACTGCCTTGAATCTGTGATTGTCCTCCTAGGGTTAGGAGCAGGTGATGAAAGCCCTTGCAAGGGAAATCAAACTGAGCTAAGAGCCTTAAATCTATGTTCTATTCCACACTGTTCTGACTAGAAATTTCCATTATGAATATAAGTTAAGGATCCATAGTAAAAGTTAATTTCAAGGAGGAAACAATCTCTTAACTCTATGACCCTGGTGGCACAGTAAGGGGCGTTAAGGGAGCCATGTTGAGCATAGCAAGATAGCTCACCATTTTGGGAGAGCCACTTCTAGAGAACCTCTGGCAAAGGAGTTGGACTGTGGGCAACTGCAGAGGGACATCCTGCCTCAGGAGAAGATGGATCAGCTGAGATGGGAGAAGGAATCCTGAAGAGATAGGGTCCAGGGCCTTCAGCTCTTCCTGAAGCTGGTCCAACAAGCTGGAACTCAAAGGGTGCGATTTGAGTTCTCTTCTGACCAAGTTGAGAAGGAAAGTGTCTTCTCTTGTCATTCCACTTGCCTTCTGAGCAAGGTCCTAGCACAACAACAGAGAAACAGTGAGCATGGCTCTAACATGAGACAGCTGAAGGCCCAAGGAAGGATACAGAGCCCTGGTCCTGGCATCAGAGCATCCACTACAGACCTGACTGGAACAGTACAGTTGGCGGCACCTGAGAGTGAGCATTCAGTCTGGTGTGCCTTAGTTTACCTTGCCTCAGATCTGTTCCGCAGGAGAAGAGAGGAAGCAAATCTTTTCAGAAAACACATAAGGTCTTTAATGTCCCCCATCTGTCTTCCCAGAGTATCATTTTGATTGTGTGAGAATTTAGAATAACAAACCATACAGACTCATTGGTCTCTTCCTTGCAGACCAAAGAAAAAACCAAGATCCTGAGTTAATCAAGAAAACTGCCCTTCCTGAGCTTGGGGACTTGAATAGGACATTGAAGAGTTCAGTTGTGATCTGTAGGGTTTACTTGTGAACTACTCAGGGAAGCTTCCTGGAATGCTGTCTAGTGTCCATCAATCCATCCTCAGACTGTCTTATCATCTGCTCCACACCAGAACATGTAGTCAAGACCACACCCTGTTCATCCACAATGTAAACTACCCAGCAGCTCAGGCTACTCACCTCAGGCTCGGAAGAGTCGTCCCCCCCACCCCGCCCCGCCTCCGCCCTCTGTTCCATGGGCCAGCCACTGAGCTTTGCTCTGGGGAGGTCATGCCCATAGGACAGGGATTGGTCTCTGGTGAATAAAGAGCTGCAGTAGCCATTTGCCTGATGGGAAATCTTGGAGAGATAAGAACAGAAACAAGGAGCATAGGAGAGGAAGAGAAAGAAGGGAGAGTATGAGTGAGCCTATTGGCACCTTAGACACACTCCCATTCCGAAAGGACTTCCATCCATGGAGTCCTTGGGTCACTGAATCCCCAGTGAAGAAATCATGCATCAACACAAAATTTGGCACCAGGAAAATACCTAGAAGGAGAATAGCTGGATTAAATAGAATTTCTATTTTTAGTTTTTGAGGACTCTCTGTACTGATTTCCACAGTGGTTGTACTAGTTTACACTTCCAACAGCAGTATGAAAGCATTTCTTTTTCCTCACATCCTTGTCAACTTTCATTATTTGATTTCTTGGTGATAGCAATTTTTTCTAGAGTAAAATGAAATCTCAATACTGTTTTAATTTGTATTTCTCCAGTGACCAGCAATGTTGAACATTTTTTCATGTATTCATTGGCCATTTACACTTCTGAGAAGTTTCTGTTCATTTCAGTTGCTCATTTTTAGATTGGGTCTTGTATTTGTGGGGGTTCCTAATTTTTTTGAGTTCTTTATATATTCTAGATATCAATCCTCTGTCCAAGGAATGGCTGGTATAAGTTTTCCCATTCTGTAGGTTGTTTCTTCACTCTGTTGGTTGCTTCCTAAGCTATGTAGAAGCTTTTAAATTTGATGTGATCCCATTTGTTTATTCTTAGTATTATTTCTTGTGTCATTGGGGTTCTGTTCAAAAAGTTCTTGTCTACACCTGTGTCTTTAAAAGCTTTATAATTTTACCTTCCAGCAGATTATATGTTTGTCTTTTAATATTTATAGTTTTAATCTATTTTGATTTTAGTTTAGTACATGGTAAGATATGTGGGTGTAAACTCAGTCTTCTCCATGTGGATATCTACTTTTCTCATTGCCATTTATTAAAGAGGCTATCTTTCCTCTAGTGTATGTTTTGGCTCTTTTGCCAAAGATTAGATAGCTGAATGTGCCTGTGTTCTTTCTGCATCTTCTGTTCTGCTCCATTGAACCATAGGTCTATTTTTGTCCCAGCACCATGCTGTTTTTATCACTGCAGCTTTGTAACATAACTCAAAATCTGAGATTATGATATCTCTTGCTTTGTTCTCATTACCCAGGATTGCTTTTGCTTTTCTGGGTCTCTCCTGGTTCCATATGAATTTTAGGATTGTTTTCTCCAGCTCTGAGAAAAGCTGTTGGTATTTTCATTGAGATTGCATTAAATCTGTACATCAGTTTTGGAAGTGTGGCCATTTTGACAATATTAGTCTTGACTACTCAAGAACAGGGGATATTTTTGCACTTCCTGGTGTCTTCTTTTCCACAGTTCTATAGTTTTTGTTGTAGAGCCCTTTTACCTCTTTGGTTAGGTTAATTACTTACTTATTGTTATGGTTTATATATAGATGTCCCACAAGGGCTTCATGAGCTCATAGATGGGGGTTTTAGAAGGTGATTGAAATATGAAGGTAGTATAGCTGACTTGCTGTTGGGATGGATACCCTGGTGAGAGGCAGTCATTGGGGTGGGCCTGGAAATGTTTATCTTCATCCTCTGCACCTCCCTTCTCTCTGCTTCCTGTCTGCCATGCTAGGATCAGCAATTCTCCGCCATGGCCCTCTGCCTCACTGTTTCATTTTTGGAGCTGGATGACCTTGGACTAAAATATTAGCCAAAATAAACCTTTCCTTTATGCTGCAGGTGTTGGATGTTGTGTTCCAGTGATGAGGAAAGTGACTAAGATATTTATTTTCTTATGGGTCTCCTTCCATGTAATGTGATGTCCATGTGGGCCAAGACAGTCTTCTATCCTGCTGACCGTAGCATCAAAACCCCAAGGATCTACTGAAAGGCAGGGAATCTGGATGGAAAATTGGTGAACAGCTTCAGGCCAGCACCTTTACTGATATAAATTGCCCTAAGCTGGGCTGTTGTTTTCCAAAAACAAGGAATGTTCCTAAGGTATCAAAACCATAAAATTGAAAACTCTGATCTAGATCCTCAAAGTTTCTGACCTTGGCAGTCTCCAGGGCACTGCTAACTCTCTGGTATATAGGTTCTCTACTTTGGTTTATTTGAACCACAATGTATTATTTGGGTGACATAATTGCTGGAAGAGATCTTGACTCATGTTAGTTTAAGGGTATTTTTTAATGATATAAATTGCAGATTTACTACAATTTGTCAAGTATTTATGTACTTTGATTTCAGTAGTTCTGGCCATATAAGTATAATAAAAAGTATCACCCTTTTTCTTATTAGATGGGCTTTTTGAGTCATACTTAAAAATGTTTTCCCATATCCTAGATGATAGAGGAAGTCACCCATGTGTACTTGTACTATATGTATAGTTTTAATTTTTTGCACTTAAATTTGAGATACGCTTGGAATATATCATGATCTACATCCTGTTTGTGTATGGTACATGAAAAATACACTCAATTTAAAATTTCTGTGCACTTATTCAATAGTTCTAGCATCACTAATTAAAAAGTCCATTTTTCCCTTATTCATTTGTGGTGTGAATGTAATCATTATCATAAACAAAATTGCAATATGCTACAGGGTCTATTTCTGGATTTTTCCCTTCAGTTTCATTGGTCTTTTATCTATGTGTCCACGGCACTGTATTTTAAATATAAAGACTTTATGTGTTAATATGTTGTAATAGTATCTAACTCCTATACCTCACTATTTTTTAAAGGTTTCTTAACTGCTCTTGGTTATTTATTTTTCCAAATTAACTTTATAATTAATCTGTTTAGTTCTAAAGTAAAATGAAAAATCTAATAGTACTTTTGTTGAAATATCATATGATTTATAAACTATCCCAGATAAGAGTGACAGCTGGACAGTGTTAACTATTTCTATTAAAAACACAGCTTCTTCACTTTTTTATTATGTAAATATTAATTTATATACACATTTTTAAAATCACATGCAAAATAATTACAATTTGAATTTTCTTTCCGATTAGATTAAAAATGATCTTTGGTTACTAATCTTTGTTCCATTCTTCTACTCTCTACATATTAATTTCCATAGTCTGCCACATTTTGTCATTTAAAAATTTTTTATTTTAAAAATAAACTTTATTTTTAGAGCCATTTTTGATTAACACAAAAATTATGAAAATAGTAACAGTTTCTCCTTGTCCAGTTTTCTTGTTATAGCCTATATTATTATGGTATATATTGACCAAAGTCCATTCTTTGTATTCAGATTGCATTACTTTATTTTTTGGTACCAGGGATCGAACTTAGATCATTGCGCTTGCACAGCAGGCAGTGAAACCACTGAGCTAAATCCCCAGCACCTAGATTGCATTACTTTTTACCAAATGTCCTTGTTTTCTCTTAGAGGATCCTGTTCAAGATACCACATTGAATTTAGGTCATCTTAGTCTTCTCTTAGCTGTGATAAGATTTTCTCTCTGATTTTCCATGCTTCTAATGACCTTGCTTTCATTTTTAAGTGCGTTTAAAAACTGTGTTAACAATGACATGCAACACTTGGAATAGTGAGGTCATATTTGCATGAATAAATAATTATGATAAAATCTTTACTTTCTCCCATTTTTTTCCTCTGATTTTTTTTCCTCTTGATTTTTAATCAAGTGATTTCTTCATAAGAATTCCAAACTACCTTTGACTTTGAAGATGTTTTAAGCTAGCATATTTTTCCAAACAGTACTTAGTTCAAAATGAATGATTTTTAAGGATCTGAAAATAAAGTGAAAGTGAATCTGAATTTCTTTTCCTAAAATCCTCTTCACATTTGGGTAGATTTTCAGCATTCTGAACAATTTGGGATAAGTTTCAGTTCTTTTCCTTCGCTGTGTAAGTGTAAGTGTCATTTGCATTAGTAGGAGGAGCTCTAGCCCTTTGTCTCTACCATTGTTTCTCTGTTGTGAGTGTAGGTATGTGCATGTAATATATAACAAATGAAAATTTAGTTCCTCACCATTTTACTAGTTTAAGAAGTAGTTTCCTTTTAATCCATGCTTTTGAGAATGGAATTTGGATAGCTTTAGGGGTCATTCTTTGAGTTTGCTTCTTTTAGATATTAAAAAGTAAAATGACTTTTAAAGTATTTTTACATACTTGGAAGCCTGTTTATAACAACTTAATTATCTAACATTTTAGAAAACACATTGTTCTGTTTTGTGTTTTAAAATATCATCATCAGCACTCAAGAGGCTGAGGCAGGAGGATCACCGTGAGTTGGAGACCAGCCTGGAATAGTGAGGTCAAGGCTAGCTTAGACTATATAGACACTGTCTTTCCCCTCCCCATTAACTTTATTGGTACATTTTAGGTATAAAAGACAGTTACATTCATCATTGGGATCTTGTACCATTACATGAGTATCTTGGTTCTTATTCTTTTCCCCATTCCCCTGCCCTCCCTTC
>NW_004624742.1:32889331-32977610 GCF_000247695.1 Heterocephalus glaber | reverse complement strand
CCAAATGAATTTTTGGATTATTTTCTCTAGTTCTGTGAAATATACTGTTGGGATTTCAATTGGGATTGCATTAAATCTATATAGCAGCTTTGGAAGTATGGCCATTTTCACTATATTGTTTCTTTCTATCCAGGAACAAGGAACGTCTTTCCATTTTTTTATATACTCTTCAATTTCTTTTTTCACAGTGCTATAGTTTTCAAGGTGGAGGTCTTTTACTTCCTTCATTAGATTGATTCCTAGATACTTCATTTTTTTGGATGCTATTGAGAAAGGAATTGTTTCCCCAATTTCTCTCTCAGTGAGTCTGTTATTTGTGTACAAGAAGGCTATGATTTGTTGAGTGTTGACCTTGTATCAAGCTACTCTACTCTATCTGTCAATTAAATCTAGAAGTATTTTGGCAGAGTTTTGGGGTCTTCTATGTAGAGTATCATGTCATCAGCAAATAATGACAGTTTAACTTCTTCCTTTCCTATCTTCTTTCCTTTTATTTCTTTTTCTTGTCTAATTGCTTTGGCTAATGCTCCTAGAACTATATTGAACAGGAGTGGTGATAGTGGACATCCTTGTCTTGTTCTTGATTTTAGCATGAAAGATTTCAGTTTTTGACCATTTAGTATGATGTTGGCTGTTGGTTTTTCATAGATAGCCTTTATCAGGTTGAGATAAAAGACCATATAGTCCAATTTTCTGTAGGGTTTTTATCATGAATGGGTGTTGGAGTTTGTCAAACACTTTTTCTACATCTATTGAGATGATCATATGTTTTTTGTCCTTGACTCTCTTAATATAGTGTATTACATTTATTGATTTACATATGTTGAACCATCCTTGCATTCCTGTGATGAATCAACTTGGTCAGGGTATATGATCTTCTTGATTATCCTCTGTATTCTATTTGCCAGTATCTTATTGAGGATTTTTGCATCTATGTTCATTAGGGAGATTGGCCTGTACTTCTCTTTGTTGGTTGGGTCTTTCTCTGCTTTTGGAATCAAAGTAATTCTTGCTTCCAGGAATTAATTTGGGAGTCTTGCTTCCCTTTCAATTTCATTAATGAGTTTGAGAAGTAGTGGCATTAGCTTTTCCCTAAATTTCTTGTAGAATTCAGCAGTGAAGCCATAAGGACCTGGGCTTTTCTTTGTTGGTAAGTTTTTAATTATGTTTTCAATTTCACTGATTGAAATTGGGGTGTTTAGAATTTTTATATCTTCTTTGTTCAACTTTAGTATTTATATGTATCTAGGAATCTGTCTATTTCTTCTGTGTTATCCATTTTATTGGAGTACAAGTTCTTGAAGTAGGCATTGATGATCCTCAGGATTTCTGCTGGATCTGTTGTGATTTCACCCTCTTCATTCTTAATTGCATGGATGTGAGCCTTTCCTTTCCTTTTTTGATAAGGTTGGCTAAGGGTTTGTCAATTTTATTTATTCTTTCGAAGAATCAACTCTTTGATTTGTTGATTTTTTTGTATCATTCTCTCAGTCTCCATTGAATTGATTTCTGCTCTGATCTTTATAATTTCCTTCCTTGTATGAGCTTTGGGTTTCTCTTGCTCTTCTTTTTCTAAGAGCTTGAGGTTCAGCATTAGGTTGTTTATTTGCACTCACCCTGTTTTCCTAGTATGGGCATTCACTGCTGTGAATTTCTCTGGTAGAACTGCTTTCATTGTGTGCCATAGATTCCTGTATGTTGCTTTGCATTATCATTTAATTGTAGAAACTGTCTAATTTCTTCTTTAATTTCCTCTGTGACCCATCAGTTGTTCAGGAGAGTGTTATTCAATTTTCATGTGTTTGTGAAGTTCTTACGGTGTCCTATCCTTTTGATCTTCAGTTTAATTACATTATGGTCTGATAATGTACAGGGGATAACTTCAATTCCTTTGCATTTATTTAAACATGCTCTATAAGCTAGCATTCAGTCTATTTTGGAGAATGACCTGTGTGCAGCTGAGAAGGATGTGTGTTCTGATTTTCTGGGTGGAACACTCTGTAGACATCTATTAAGTCCATTTGTTCAAAAGCTTGGTTCACTTCTAATATTTTGTTGTTGATTTTTTTCTAGATGATCTGTCTATTTGTAATACCAGGTTACTGAAGTCCTTCACTACAATTGTATTAGTGGTTCTTTGGTTTTTCATGTCCATTAATTTTTTTTATATAGCTGGTTGCACTAGTATATATTTATGACTGTCATCTCTTCCTCTTAGACTGTTCCCTTTCCAAGGATGTATTGGCCTCCTTTGTTGCTCTTAATTAGTTTTGGTTTGAAATTTACTTTGTCTGCAAATAAGATAGCTACCCCTGCTTTTTTCTGGGTTCCTGTTGCATGGAGAATTGTTTTCCATCCTTTTACTTTCAGTCTATGAATTTCTTTATGAATTAAGTGTGTTTCTTGTATACAACATATTGTTGGATTTTGCTTCTTCTTTTTTTGGGGGGGAGATTTTGCTTCTTAATCCATTCTGCCAGTCTATTTCTTTTGATTGGTGAATTGTGGCCATTAACATTGACAGTTATAATTGATATGTAATGACTTATCCTTGTCATGATATTTTCCTGTTGTCGGCTCTTTTATTTTTCCCCCTTTCCCTTTAATTCCTTGCCTTGCCTAATGGCTTTCCTCTGTTGGGCCTCAAGGAGTTGTGGTCCTCATTGTCTTTTTCTAGGATATTGTTTAGAATTGTTTGGAGTGCTGGTGTAGTATTCATGAAATTTCTCAGGTGTTCTTTGTTGTGGAAGCATTTTATTTCCTCATTGGTTTTGAAAGATAGTTTTCCAGGATACATCAATCTAGATTGGGAGTTGTTTTCTTTTGGGGCTTGAAATACTTCACTCCAGGCTCCCCTTGACTTGAGAGTTTGTGTTGAAAAGTCTGCTGTGATTCTGATGGACTTTCCTTTGTATGTGATTTGTTCCTTTTCTCTAACTGCTTGTAGTATTTTGTTGTTTGGTTGGGTTTCTGAGATCTTGACTATTATATGTCTATGTGTAGATTTTTTTTTGATCATGGCTAGTTGGAGTCCTATATACCTCACTTATCTGTATGTCAAATTCTTTTCCTCTGCTTGGGCAGTTTTCTGTCATTACTTCTGTGAACAGTTTGTTATGTCATTTGTATTTTCTCCTGCTTTTTCATGGACTCCTATCAGTCTTATGTTATTCTTCTTTGCATCATCTAGCAGCTACAGGATTGATTTCTCATGGTCCCTTAGTATTTTTAAGAAATCTCTCTTTTCATGGTCACTAACTGCAATCCTGTTTTCTATATCTGATATTCTGTCTTCACATTGGCTCATTTTGCTGCAAATACTTTCAATGGAGTTTTTAATCTCCTGTATACCTTGTTTGAATCTGTTTCATGGATTCCATTTCTTTCCTATGCTGGGCATTCATGGCTTCCATCATGGTCCTGAGCTCATTCTTTTTTTTTAATCTATTTATTAGAGTGTCTAATCATATCTTTCATTCTGCTCACCATCTCTCCAGTTATCTGGGAAATTATTTCTGTTTTGAATTTTTCTAGAGCCTCATTCATCTGTTTTGTTACTTCCCGTGTTATCAGTTCAGGGTGTCCAGGTGGTTGATTATCAGATTTTTCCACCTCGTTGCCCCCAGAATTTGCCTTTGGTGAGCTGACAGTCTGGGTTTGTGCTTTGTTTAAGTGCCTTCTCATTTCTATTTTTGTTGTTTGTGATGTTTTTGGTTTAATTCCTGGGTTGATACTTCAATATTGCTTACTGTGAGTATCTTTATTGTTTGTATTTAGAACCCTTGCAGAATGATTGCTTCTCAGAAGTTAGAAAATGACAATTTGTGATAGCTATTAATCTGTCACCTTTAACCTTGTGGAGTAGATCAAAATCAAGGACCAGCCCAAAATATGTTTGTAGTAAATAAACCCTTCAATATACCAAAATTATCCTTTGGGATGAGGACTTAGAAAGAGTTTAGGAGGGAGGGATAGAGAGATAGAAGGAAAGGGAAAGTTTAGGAGTGAGGCTAAAGGACACAGAAAGATCATACACACTTTGGAAAACTGTTGAAGACAAGAGGAAAAGATGGAGTGAAGAAACAAAGACAAGAACAGAACAAACTAACAGGAGTAGGGAAGCTGGAAACTGTATTCACTTTCCTATAAAAATAATGACAATGAAGAGAAGGAAAGATAGAGAAAAAAATCCAAAATAGGATAGGAACAGAAAGGGAGAGAAATAAAGAACAAGAAGGGAGAGAGAGAGAGAGAGAGAGAGAGAGAGAGAGAGAGAGAGAGAGAGAGAGAATGAATTTCTTTTTAAAAAGGGCCTCCTTCAGGGTATGGCTCTGCTGTCACAGTAGACAACATGGGCAGCAGTGTGCAGATCTAAGTCAATTAGACACAGCAAGCCAACCATAGTCCACTGAGGCTCAGGCTGATTTCTGGCTGCAAGGCCCAAGATGAGCTACCTGACCTCCTGGAGGATTGAGCTCTACAAGGTTCTACTCCAGGTTCCAGCTGCCCTTCCCCGAAGCAAGTCCAGGTTCCAATAGGAGGTCCTGATCCTACCAACTTACCAAACATGGTGGTCCAGTGCATCTTTATTGCAGAGATTTTCTTCACTTTCCCAGTGGGTTTCAAGGAGCCTCAGAGAGGCCCTCTCTGCTGTTCACTTCTGCTCTATCTTCTGGAGCACAGAACAATGGTCTTTATGGCCCAGGTGCCTCTGAGGTGCAGATCCAGATCCCAGCACAGCCCATGCAGAGGTCCAGAGGTGCGGCCCTTGGGGAAGTCCAAGGGGCATGGCCTGTGCAGCAGTCCAGGGCCCCATGCAGTGGTTCTGGGGGCAGCTGGCCCTCCTCACAGCAGTGCCAGGGAGTTGGGGTAGTCCTGGGCCCTAACCAATAAGATTTGAGTGGGTGTACCACAACAAAGTCTTAAAATATCCTCCTATAGTTGAAGTTTCCATTACCATGAGCAGACCCTGCCTTAAGGAGCCAACTGGATTCAGAGTAAGAAAAACATAGAACAGATCTCAACCAAAGCTACAGTTTAGAGCCAAACCCAACTGAGAACAGTAAAAGCTGCCTTGGCTCCTACCTGTGGACCTGAGCATACATGACCATTGTTATGAATTGCTGAGTACTGGATGGTTTGTTACACAGCAGCATTTATTACAGTAGCTGGCCAATACAGAGAAGGAAGTTTAGAGACAAGAAAGCCAGTTTGAAGATCACTAAAATCTCTGTGGTGAGATAGAATGATGGTCTGATGAGCATGAGAACACAAGAAATGAAAGTAGACAGTTGGAAAGACATGAAGGAGGAATAATTTAAAGGATCCCATTATTGTTTGGATATCAGAGTTAGAGAGGAGGAAAGTTTCTAGCTGATGTAATTGGAAGAGTGGAGGGGTCTTCTGTGAGACACAGACCACAGCAGAAGAACAGGATGAAGGTCCTGCTTTGGACATATTGCAGCTGAGCTGCAGATACATGGCCAGGTGGGAGGTCCATGACATCCCCCTGTTCATCCTCACAATGAGGACAGCACCATGTACTTCCTGATGTTGTGAAGAATGATCAAGGAAACATAAACAAAAGGGCTTTGAAAAGCACACCCTGCCAATAAGCTCTGATAATTACTGAAATGAAAGCACTCAAACTTTTATTTTCATCCTGCCAGATGTAAAGTGCACATTCTAATTTTATTTTTGAAACTGTTACTGAGCTTGTTGCTAGTCACACATCCTTTTTAATTTTCCTGAGAAGGCAGAGCTAACATTTCTGAGAAACAATATAAGTATGCATATGTTATATTATATGCCAACATAACATTATGTACTATTTTTCAAAGACTTACCCATAAGAAGCAGAATTTGGAGGAAAAAAATCATAGGGCTGATGGGCAGAATAACCAAGTTACCTTCTTGTGTGACCTGGGACAAACCATGTAAGCTCTCTAGCCCTCTTATTTGTCGTTTGTGAAGTGAAGATTTTCAGTTTTTAACTTGTAAGATGTCTCACATAAAATGATGGATTCTCTTAACATTTTCAGCTTTCCTTACCTCCTACTGATGATAACTCTTTGAATTTTATCTTTTATGTCTCACTTGCCAGCAACTTCTCTTTTGGAGTGAATTCAGCTGGTCTGACTGTTTCTTAGGTCCCAGGCAGGGAAACTTATTTTCATGCATGTCTGAATGATGAGGATCTAGAAGAGGTTTGATTGCTTCACTCCTGTGACTGCAGCAGGATTCCACTTACCACTTAGTCAGGTGGTAATGAGGGGCCTTGGCTTGGGCACTGTGGCTGCCATCTGGCAGGTGGCATTATATGCTCACCTGGCAGACAGAGCCAATTAGCTATACCTGCACCTCCCAGGAGGCCTTCCTGTGCATGGTGGCTGAGCCCCCACAAAACCCTGATGAGCCCCCACAAAACCCTGGGAGGGGAGGAGCACCTCATTTCTCTCTGGTTCACAGAGCTAGAAAAGGCTAGGATCTTGGGGTCAAAGAACTGCCCCATGGACACTGTATTCATCATAAAGGCAGGTGCAGGGTCGCTGGCAGAAAGGGGCAACTGGATTTATTAGAAAGCATATCAAGAAAGAGACTTAAATGTCCATAAATATTTTTAAATGAACCATGTAATATCTATATGAAGGGACAAATGCAGTTGGGTGATCGGGACCTAGAACCTGGGCTTGAATTGTAGCTTTGCCACTTTTCAGCCTTATGACCTTGGCAAGGCAATTGACTTCTTTGATTTCTCAGTTTCCTTATTCATGAATTGAACATAATAAGAGTTCCTCCTCACACAGTGCTTGGGAATAGTAAGTTAGTTAATATATGTAAAGATTGGTGCATAGTAAATGCTAAGTGTTAGCTGTGAATATTAGACCCATTAAAGATGATGCATAAAAATGAATATTTTTCATGCCAAGGAGAAAATTCTTGACATGCAATGAACTGAGAATATATACATAATAATTCTTATTCTATATCTATGCAAGGATGAAGGCAAGGATAGAAATTTTCTTTAGATAGATGTGTTTTATTTTCTTCTTATGTATACTTTCAATTTTCTAAAATTTCTATGCAATTCATAATATTTTATAATTAGAAAAGTTCATTAAAATTTAGTAAGAAGAAAAGAGACAGTAAACAAAACTAAAAAGAAAACCTTGGCAAATATCTGCACACTTCTGAGTGATTTTAACTTTTCCAAGTTTCAGTTTGATCATCTATATTATGGTGATTGAAGTAACAGTGGTACCCACCTCATAGAGTAAATTCCAAAAAAGCAAATAATAAAATTTACTCAAAATCAATGTCAATAATAAAGTCTTTCATAACTGCAATAGTATTACCAAGGTTATCTCCAGAGAGCGACAAAAACACAAAGAAACATGTCAGTTCTCAGAGTCTAGATTAGGAAAAACTCAGAGGCCCTTGGAAGTCCATACTAGGTTACTTTCCCCTGCAGATTCATTCCCTCCTGCTTGAAGCAGGCCTGAAATTCAAGGACCAATCACAGGAAAGCCAAAGAAACCTATTAAATAAGGTTTAATTATTGGGAGAACTGAGTTCCAGCCTAGGCTGGGGGAAGTCACTCTTACAGGTGGATGTCAGTGTTCAACTCGACCTTGCTGAGTACAGTCTGAAGTTCACTGGTGGGCAACACCTACCCCACATTTATAATCCTTTGCATGGTTCTTGGGAGCAAAAGATCACAAATCCACAGGCATTTGTTTTCTCACATGACTGAAGTTTAGCTAATATCCAGTGATTTAAAAAGGGCTATTGAAATAACAAACTAAAAATAATTGTGTTAGAGTTCGCTGCAGATTCTCATCAGTATTCTACTAAAATATCTGGCTGTCACTTGATGCTTGACAGCACTGCACAACTCCTACTCTATGTATCTGTTCATTGCAATTTCAGCAATTTTTGGAAATGGTACTTTGTTATCAATGAATCATTAGTTTTGTCTTCATTTAGATCCAGTTTTTGATTGCTGCTATACTTGATTTTTAATTAGAAATTACTAATCATTTAGTTCCTCATTATCAAGTAAATTTGTTGTGGATTGTTTAGTTGATTGTTAACAGAGTGCAGCAATATATTTTTCTATCAGGACAGTTTGGGGCCTGTAATTTCTTTTTTTATTTAGGCATGACTGCATTTGATTTGGAAGATAAGTGATCTCCTCTTGCAATGTGAAAGCTGACAGACTTTCCTCCTGCTACAGGCCTGAACTTTGCATGGCTAGTGATGCTTAATCACTGTATTTATTACTGACTATTGAGTTAACTATGGGCAGCACAGGTTAACCAACTCCATTAGTGGTCAACAAAGATGCAATTGACAGAATGGCTTTGGAATTCATTTTCAGATTGAAAAAAATTGTCTCTAATTTCTATTTCACACAAAATGTATTAACTTCCATTTGTACACATGCATGCTCATGTGAGCCTGTTTTAATCTGTATTTTCCTACAAAGTTACCAAGAAGAGTGCTGTATTTTTGTTACTCACTCTGCCATCCACATATGTGCTGCTGCATGCCCCTGCTGGGAGCTGCTGGGTGTCTTCTGGTTGCTGGGTGTTGTCCGGGTGCTTGCTGCCTTGCTGATCACCGTCACCTAGGAGGTTGCTGGTGTGCTGGGCAGAGGGCTCGGAAGGAGCCAGTGGATCCCTTCTTGCCTGCTCTGCAGTGCCCGTAGCGGGTTTCTTCAGTGCCACTAGAGCACCTGCTTGCGGATTCTCCTCTTGCCTGCCAGGGAGAAACAGGTGTGTACCTCGTGACTGCTAAGGCAGAGCACTATGAGCTTGGTTGTGCAAGAGGCAGAAAGCGTTGGGCTGGTCGTGGGAACCTGGAGTCTCAGCACTGAGCAAGGCCAATTATCTGTCATTTGCCACAAACAGACCATGGTATTCTGTCTTGGGCCTTATGCTGTCTTCACCCTTCCCAGTACTCTTCCACATCTGCTCCAAAACCCTTACTGTAAGTAGTGGGCAGTGTGAAAAAGGAACACTCAGGGTCATCACATTTCTATTTACAACCCTAACAGGCATTTTCAGCATGGCATCTGAAGAAGGAAGAAAGTCAGAGGGTTCACCACTCCCAGCTGTGGCATCTCCTCAGCTCCCTCCTCAACATGTCTTCTCTCCCAGCACGCTTCTAGTTGCAGTCAATATCAAGAAAAGAAAACAAGGAAATTACTGTAGGAATGATATTAAAAATACAGATGATAAAATTAACCGAAGATCAGCCTTGTTTAATAACTCAGATTTATAAATCAAAACAATAACAAGGCATCGTTCTAAATATGGAAAACTTCTTTGAAAATAAGAAACTCAAATGCTAATGGCCACAAGAGATATAATCAATCCCTGAAGTGGGTGACCTCACAAAACATACCAAGAGTCAGGCCGCTGAAACATTTTGATGACATAGAACAACTTTAAGAGTGTGTACCCAGGAAAAGATGCAAGAGAGAAAGCAAAAATTTGAAATATTTAGTAACACTTGGATGTATTGAATATTTCTATGTTCATATGGTGGAATATATGAAGCCATGAAATAGTGATGAATAATTCTAATAATGTGAATAAATGTCAAATTATAAAAATAAGCAAAAATATGACTATTTCAATTATGTAGATGGTATGTGTAAAATGTGTAGGCACATTAAGTCTAGGAAAATGTACAAAAGAAGTTAACAGTATCTGAGGCTGGTAGAATTATATTTTTCCTATAATATCTCATAATATTCAAAATTTACTGTATAAAAAATATTATTTTTAATCAGAAAAAATGAATTTCAAAATAGTTATGCCTTGAACCTAGAAGGCACTCTATACTCTCTAGCTGTAATTATTGATATGATGGAAAAGATCCATTTCAAAACTGAACAAATTACTCTGAACATAAAATAACTGCTCCAAAGCTCATTGATTCAAATGAGGCCAAACTATAGGCAATGACTGGACTGCATGTATTTTGTCTACAGTCACCCTTTCCTAGTGGTAGCACGAGAAGAAAAGAAGGCTGAGAATGTCTCTACAAAAGCCCACGCTTACAGGGGGTACAGCCTACCGGGGATTAGGAAGAAACTTCCAGTCTGGGAATTCAGGAGCGTGGGGTCCAGTGGCTGAGAGGCTGCTTCAGAGAAAGGCCACTGGCACCAGCGTCAAAGGCTGGTGGGAACAGTGGGGTTTGGGGAGTGTGTTTGCCTTAGCTGTAGGAAGCTGACCGCGGTCTTGGTAAGGAGCGCTTCCCTGAGATCATGGGGGAGGGCTCCACGCTGAAGAGGGCAAAAAAAAGAGAGGCCACAGGAAAGAAGAGGTAGGAGTCAGAGGGTGTAGCTCAGTAGCACCCTGCCTGCCTGGCAAGCACAAGGTCCTGGGTTTGAGTTTCAGTACTGGAAAAAAAGAAAAAGAAAAGAGACAGGAACGTGGGCGTGGAATGTGGGGTTTAGACAGGCACTTGTTATTATTGTTTAAAGATCATATGGGACACACTGAAATGCCAATGGTGAGCCCTGCTTGGTGGTTCACACCTGTCAACCAGCACAATGGGAGCCTGAGGCAAGAGGATCGAAAATTGGAGTTCAGTCTGGGAAACTTAGTGGACCCAGTCTCAAAACAAAACTTTTAAATAGGGCTGGGGATAGAGCTCAGTATGAAGGTCCTGGGTCAATCCCCAGTAATGAGAAAGAAAAAACAAAACATGCCAATGGTGAAGAGCTAACTGAGGTGCAGAAAAGGCAAGCATGGCATTGACAAAACACTGAGACCCTAGGTGACATGTGAAGTCTTTGAGAAGACAGAGTAGGGGGAAATGCAGAGTAGGAGGGAAAACATTGTAATGGCATGGGTGAGTTCGCAGGCAGATTTGTGTGTTTAGTGACAGAGACTGATCAGATTGCTGACAGCCTGAGCATTTTCTTCTGATAACAAGGTGCAGTCACCTGTTAGGTCTTTGGGGAAAAGGTGAGGCAGGAAGTCTGAATCAAGAGCAAGAACTCTGAGCCAGCTGGCAGGAGGTGTGGAAGAGAGTTGATCAGAAGAGCAAGGCAGCTGGCCTGCTAAGTTGGCGAGCACAGATTTCCACGGCCTCAGCTTGGGTGGTAGAGGCTGTCCCCTGGGAGTGCCTAGCCATCCTGGAGAGGCAGAGGCCAAGACGGTAGGCCTCACCCAGGATGGGACTTTGCAGATAAGCACAGTGGAGGATGGACAGAAGGACTGGACAGAAGTTCCAAGTCAGTATGTGACAAATGGGTCTTGCAATCAGAGGAAGGGTGTGAGTTCCCTGGCCTCGAGAAATTTAAACTACATTTGGCTGGATACAAATGGCACCGATGGTAAGGTTGACCATGGGTGTAGGGTTGATGTGAAGGGGGTCAGTGGCAGCCCCTTCAGGGAGATACAAAGGAGAGAAGGGATCATGCACAGCTTCCAGGTGCTGCTCGACTCTGTTCCTTGATCTGAGTGTTCAGTAAGCGACAGACTTCTGACATGCTCTTTTACATAAATGAAGATATAGTTCTCTAAAGTGTTAAAAGAATTGGTCTAAAATTTAAGTAAATAACAGAAAACAGCATACAACTAAATGTCAAGTAAATATAACAAAAATTAGTACTAATTGGAGTTCAGAAAAGAGAAATATCTATGGTCTGCAATGGCAACAAAAATAATTGCATTACTGAATGTTGAACTACATTAAACTACACGAGAATCACAATATGGCCATTTATATACCATATAACTGTATTCCCAAATCAATTATCAGCAGTTACTCATATTCTCATTTTAGGAAGAAGAAATTAAGGTTCAGAAAATTCATATGATTTATTCAGTTCTACTGCCTTTTCTGTAATGGACCTAAGATTTAAACCCAAGTCTACCTGATGGGTTCAATCTGAGATCCTATTGCCCATAGAATTGGGGGGTGTGCAGGAATGTTTGGGGAATGTGAGAAGCAGGCCACCAACGAGGAAATGCACAATTCAAAGGCAAAAATGGTCTTAGGGCAGAGTTAATGAACTCTTTTGGCTGTAGTAATCACCTTCAAAACTCTTTCCAGGGCAGTCTCAGGACTGAATTGCTGAGAAGTTCCAAGGTGAATCTGTTTACCTTTTAAAGCAGCCACAGTATATGAAAAAAAAAAAAAAGACCTGTTCAATCTGTTTAAAATAAAAGCTGTATTTTTAAAAAATACATAGCACTTTAAAATTAGCATGAAAATTGACTCTCCAGCTGAGAAATGGCCTGTGTCTTCAGTTAGCACGAACAATCCCTCAATGAGCATTTGTTGTTCACTTGCTCACAGACACACAGCTCTTTCTACCAGGCTCCTGGGTGAGCTACCTACTGGAAATAGAAATTTTCCATTTCAAAAGAAAGAGGGGAAATGCCATCAATAGTGTCTTGGAGAGGAGACACAGCTGGCTTCCATGTACGTACTTCTAACCTCAATGGCTGCTCCAGGAACCATGAGAGTTTAGGGACATCCAGGAAGCAGAGGAATTAGAGGATCACTGAGGTGCTGAGGATCATAACTGAGGGGAAGTGTCCAGTTGTAACTCTCTCACCCTGGGCTCTTGCTGGAAGCCAGCTCTCTTGTCGAGCTCAGGGTCAGTGTGCAGCAGAATCCCCTGCTCCAGAGAGTGAGGCGGCCCCTAACCCCATGTTACCCCACCTCGCCAGCCCTCCTGTTGGAGGTGGATTACATCCCTGCCAAGAGCAGAGTCTCAGATGGAGGACCCAAGGGCTCAACGAAAGGTCACCAGATGCCATCCTAAAGGTCTGCCAGCCTTGGCAGCAACTAAGTGCCACCAATCTCCAGCAGTGTGGACTCACAAGCCCTAGTCCTCTGGACCAGGCAGCCAGAGAGCGCCACACTGCAAGGGGGTCTGATTCCCTCTGGGGGAGCCCTTGTCTAATTTGGAAGCCATAAGAGATTATGGACACAACCAGGCTTTTCCTTTTTGCAAAAACAGTAGCAAATAAAATAGGAAAGAAGAGGGACTACGGCTGAAAAATCTCGCCAAACTCCACAATGAAGCTGAAATGGGAAGCCAGTGGTAATCTATGTATCAAATGTTATTGTAACAAAGGATGATGGTTTTTCCTTTTGCTTTTGTTTTCTTTCTGTGCCATGAGGCTGTACAGTTAATCCTTACCATAGAAATATGGTCTGCAGAAAGATCTTAAAAGTATGCTAATTTAACTCCCAAACCTAGGCCCGAATCATTCCTTCATCATTTTAATCATACCCGGTAATATGTTCTAAATGTTTGGTTGTGTCTGTCAGTCACCACACAGAAATTCACATCAATTTTTTCAAGTTATCCCAACAATCTGCACAGCGGGCATTGTTGTCACCACTGCAGGGGTAAAGAAAGGGGTTAAGGAACTGTCCAAGGTCATCTTTCAGCAAGCAGAGTTCTAGCACTGGCAACACTGGCAACAAGATAGCACAAGGGAGTGAGGCTCGGCTGGTCTCTTCCCCACCTTCCCGTCCGCTGCCGTCTCAGGACAGGAAACAGGGCGGTCAGGAAGCCCCAGGGCCTGGTGTCCTGGGTTTCGGCCAGTCAGAGCCCATACATAAACAAGTCCTCTCGGAAGGCCGGCCGGCCGAACTTTACTCCTCTGCTTTCTCATCTCCACTGCTAAGGAGATTTCCTCAGGCAAGAGCTCAGCGCCTCACAGCAACTGTTCAGGGCTCTGGGTTTTCATAATTCAGCTCTCGCCCACAGCGCTGAGGTCTGCTTGGATCCCCGCGGACAGCAGATGAAAGCGATCACCACGCAGCTCATCAGAGGCCATGCAAGCTTCACCGTCTGTGGACACACAGGCCTCCCACGAGCAGCAAAGGCCACAGGAAGCGTCGCTCGGCCGCGGGCCACAGTCACTGTCCTTCCCCGCTCTCTGCCTGATAACCGCGCCTGGCTTCACCGCGTCTTTTCTCCCTGAGGCCCAAACATCTCCATTCACCGTATTTCTGTGATTTTCCCCAACTAACCATGACAACAGGCGATTGGGATAGAAGGGAAACCGAGTAAACAATCCCCCGAATGTCCAGGAAGCGGCTGCCAGACCCCTAGTTCGTGAGCAGCTGGCCGGTGCGGTGCCCCTCTGGGCTGGGCCTTCCTGGTCGTCTCCGCTGGCGTCCGTCTTCTGCTTGGTCTCCAGGTGGCAGGCAGGCCGCTCAGGACGGCGTGAGAAGGTCTTCCCCTGCTCTTCCCCCGTGACCTGCTCTTCTGCGTCCCTCGCCATCAGCTGGACCTCCACAGCAGTCACCGGCCTGTGGTTCAGCAGCTGCAGCTTTTCAGCTTTGCTCAGTTTGTGGCTTTTCATGGCTGTGAGAAATTCTCTGACAATCTCAGGACTCTGGTGTCTGCATGGAGTTTTTGATGAGTTCTTTAATGTTTCCTGGTGACGATGTTCAAGTTCTGCTGCCTGGCACTGTTTATTCTTCCCACTCTCTAGGCTGCTCTTTCAGATCAGTTAATAACTGGAACACCCTGTAGTTACAGAGCAGCGCAGAATTTGCATCCTTCACTTCCATGGCGCCCCGCCTTATCGCGGACAAGGAGACCTCGCTGCGCAACCGCGGAGAACCCAGTCTCCTGCTCGGCTGCGAGTCGCGGTGCAGGTCCGGAGAGCAGCAGTGCAGGCTGGGTGCTGTAGAGATCTTTCCTTTTTATGCAGGTGTTTATCGCTATAAACTTTTCTCATAGCTCTGCTTTGCTATATGTTTTTTCCATTTTCATTTGTTTCAACAAATTTTAAAATTTATTTCTTAATTCCTTCATTGATCCATTGGTTATTGAGAAACATATTGTTAAATTTCCATGCATTTATATAGTATCCAGTTTTTCTTGTTGATTATTCTAGTTTTATTGCATTTTGGTTGGAAGGTTATTCAGTATATTTACATTTTAAATAATATTGTTGAGACTTGTTTTGTACATTACCATACAGTCTACCCTGGAAAGTGTCCCATGTGCTTTTGAGCAGAGCGTATATTCTGAAATTATTGCATGAAATATTCTGTAGAAGTCTATTAGGTCCAATTGTCTCAAGTACGGTTTGACTCCATTTCTTTGTTGATTTTCTGTCTGGATGATCTATCTATTGCTGAAAGAAGAGTGTTAATATCACCTATTATTATTGTATTATATTCTATATCTTCCTTTGGGTCTATCCATTCTTTTGCATCCTTAGGTGCACTGATATTGAGTGAATATATATTTAGAATTATTATTTCTTTCATCCTACTGAATTGAATCTTTAACATTATACAATGACCTATTTTGTCTCTTGTTTATTTTCAGTTGATTTTTTCCTGATATAAATGGAGATGCTTCTGCTTTCTTTTTCATTCCAGTTGTGTAAAATATCTTTGTCCATCCCTTAGCTTTCAGTGAGTTTCTTATAAGCAGGAAATACTTGAGTCTTGTGTTTTAATCCATTGAGTCATTTTATGTCTTTTAATTGGAGAATTTAGTCTATTTACAATTAAGGTAATTGATAATAAAGATCTTATTTAAAAACAAAAAGATTGGTACAAGGCCAAAGCACTTGCTCCTCAGTCTCACACCTATACTTTACAAACTATCTAGCATTAAACAACAGGACTTTTATTCTGTTTCTTTTTTAAAACTTGAATCCATTTTTAATGAAAGGCACCTGGCCCGTCCTTAACCTGGTCTCTGCAAAACACCCAAGTGGCCATCTAGCCATTCAATCCTGTGTAAGTTTCCAGAGACAGGGATGTTATTATATTCCCCAAATCATTCCCAAAGTAGCTCTTTCTTTCCTCATAACATTAACCAAAATTTTGACATTAATTAAAATAATAAAAGTTCATGTTCGGGGCATTTGCACTGCAGTCTTTTAGGATAAAACTGGTTTCTCAAATTTGGATGCCAAATTAGTACCCAATTCACTGAGCAGGGTACTTTAGTATAATGTACTTTTAACTTACAAAAGAATGATATCTCGATATGTCTACTCTCCTGCAACCTATCTTCACTTTATGCAGTGTTGTAGGGATCAACACAGTTGTTACTACCCTTTTAATTGGGGTTGCCTTGAGCATCCAATATACCCATTATATTCAGTGTATTGTCTTCAAAGATTTCATAGTTCAGTCTGGAAGCAGACAAACAAAAAATTATAATAGAGTATGATAATTTGGGGGGGCGTACCGGGGATTGCACTCAGGACCTTGTGCTTGTGAGGCAAGCAGTGATACTACTGAGCTAAATCCCCGGCCCCTTGAGTATGATAATTTAAAAAATGAAAGTTATGTAAAAAGATATATTGAACAATAGAGAAGGGTCAAACCAATCTACTTAAGGAAGACAGAAATGACTCCATGAAGAAATCAACACAAAGCACCAGCCATTAGAGGAAATAGGAGATGGAAAAAGATCCCACGCAGAGTGATGAGCAGGTTCTTTGAAGAATAGCAGCAACTCTTCACTCCAAACCTCAGACTACTGGCACATAATCATGCAGGATGCTGGATGGTAAAGCAGATACTTGTATCACTCTGAACCTATCGAACTGGAACCTCTGAAACAGGAAAACAAACTTATATTTTTAGAAAACATCTCAAGGGTGTGGTATGGGTCAGTGGTGAGTGCATGTTTTTTAGCAAGCACTAGAACCTAGGTTCAGTGCCCGGCACCACAAAAAACAATAGCATACACTTAGAAAATATCTCAGATGGTTCCTATGTATACTGAAGTTTGAGAAAACAGCATAAAGAATAAAAAAGAAAAGCATTTTCCAAAATTTAACTGAATTTATTCATAATTTCAGGTAGTAATCTATACTGGTCATAGCTATGGGCTTTATGTTCAAAAGACTTGACTTTGAATCTCAGCCCCGAATATAATTAATGTATTTATTTATATTATAATTAATATAACTATATAATTATGTGACTTTTGACAAATTATTTCCCATCTTTGATTTTTAGCTTCTCATCTGTGAGATCAGAAAAATAATATATATCAAGATAAAGCACATAAAATCCTGATCACTCAGCCTGGTGCCCAGTGAGCCCTCAACAAGTAGCAAGTGTACAATCTTACTCATGTTAAAGTCTTCCTCGATACAAACACCTTGTTCATCCCCAGGTACAGAAGAGGTGCCCTTTCCTCTGACTCCCAAACTTTCTTAATGGATAGGCAAAGCCAAAATTGAGAACAAGGTGTTATGGTAGATAGGTACTAAAGAAAGTCAATTTAAGCAATGAAAAAAAAACAGTTAACTATTCTGGTCACTTTGTTAACTAATCACAGTAAATATAAATTCTAAATTCACCTATTTTGAAAAGCAAAGAAGATTAGTCAGTGTTAAAATCAGCTCTTGTGAATCAGGACTCCTAATTTTACAGCAAAACCCCAAACACTGTTGCATCACAGTACCCCACAGGCATTATTCCCAGGAGTCTCCCGACCAACCATGCAACTTTTAGGTATTTGAGTCAACCTTTACTGCTCTGAAATTTAATCTTTTATACTCACAATCTCCCTTGTTTGCCTTCTGCAAGTTTAAACAAAATCACTCTGGAACTTCATGGCCCCTTCAGCAATGTGCTCAGTGCTTATAGGCACAATTTCTAAGCCAGGATGCTACATGAAATTCTCCCTCTGCACCAGCCCTGAATGCATATTCCTGTTTTTTGGGAATGGCAACATATTGCTATGATATTTTGTCTAATTTAGTTAACTTAGGGATATATGTAGAAATTGTGGATTTTAAAAACTGAACTATACAAATATAAACTTGTGTTATCTCAAAATTGTAATGGGATAAACTAAATGCAGCAAGGTATTAGAATTTTTCTTTATTCAAAGTTTTCATGCACATGCACAGGAACTTTTATTTTATTTTTTTGTTACACCAAAGGAAGATTATACAGCTTTAAATATTTAAAAAACCTTCCCCAGTTGGCAATAAAACACAGATATCTTTATACATCAATACTTATGTCTCTACAACAACATTTTAAATGTATATACAGTACTTTGTTGTATTGACAAATTTATTTAACTCATCCTATACTTTTGAAGGTTTACTTTATTCCCGAAGTTTCAATGAATTTAAATATTGCTGCTTGTGATGGTTGATTGATTGTCTCAATTTGAGTAAGAAACACCCAACTAGCACCTGCCTGGCAAAAAAAGAGAAAAGAAACACTCAAGTAAATTGGCTTACCATAATTCTGGGTGTGGAAGACCCACCCTAGAAAGCATTATCACTAGAATGACATAAAAAGAAAATAAAGAAAGAAGGATCATTTCTGTTTCTTTGGAGGCCCTCCAGTGTTTGCCTTCATCTTGGATGTCACCTCCTGTCTTCTAGCAAAGGTTCTTCAACCCCCGGCACAGACTCTTCAGCCTTCTGGTGCAGGTCCTTCAGCCTCCAGCCCAGAACCTTTGGCTTTCCATCCCAAACACTTTGCCCTCCTGATATGGACACCCATGGGACACTAACGTGAGCTCCAAGCCTTCAACTGCGTCCTTTGTATCCCCAATGCACAGACAAACCTTTTGCACTCTTCTACACCCAAAGCTGTGAGTGGCCATTGTAAGCCAGTCTTGTTAATTCTTATATATTTGTATATCTTGTATTAAATCTGTTTCTCTAGTAAGTACTGACTGATACAGAATTAGGTACCAGGAGTGGGGTCACTGCAGTACCTCTAATTGATCATATGGCTCAGAAACTTTTCTGACTGGCTTGGGAGAAGAATTTGGAAGAAACTGGGGATGCAAGCTGAAGAAGAAGCCCTGGAAGGCCTTTAGTTGGACTTAATGGAAGATAATGCTCAAAGCTCAGAAGACCAGAATTCTGATAGAAATGCAGCTGGTAAAGACCAGTTTCAGAAAGTTTCTGCTGGGAAGAAGAATTGCATTTGTTGTTGAACACAAGAAAATAAGTATTATGCTTTTTCAGAAAGTCTGTCTGCATTTTTCTCCTGTCCTGAGACTTTGCCCGAGACTGACATTAAGTGTAGCAGACTAGTTAATCTTGCAAAATAAATTTCAATAAAGTCTAATGTTGAGGTGATGGTGTGGCTACTGTTGGGGGCTTTTAGTGAGATCTATGTTGAGAATCAAGAGCAAAGAACCCAGCAGAATGATTTAAACCATTTGATTTTGGCTAGAAAGGAAGTTCCAGTAAAGTAAAGGCCTGTAAAGATCAGAGGAGAACTTGGTTGCTGAGAAGGAAAAGGAACATAGAAAAGATGGCCAGAGCATACTTCCAAAACTACTATACAGATTCAATGCAATCCCAATTGAAATCTCAACAGTATATTTCACAGAACTAGAGAAAACAATCCAAAAATTCATTTGGAATTAGAAGAGACCTAGAATAGCAAAAGCAATTCTAGGCAACAGAGACATGGCAGGGGGTATCACAATCCCCAACTTGAAACTATACCCACTGTGATAAAAAAAAACAGCATGATAATGACAAAGAAACAGACCCAAGGACCAGTGGAATACATTAGAAGATACAGAAACAACTCCAGACATACTCAACTACCTCATCTTTGACAAAGGAGCCAACCATCCTCACTGGAGGAAAGATAGTCTGTTGAATAAATGGTGTTGGAAAAACTGGATTTCAACCTGCCAAAGATTAAAACTAGACCCCTATCCTTCACCAAGCACTAAACTAAAATTGAAGTGGATCAAAGATCTGAATATTAAAACAGAAACACTAAGCTTGCTGGAAGATAAGTTAGGCAGAACTCTCGAAGACACTGGCATAGGAAAAGATTTTATGAACAAAACCTCAGTAGCACAGGAACTAGCACAAAGAATCAACAACTGGGATCTCATCTTATTAAAAAGCTTCTGCACTGCAAGAGAAACCACCAACAGAGCTAAGAGACAACCTACAATGTAGCAAAAAGTTTTTTACCAGCTGTACGTCAGTCAAAGGACTACTATCTAGAATATATAAAGAACTCAAAAAGATCAGACTCCCCAAAAATCAAAGACCCAATTCAAAAACGGGCATCTGAAATGAACAGACATTTCTCAGACAAACAAGTAAAAGCAGCAAATAAACATATGAAAAAACGTTCAACATCACTGGTTATTTGAGAGATGCAGATGAAAACAACACTGAGATTTCACCTCACCCCAGAAAGAATGGCTGCTATCAAGAAATCAGCCAATAACAAATGCTGACTAGGGTGTGGGGAGAAAGGAACCCTTCTCCATTGTTGGTGGGAGTGCAGACTGGTGCAACCACTGTGGAAATCAGTATGGAGATACCTCAAAAAACTAGAATTAGAGGTCCCATTTGACCCAGCTATCCCTCTGCTGGGAATCTTTCCAAAAGAATTAAAAGAATCATATCACAGGGATACATGTGCACCTATGTCTATAGCGGCTCAGTTTATAATAGCTAAAATTTGGAAACAGCCCAAATGCTCATCAGCTGGAGACTGGATAAAGAAGATGTGGTTTTTTAATAAAATGGAGTACTACTCAGCCATAAAGAATGAGAAGCTAGAGGCATTTATAGCTAAATGGCTGTACATTGAGGCCATACTCTTAAGTGAAATGAATAGGACACACATTTGTAAATACCAAATAGTTTCTCTTTTGTGAAAAACTAAAAGTGTAAATAAGGTTTAAATGGTATAATTGATAATGGGAAACAGGGAGTAAAGGTCTAAAGGAGCAGGGGAAGTGGGAAGGGTAGGGGAAAGGAAAGAAGAGAAAAGAAAAAATATGAGAAAAGGAAAAAATCGAAGCAAAGTCTCTGTAAATAGGGAAGGGTGGAGGGGGTGAAGAGAGGGCAGGGAAATGGGGAAAAAATAAGAACTAAGATACACCATGTAAAGTACAAGATCTCAATGAAGAATGTAACTGTATTTTACCAAAAAACTTAATTAAATACTTTTTTAAAAAAAAGAAAAGAAAAGTTGGCTTGAGGACATCACAAGAACCAGCAGGATTCCACCCTTTGCAGCCTCAAAATTGCAAAAGTGAAAGACTTTATTTTGAGAATAGACCTCCAGAGCACCATGTTACAGGATGGTGGTGGCCTAGAAAATTCGTTCCTCAGGATTGGGCTCAGAGTGCTCAGCAATCTAGACACTTGACCCCTAGGTCTAAGAAGGAAGAAAGCATGGCTACTGCTCCAGCTGGCACCAGACATTGGCATCATCCCTGTGGTGCTGGTTTTAGGTGCATGCAGAATGCAAGAGTTGTGAGGTCAGGAAAACTTCCACCCAGATTTCAGAAGAAGGCCTGGGGGGCCAGGCAGTGAGCCCCTGAGAGAGCAGTGTGTGAAGCTGTGAGTGCGAAGCCAGAAGTGCAGTGGAGACCCCAGAAGGTTGGTGAAGCCAGGAGTATGGATCATCTGAGGAAAGCTGCAAGGAGTAAGCAAAGCTGGCCAAAGAAAGAAGCCATGGGAGATTCAACCACCAGAAGTGCCACAGGGGCAGAGCCACCCAAGCCCTTTGGAGCTCATGATTTGCCACAGATTTCTGGGTACACTGGACATGGGACTACGGGATTTAATGTTTGCCCTGCTATATTTTGGTCTTGCCTTGTTCTCATTCCTTCCCATCCCCTTCTTTGTACTTTTTGGAATGGAAATGTCTATCTTGTGCCATTGTGTGTTGGAAGTGTTTGACTTTCTTTTCCTTTGCACAGGGGCTCACAGCTAGCAGTTTGTCTTAAATCTCAGAGGAGACTTGGGGCTTGGACTTTTCAGCAGTGCTGAAACTGTTAGGGCTTTGGCAACTCTTGAAGATGGACTAAAAGCCTTTGCATGAAGGAGTGTGCGTGAGTCTTTGTGGTGCCAGGGGAAGAATGTTCTGCTTCTGTCTAGTTGGCCCCCCAAAGATTCATTCAGTCATAAGCGGGGTTTTTCCAGAGGTGGCTGGACCCAGGGGGTGTGATGCTGGGATCAAGTGTGTGATTACTAAATTGTCCCACTGATTGGTGAGTAGCTCTGAGTGAGGATAATAGGGAGGCCCGCCCTCAGTGTGAATGCTAGCTGCTGCAAGGGTGTATAGCCAGGATGTAACATAAGGGGCAGAAAGAGGGCTGCTGTGGCCACTTGCTGCTTTGCTACTTTGCTGCTTCCAGCCTTGCTGCCTGCCATAAGCTGTTTCTCCTCTGCCACACCACCCTGCCTTGGAGCCAGCCAGCTATGAATTGAAACCTCCACAAAGTATAAGCTATAATAAACCTTTCCCACTTTAACTTTGGGTGTTGGGTATTTTGTCTCAGCAATGAGAAAAAGTAACTAAGACACTGCTCCATGAAATATGTTCCTTTTGCCGTTAGGTTCTCGCCATCCTTCCCACCCCAGAAACTGACCAATAGGGTCTCTGTCAGCAGGTTCCATGTCCTCTGATTCTGAATATCTTGGCGAATGGTTTGACTAACGGGCATCCATGGAAGGGGGTGTTTCTCACCAGGCATGGCTGACTTAGGTACCTGTATCTTTTGACCAAAGTCTGCTATTGTTCTCAAGGTGGCATGAGCTACAGAACGCTTCCTCCACTGAGTTTCAGTCACACTCTCCTCTGGTCCTCTTTTCAGATAAGTTCTGGTACTAACCTTACACATGCCAGACCCTGAATCCAGTACCATATCTTGTAGTTCTCCTAATGTCAACTTGGATCTTTGTAATTAGATACTTCCTAACTAAACCCTCCTTGGATCATCCCATTACAGGTGTTTCTTACTGGATCCAGACTTATGTATTCTTATGTAAATCTTTGAAACTGATCCATTACATCCACCTATAATTGATTCTACAGAATTGAATCATAGATATGGATTTTATGCCAAAATACATATACTTCTAAGGCTTTTGAGAAGTGCACTTAGAAAAGATCAGTACCATGTAAATAGTCTCTCCATAAACCCTATCAACCTTTGATTATTTCCATTGTAAAAACATTTACCTATCAACAGACAATGGGATCAAGAATATATGGTATCTATTCACAATGGAATACTACTTGGCTATAAAGAAGGACAAATTTGAGACATTTGTAGGAAAATGGATGCACCTGGAAAATATAATGTTGAGTGAAGTAAATCAGACACACAAGCTTACATACTGCATAGTATCTATCATTTGATTAAGGCAAAGTACAAACAAAGAGCACAATAGTGGGTGGATAGAAGAAGACAAGAGCATGGATCTCTTGGAAATGAGGAAGGGTCGGAGAGAACCCGGACAAGGGGTGAGGAGAAGCAGAAGAAGAAATAGGAAAAATAAAGATATGCCACATACAAAAATCTAATAACCTCAATGAATGTAAACATTATACGTCATAAACATTAGATAGTAATAATATCAATAAGAAATAAAATGGGAGGAGGAAGGGAAAAGGGAGGGAAGGAGATAAAAAAAGACCAAGCTGCAGTAAGCACTCCCCAAGAGGACTGTAAACTGCTTGTACTGCAAATTTGTCCTAAGAAAAAGTAATGTAAATCATTGTCATTTTGTAAGTCAGCAACAAAAGTGCTTTTCTTTTTAAAAAATTTCTACTTTGATTTGTAAAAATAATGCCTCGTTGTTTACATTTCTTTTATTATCATGCAGACCAAAATCTCCCCATGTAGTTGTTGATCAATTTCATTTCTTCTCTTGTGTACTGCCTATGTAGGTCTATTGTGTTTCTGAAATTAGACTGCTCATATTTTTTCCTTTGCTTTGTAAGACCTCTTTGTACAGTGAGTTTTAATTTTTTTCTATCATGGACATTGTAAATCATATTTTGTTTTCAATTTTGACTTTTTTCAAATATAGAATTTAAAATGGTAAAATAACCAATTTTACATCAAAGTCTCAACATTTGGGATCAATAGACATCTATTTCTAAAGCAGTCATTTGGAATTCACTCACACAACATCATATATTCTTAAAGATTTATGCCTTTGTCTCATGACGTAGGCTTACATCTAGAATAATATTTAAATTTCTTTGCATTTCTCACAGTGTCTAGAATGACCACAAAAGCAAACAAAAACAACAAAAAAGCCAGCTACTGTAGGAAGTTAATGAAGAGGCAGTTTAATGCAGTGGAAAGGATGGAGAAGTATGTGAACATACCACTTTATCATTTTGAACTTGTTAAAATGGAGATAAAAACATCAGCACAGATATTGTTGCTCAGTTTTAAGGAGAAATTGAGTTCATGGGTATGAAGATATGATGTAGATTATACAGTTAGAAAAGCAATAAGCAAAGAACAGTGTTCTGGTTAAGTGTTTCTTAAAAATTAATAAGATACTTGGATTCTTATTTATTCCTTCTGTTTTAGAGTTCTTTAATTATATGTGATAATGGCGCATTTCAATGGGGTATAGCATCATGCTTCTACATATGCATGTACAATGCACTGATCTTGAATTTTTTATTTCCCCTTCTTCAGCATATCTTTTCAGCGCACAATGCATGCATTCATCGTGAGTGTATGAATTGGGGATCGGTACGCGCACACAGCACATCTTGGTCCTTTCTGCTTCCCCTGCCACACCCCTCTCTCCCCACCCCCAGATCCCTGATATTGAATGTTTAGGTCACAAGGCTACCCAGAGTGTATTTAGGGGGTATAACTGGTTATTATTACCATCGTTTGCCAGCGCTACCATACTAGCATCCTAAATGGTCTCTCTTTCACTCCTGTCACTCCCAGCTTATCTGTCGCTCAGCACCTGCAATCAATCACTCTTTAGAAAGGGTAAACATGACATTTCCTCCACTGTGCTCAGTTTTCCATCCTACGTAGAGTGCAATTCAAAGTTCCTACCATGACATGCACAACCCCTTTCTACATCCTGAGGGCTTCTATAGCTCCATACTTTTCATGAGGCAAACATAAGGAAATCTTGCATTTTAAAAAGCTGCTTGCACTCCATGCAGTCAACCTAGGTGCCATCTGTCTGAAGCAGTTGATGGGAAAGCCAGATCCCAAGATCTGGAGCACTTGTGACTGCACAAATTTGCAGCCTCTTCATCTGAAACAGAGGAGGGGAGAAGACACTACCATTTCTGTGAGAAGCTGGAACCTAGTGGAGTCAAGCCTGCTGGGACGCAGGCTGGGCCAGTCATAGCCAGCTCACTGCTAGCCAACCTAGGATCATTCTTATGGGTAACATTGGCTCTGTGGCTCCCCATGGTCTCAGTTCAAACATCGCCTGCTCACACAGGTCTCCTGGGAATTCCCTCTGTGATTCCATACAATCCTTTCTCCATTGGACAGTCCTCATTCAAATGATATCTGATTATCTGGTTATATGTCCCCTGTCCCTAGAACTTAGGGACACTACCATATACCTAATGACTTGGAACTCATTATATGCTCATTACTGCTTATGGAAAGGAAGCTGACAGAATTACATGCATTATGAATTTCTAAAACTGTTAACACTGATACATGAAAGCATTTAAGACAAATCTCAGAGCAGAGGTGGTGAGCAAGGGCATGTGGCAGACCCATCAGAATAGATCTGTAGTCTGAACTGTGTCCCAGGGAGACATTTAAGGAACATGAATATTAACTTAAATTAGAAGAGTGAGTTCCTTTCCAGGAGCTGCTGCGAGAGGCTTACAGTCAGCGAGGCTGGCTCTGTCATTCCTGGAGTGAGTGGCCCAGGCCCTTCCTGCATTCCACAGATGCACTGCCATGGCTGTAGATTTGTTACTGCAGGGGAAGCAGATGGCAAGTTTTTATGGGGAGGGATAAGGAATACTTGTAGTAGCTTTCACTGATATTTATAACCAAGAAACCCAAAGTTCTGGCGTTTTCCCACAGGACTCTTCTGGAACCCATAGTCTGGTTTCTGGTTTTGTTGGGTTTTTTTTTACAAAGATAGGGTCATTTATTCATGTTATATTACTGGATTTCACAGGCAAAAATACAGTTGTCTGTTCTGTACATCAAGGTCAGATATTGCCCCCCCCCACAGAAAATACACATATTTGCATATTCAAGAAATAAAAATACATAGCACAACAGGTCTTGAGGACATGAAAGTTGTTTCCTGGTTGTATGGGGCACCCCACACCCAGGGCAGTGGTCAGCGGAGATTCTGGTCAGGCTAAAAGCCAGTACAGAATTTCCTTTACTCTCCTGTGCCAACTTTGATCTTTCCCAAAGGTCACTTCACATGGAGTCACCAGCAATGGGGTGGGCACAGAGAAAAGCACAGCATATGACAACTCCATGGTAGTAACTCCTAGGAGAAGGAAATGCTCCCTGAACTCTCAGCCCTGGAATTTCCAGTGAGGAAACCAGATCCACAGCATTTCATGGGCTGGGAAAATGTCCTTGGGCTTGGGGATATCCCCTGACAGCACTGGAAAGTCAGCAAGTAGGGGGTACAGGTGAAGCAGAATTTCCCTTGGTTCTGAGAATGAACCACATACTCATATCAATGAAAACGCAACAGGAAAGAAAGGAACAAGAAAATGCAGAATTTTAAGAGTGAAGGAAATAATTAAAAAGTCACCATTCAGGGCATTTGTTTCCTTTCTTTTAAGGCACTTTGGAAAAGTCAGGATCTAGGAACAGAAAGGCTTCTGCATTTCTCAAATCTCTCTGTCAGTGCAATGTGTTTTGTTTTTTTGGGTTTTTTTTGTACCGGGGATCGAACTTGGGTCCTTGTGCTTGCAAGGCAGGCAGCGGAATCACTGAGCTAAATCCCCGGCCCAGTGCAATGTGTTTTAATAACATCACTTTAAGGCATGGGGAACTGATGGAGGAATACTCTGCATAGGCCTGGCTGCTTCTGCAGAGGGAGATAATGTCTAACCAATATTAAGACTTTTGGAAAAAAAAAAAAAAGAACCAGGTCAATATTCAAGATGCACAAAATGATGAAGGCATAGGTAGAATTAGGGTCCAGGTATCAGCTCAGCCTCCACACTCAGGGCTGGTGCCCAGGAGGGTAGTAGCTTGGGTCCTGCCTGCCAGAGCAAAAGCCTCAAGCCTAGGATTAGGCAGCTGAACCTTAGGACCTAAGCCCCGGATGGATCTTGGAGAGGCATTTTGTGGTAGGAGTGCCTCCTGCCATCTCACCCCAGGCTGCTACACATCCCAGAGGAGGAGAGGTGGGTTTGTGAAGGATCCCCTGTGGCTGGGCTTCACAGGGGTGGGAGCACCTGCTTAGGGGGATGAGAGGGGGATGAGAGGCTGTAGGCACCAGAGCTCTCAGGAGGAGCTGGAGGTGTGGGTACAGCTGAACTTTCTAGATCACTAATTAAAAGGCACAGTCATGCTGGAGAATGAATAGTCTGTTTGACCCCGAGTGCCACAGGCAAGTTTTAGGGAACAGGCAAGAGACAAAGGAACTAAACGGGAAAGGAAGAAAGCCGTAGTCTGGTATTTTGAGCCATGCAAGATTATTTTGCCAAAGCCTGTTAAATGCCCTCTGTCATCTCAGCAACAGTAGCATCTTGTCATAGAAAACAAACAAAAATTCCTGTCTTCATACAAAAACTGGCATTTTTTTACAGTGTTCCATGAGAGATGGAATGTGTCTTTTATTTCACTAATTTAGCTGATTTAAAGTATTCTTTTATTTTCTGCTTCCTGAAGTTTAAAATATAGAGGGTGGAAAGGCAGGAAAAGCACCTTCCAGAAAGATGAAGGCAATGTCCTCTCCTCCCTTTCCTTTTGGAGGTATATTGAACTAGAAAAAACCAAGTGGATTTGAAGAGAATGAGGCCAAGCAGACAGCTTCGGGAAGAGAAGGCAGCAGTAGAGCTGTAATGTGGCTTTCCAGGTAGAGGAACTGGAGCCCAGAGTCTAACCAAAGCCTATTTACTTTCCTTGCCGGCCACTCCTGTCCTCAGTGTCTCAATTTCTTCATGTCCAAATCGGATCATTTGTATTCTACGTATAGAACACACAAGCAAAGGAAAGCATTTCGTAGGAAGAGATCTGGATTTTAGTAAACTTTCACAGCCATAAAAGGAGCCTGTTGCAGCTACTGAACATACTGGACATCGTAGGCACTGGAAAGGCGCTCTGCATACTTGTTCTCATTTAACCCTCCCAGCGATCCTGCTAGTTAGGTGCTGTTCAAGCTCTGCTTGATAGACGTAGAACCAGAGACCAGAGATGTGAACCCACTTTCCCAAGGTCAAGGAGAGGAAGGAAGAGCACCAGGGCTCAGACTCAGCTCCCTTCCTGACAGCACTGCTGGCACTGGGGCCTCTCTGTGGTGACCATCGTGACTTCAGAAAGCAGAGCAGCTGGTGCTCCCACTGACCCTGTGGAGCTGTGCCGACTGTGTCAGTCGCAGGGACTCAGGTGGTCTGAAGGTGGACCCTGCACATTAATATTCAAGGATTCTTTGTAATTGTGAGGATAGCTGGATTTTGTAACCACTGCTTTCTGCACCTGTGTTTAATGATGCCAGATCTTTCTGTTTTTCTATTTATTTATCTCTATGTTTCTGACATAGAGGAAAGAGCTAAAATATAATCTTAGGAGGGAAAGACAGCTATTGACTAGTTACTACTTAGGGAAGTCTTCTGTAAGGAAGGTGGGTCTGGTGCTTTCTTCTGTGAACTATCAAAATTTTGTAGGGAAGAGTTTGTCATTCACTTCTTAGCCCAGCATCTGGTGAATTTTAGGAATATGTGAGTCCTTCCTCAAATATGGCTGTGACGAGGTTGGAAGGGAAGAGGGAGCTGTTAGCTGCTCTTGGTGAAGCCCCTGCTCAGAGGAGTATCAAGGGGGAATCAGAGTAAGAATTTCACAACCTGTGATTCACTAATAATCTTACGCCTTTAACTCACCTAAACTGACTAACAACTCCCCCCAAATTACTCCATGTGGCAGATTACAAACCCAATGAAGAGAAACAGCAGTACTCCTTTTACATTTATAAATGTCATAATGGCATTTATAATGCTTGTATTTCCCATCTATAGGGAAAATCGGCCTAAGTAATTAAGGAGTATGGAGAATTATAAAGATGGAAAATACCAGGAGAACAGTACAGATGGAAGTTCCAATGCTGTTTTGCTTCTACTATTACATCTTAAAGACTTAATTGTCCATGGATAGTACTTTTAAAATGTCAGTTTCTGGGTTAAAACAAGCAATTTCATGATCATCTAAGAAAGACAGATGCTGTATATTTCAAACAGGAAACTCACTTCTTTGGCTTCTCTACGAGAAATCGAAAATGTTTACTTCCAATGATTTTCACTGTGATCTCAGGCATTGCGTCTGATCCACCAGGCATCTTCCAAACTGAAGACATGATTCTTCTCAAAGTCCCTCCAGATCTACACAGGTGGAATACATAAAGAACTCCTTCTGTGTTTCCACTTCTCTACTGCAGGCTCCTTGTCCACAACAACAACAATGCTGGGACCACCGCCTTCCCCACGAAGGAGCCAAAGCACATCCCTCTGGGACATTGACCACCAGGTGAAAGGGGACCTGGAAACAGGCAGTTCATGAATGTCACTCTGACCTTCACCCTGTTTGCTAAAAGCCAAATGTGAAATTCCCCTGTGAAAACTGCAGCAGCCTTATCCCCAGAAAGGGGGAACTGAGACTGAAACAGTTCTGCACATACCTGGTTAAAACACGCATGGTTCAAGCTTCAATTTAGTTGCTTCAGCACAACTTACTAGTCTTGGTCCTGTTCAGAAGCTAAGTTACTGATTCTAACTGATTTCCGTACAGGGGCTCCAGTACCACACAAGACCTGTATGAAATAAATGTGCATGCACAAGCAGGGGTGCAGTTGTGCCACCTCATGCTGGTATCATCTCACTTCACACCCCCAGGAAGGCGTCAGAGGCTCTCAGCTGCTACCATCACTCTTGCCTTACAGTCAAGGTTACAGGATCCGTCACTGTGTGACTCATTCAACTCATCCTCAACTGTGCACTGATAAGCACAGCTGGGAATCACACCAAGCGCTGAGCCTTTGGGTGACTCTACTTTCCTGCACTGGAAGACCTCGGGTGGGTTTCCAGTGAGGTCAGAGAGGAAAGCAGACCCTCTCTCCATGCTCAGCTCTGAGGCTCCCTCCCACCCTGGAGCCCGGGTGACCCAGTGCTGCTCTGAGGGAGGAAGGTGAATGAATGCAAGAGGCCTGGTGCCTGAAGGTGTGCTGTACAAAGGGCATGGAGCGTGTGTCTCCCATCCACTCTGGCAGCGGTCAGGACTCAAGCAGAGACCCTAGCAAAGTGAGGAAAGGTGTGCAGAGAGGTGTGGTGTCCAAGGCGTGCTGCAAGCCTGGCCCCTGCTGACCGCTCCTGTTAGGGCCTCAGTCTTTAACCCACACCCAGGTGTCACGGACTGGGAAACCAAGACCCAGAGAGTGTGTGCGGAAGCACCAGGCTCACAAAGGGCAGGGCCCGGGCTGATAGCTAGACCAGGGCTCTCTGCAAGACCCGCTTCCCCTGGTGGGAGCGCAGCCTCTTGGATGCTGTGTAGACACCTCACACCGGAATCAGTGGTGCCAAGGCCCTTGGCTCCCAGCAGGGTCTCCCAGCACTGGCCCCTCCCAGGCCAGAGGGCGGCAGCCTTACCACTGAGGAGAGGGCCCCACCAGGCGGCTCAGGTGCGGCCCGGATCACCCTTCTGCAGAGGAGCTGCGCAGGGTCACAGAACAGAAGCGGTGGCCTGGAATCACAGCTGCGCGTCTCTAAGGACGCCAAAGCAGGTTGCTGGGCGGGGCCAGCGTCCTCCATGCTGCGGGCTGGGGCAGGCGGTGCAGGGCAAAGTGTGGGGAGACTCTGGGGCGTGGGGGTTGCAGAGGTGCGTGCAGGTGCATTGCGGAGCCAGCTTCAGGACTGGGACTGAGCCCTGGCTTCCTGGAGGCTGGAGCTGTTCCTGGGAGCCAGGCTTACCTGCCTTGTGGGCTTCATTTCCTTTGTGAAATTTGCATTCAGCCGGCTTGCTTAGATTTCAGGTTCTAATCCCTGCTTCTCCACTGGCTAGCTTTGGGTTAATCCCTTCTTTTCCCTGAGATTCAATTCCCTCAACCGCAAAGGGAGGCAAAACATCAACATTCACATCAGGTGAATTGGTGACAAAATTGAACAAAAATCTAAAGATAATAACAACGTTGAGCACCAGCTTGGTGCCAGATGCCTCCTCTGAGCTCCCTTGTAAGTTAACATTTACCAATAAAATAATGGGATTTCTGTCTTAAAGAACAGAAAAATGAGGCTGGGCTGTTGAGAAGCTACCCCACAGCAGCAAGCAGCTGAGCCAAGATTCCATGGTAGACCTCGTGTCCCGAGTGCCTGGGACTTTCTATGACGTTAGAAGAATGGGGCTCTGGGCAAAGCTTCCTTCAGCTGACTCTGGAGATCTCTTCCCATGTGTAGGGGCCATCATCGTCCCTGCCCCGTCCTCTAGTGGAGCCGGGTTCTGTAGTTTCCTGCACCCCCTACCAGCACCCACAGCTGGAGACACACACTGCTGCCCAGGCTCACTGTGCAGAGGGTGGACACAGGCTCCTTCTGCTATGCACAGAGCTCCGGGATGCAGAGGAGAGGCAGCCACCCCACTCCTGCGCTTTCCTCTGGGCTGCGAGACCAATCTGCCCAGGGCCCAGCCGTGTCCCAGCCCCTGCACCAGCTGCGTGTCAAAGGGTCAACCACAGTGGACCAGGGCCATGGTGTCAAGGCCTCCCTTACTCTGCCCTCGAGCTGCACATCTGCCCTGAGCTCTCACAACTTCTCCACCTGGCCTGTCTACTCAGTGACCCACTCTGCCTTCGTCTCCCTGCCTCAGCTGTCTGTGTTCACTGTGTTTCCTGTGACTGTAGTGCCCTTCTGCTGCTGCTCTGTGACCACCTGCTCATCTGTGCTCTCAGTTCTGTCTCAGGTGACGGAGAGGGTACACCGGGAACCAGACACCTCTAGCTCAAGTCCTGCTCTGGCTGGTCTGTAATCCTGGGCAAGTTGCTTTGCATCTCTGTGCTTCAGTCTCCTATTCTACACAATGAGGGTGACTTTGGTGAAGATTGAGTTACAGAAGTCAAGCATGTACGACAATGCCTGACACATAAGGAGAAAAATAAATGTTTGCGATTATCATTATCTGTCAAGAAGCAAATCAGATCTCAGACACTGAATGTAGTTTCTTTGTCCTCTGTATAATTTGCGGATTTTCTTAAGGCAACTGCCTTTCTTTGCTAAGAAGATGGGCTGTCGAGAAGCTACCCTCAGCAAGCAAAGCAGCTTTTGTTGGTTGTCATGCCTTCCTGGGTCAAACTAGGGCAAGGCTGGACAATGGTCCCCCGGACGTCCTCGTCCTGCTCTCTGGGCCTGGGAATTCCGCCTTCCATGGCAAGACCGACTTTGCCGATGTGATTAAGCTGGGGATCACTGAGATGGGAGGTTATCCGGGATCACCGCAGACGTCCTCGTAGGAGAGGTACTGGCAGCAAGGGCACAGCGCTTCGATGAGAGGGTCAGGAGCTGAGGAAGTCAGAGGTCTCCCAACGCTAGGAAGGGCAAAGAAACTGATGCTCTCCCGGAGCCTCCGGGAAGACCCGCCCACTGACCTTTGAACCCCAGAAAGACACGTGGCCACCGAAACCGTCACGTGGTCAAATGTGTGCAATCCACTACAGAACCCCAGGGGTGGGGGGTAATCCTCTGCTATTCTGGGACTCTATTTCTTCCGTTTGTCTTAAATACCCAAAACCATAGCCACAGCAAAGTAAGGACTCTACTTCTAACTGAGTAACTGAAAGGGAGCAGAACAAAACCAAACTTCACAATTTCTTTCTGGACACAGTGCTGGGTGGCGCTTGGTCTCCACAGTGCCCCTTCCTTTGTGCGTTTCTGCGAGCAGAGCCCTCTCGGCCTGTCCCATGGAGCCTCTGTGAGGGCCGCCACTGCTCACTCTGCTCACACACAGCTCCACCGAGAAGGCCGGTTCTTATCAGTGAGCCACGTGCAGGTACTGGGGAGGGAGGCCTTCTCCCCGCTGGGGAAGGCTGTGAGGACAGGTTTGGAGGTTTTGGCAGATCTCCGCACCCACGCATTCTGTCCTTTTCTCGAGAAGAGGAGGAAGCCAACCAAGCACCCGGCCAAGGGAAGTGGAGCGGAAAGAGCCAGTGTCGGAAAGAGAGCAGAACAGGAGCCAGCCTGGTCCCCTATGCCTGGAATTTGACCCTAGAACTCTCAGGCACAAGAGCAGTTCATTTCCCTATCTCTGAAAACATTTGAGATGCACCTGATTGATCTTCACTGAGAGTGAATCATGCAGAGACTTAAACTTGTTCAAATTTAAATTAAGCACAGTTAATTGACTGACATTTTGAGTTTCACTGTAAACTCTGTGATGAAGCTTAAAAGAATAGTAAATTGATTTTCATTAATATTTTAATAAAGACTACCTTTGACTTTATCTTGGACTTCTAGGACTTACAAATGCTAACTTGAAACAGTGACATTGGAGAGGTGCATCGGGCAGTTCTTGTATCAGTTTGACGGCAGTTGGATGACATTCAACATATTTTTACACCCAAAGGAGTCTCGGTTCTGCCACTTCCAACCAAATCACCTTGAAAATATAATTTAATTCTTCTATCTGTAAGGTGGGGACCAATAATTATTTCCCTGTAATATTTTAATCAAGGTTGGAGATCATGCACTCAGAGGCCCTGACAGATAACAGGCTTACAATGTATTCTTTTTATAACAAGAGCAGCTAACTAAATATCTAGTGGATATTTATTGTATGTCAGACACTGCTAAGCACTTCTTTTCAACATCTCATTTAATCCTCATTACAGCTTCAAGTAGTAAAGAGTGTTAATGTCCCCACTTTACAGATGAGGAACCGGAGGCTTAGGGAAGATACATTGCCCTGGGGAAGAGCCAGACCTATAATGGAGATCCAGATGTGTCTGACAAGAAGTGGCCTTTTCAGCCCCGACTACACAGTTCCTCTGTGGATGCTGGTTAGCCATTGTCACTGTAATTATCAATGTTCCCGTTTTTTACTGATGTTGTTTTAAGGCTCCAAAGGTCCCTCCCTTCCAGATTACAGTCTATGACAGAAGTCTTAAGGAGGAATGGCCTTTCCTGGGATTTTCATTTCACACTCTGCTTTATGAAATTACATTTCCAAGAAATGTCTCTCTGGTGGTTCATATTAAACAAGGCAAAATAAAAGCTATGCAATAAATGTCTCCATAAGATTAAATATTGTGGTTAAAACTGCCTTCCTTGGACTCAACAGCTTTAGATTAGGAGTCACCAGAGAAAGGTTCCACAGAAACATCTCCGTCCAATAGTCAGTGCTCTCTCTTTCCTCCAAAAGAAAGATGAATAGTGGTAATAAGGGAGCCAAAGATGCCCACTCCTAAAACTGCATGACTTTACATTTACCATCAGAGAAAAAAAGAGAGCAAAGAATGGTCTCCAATGGGTTTTTTTTGCCCATATAAGTCAAAGTAGAATGAGTTTATAAGCAGAGAACAATAAAGAATTATTCCTTTTGAACAGTTGGATAACAGATCTATAAAAATGAGGCATTTTGTAGTGAAGTCCCTGTCCAAATAGAGAGGAAACTAATACTGATGATAAGTTAAGCTGCACTATGAAGACTGTTAGTACTAGGGTATGAACTGGGTTTCTCCTACAAGAGACAGGCAAGGCCCAAGCTGACCTTTGCGAATAATGGAGGACTCAGGTGAGCAGACAAGTGAGGGCAGGCAGGTTTGAGGCTAGAATGCAAACACAGCCAAGTTCCTCTCCAACTTAAAATACCCTCATGGCGCTGGGAAAACAAGACACTGGGTATTGTGCAGGACCATTCTTATTCATCAGATGGACAGACTTGGTACTCTGCAGCAGTGTTTTCTAAGGCTGCCATAACAAAGTACCACAAACAGGTAGATTGAACAATGCAAATGGTTGTCTCACAGTTCTGGGTGCTAGAAGTCTGAAAGGAGTTGGCAGGGTGGGTTCCTTCAGAGGATGGTGAGGGAGAATTTGCGCCATGCCTCTGGTGGTTTGCTGGTAATCTTTAGTGTTACTCAGTGTGATGGTTAATCCTAGTGTGCTAACTTCATTGGATTAAAAAACACCTGGAAGACTAGTTGAGCACCCTCCCGGGTGCATCTGGGTAGGTGACCTTGGGTACCACGACTGCTTCCTCCACCCCTCCTGTCTGGGCTGCTCCCCTGCTCTGTCCACAGCAGCCGTCAACTGTGTAGCATTGCTCCCTCCTGCCATGATGGTCCTGCCTTGGAGTCAGCCAGCTCTGGGCTGCATTCCCCCAACTGTGAGCCAGATGGAACCACTTCTCCCCTAAGTTGTGTGTCAGGAGTTGTGTCCAGCAATGGGAAAGCCAACTGATAAACTCCGCTGGTGGATCTTTCACTTCAGGTTCATATGATGCTCTCCTGAGCACGTCTGTGACCAAATTTCCTCAGTTCTTTCCAAGTTGTATTTTATTAGCGTGTGTGCGCAGTACATAATGATTGTGCTCACCACGGGAGCTGGTACAAGTACCTGACACCTCTTAATTCTTTTTTTCTCCCTTTCCCTTCCCCTCTCTCCCTAGTCCTTTCATCTCTTGGTCCTCTTCCCTTTGGCAAAAGATCTATCTCCCTATATCCTATTATCTATAGTTTATTTTGCTCTTTATTTGTAATTTGGGTTTCTCATATAAGGGAGAGCATGTGATATTTAAGCTTGTGTGTCTGATTTATTTTACTTAACATTATAGACTCAAGGCATTCATTTTCCTGAAAATGACTCAAGTTTATCCTTCTTTTTTCCCCCAGTACTGGGGATCAAACTCAGGACCTTGTGCTTACCAGGCGGGTGCCACACCATTGAGCTACATCCCCAGCCCTAAGTTTATCCTTCTTTATGTCAGTGTAGTACTTCATTGAATATAAATTCCACATTTTCTTTATCCATTCATCTCTTGAAAAATATATAGGCTGCTTCCAAAATTTAGCTATTATGACTTGAGCTGCTATAAACATGGGTATGCATGTATCATTGTAATATGAAGTCTTTAACTCTTTCAGAAAGATAGTAAAAGAGACTAGCTGAGTCGAATGGGATTTCTATTTTTAGTTTTTTGAGAAATCGCCATAGTAATTCCCATAATGGTTGTACCAGTTTACATAAAATGTTCAACATCTCTGGCTATTGAGGAAATGAAAATTAAAATAACACTGAGATTCCATCTTACTCCAAACAGAGTGGTTATCATCAAGAAATCAAATAATAACAAATATTGGAGGGACTGCAGGGAAAAAGGAACCCCTATATGTTGTTGGTGGGAAGGTAAACTAGTATAGCTAAAATTTCCTGCTTTTATGAGTGACACTCCAGTAGGACTTCCTCTGAGCTCTGCTACCATCCTATTTCTATGTAAAGTCACATTGTGAGATGCTGAGGATTAGAGTTAGGACTACAGTGTATAAATATTGGCAGCCCAAAATTCAACCCTTAACAGGGTCCAAAGCCTGGCTTGCTCTTAGTATGGTGTCACTTCCAACAAGCTACGTCGTCTCTCTGTGATTTTATTTCTTCATGGATAACACCAATTTGTACCACACCATGAGGAGAAAATGAGTTAAGAGGTGTCTAGAAGTGTTTGGCACATGCAAGAATTTGCTGCCCTCAACTTTATCCCCTTAGCATCCTTTATTATGGGCTCTTCTGTTCGGCCTTGAGCACTTCTCCAACTTACTCTGCCACTCTTTCTCTCCCTTTCCAGTTAACTGGACCTGGAGTCACCTGTTGGGTTCCTTAAACTGTCTGTTGAAGTTGAGACCTCAGTGCTTTTGCAGAGTCTCTGGTCATTTTGCTTGAAAAACAGCAAAGCTCCCTCATGGCCCTGCTTCTGCCCTGTGCCATGAGCTCAGGTGTTGAACAATCTGTGAAGCTATCTGTCACATAATGTTGCCAATCCGATCTCTGTCTCTCAGTAAACCACCAGATTCATGAACCCACTACCTCAATAGTAATTGTTTGTTCAGTATCTCTCTCCCAGCCCACTTGCTCCTGCTGATGATAAATACTATGTCATATTCACCACAGAGCTAGCTCTAAGCACAGTGCTGGCTCATGGTATGTGATTGAAAATGCAGATTAAGTACATAAAAGAAAATAAACATGATAGGTGGTTTGTAATAGTATGTAATGATGTTTATAAGTAAGCACAGTGTAACAAAGGATATCAGCTACTATTTATTTAAAGTTTGCTCTGTGCTGGCCAACGGGTAAGGCACTGTATGTATGGTACCTCACTTATTTTAGTAATGATCCTACAAGGGATATATTATTTTCACTGTCCTGCTGATGAGAAACCTATTATCAAGGTGCTGGATTATCCAGGATCCTTGTTGCAATAGCAAAACCTCCACTGGAGCCAGACAGCAAAAATGGCTTTCTCATAGGATGCAAGGGCAGAAATAATCTCAGCCATCTGGAAAAGTAAGGGACAATGGAGGAGAATTTTTTCTGACCCTGTCTCTGGGCTTGTATGCCTGCCAGGTTCATTTATTCTTCCTTCTGGTATGCATTGATGTTTTTGATCCCCCAGACCATGGGGAAGAAAGTCATCAATCACAGATCACAAGTTTGCATCCTTTCCATTCAAGGGTCCAGAAAAACCTGGAATTTCTCAGTCTCATGTGCTAGGGAAGAAGGTCTGATGGCCTGGTTTGGGCCAGGGGATGGCTGCAGGTATCAGCAGGTGCACTGGGGTAAGGGAGACAGTGACAGAATCATGTACAGGACTGTTTGGCAGAGCCCTTAGTCAGAAGTTATAAGGTGCAGAAATCTGACAGAAATTAACTTGGCAGGATGTTGCATACCTTGCCCAAGATCATGTAGAAAATAGGTGATACAGCAACAATTCAGATTCCCATCTGCTGGACTTAAAGCATTGCATTTCCTCCTTGGACTATTATGTTGTTAAACTCTGAAGCACAACTTAAAAAGGCCAAAAATATAATTAAAAATCTTAAATAGTGACTGCAGAGTAGAAGTTATAAACCACAGAAAGACCACCTAGTCGCCTTTGCCATTAGCTTACTCTGTCGTGGACTGGGAGGAGCGTCACTTGCTTTTGAAGTTTAGCATCCGTCACTAGAGTCACAGTGATGTAGACTGGATGTGCCCATTCCCCTGTCCCGGTTCATCCTGACCCCCAAGGGGACAGCTTTTGGGCCTGGAACCTTTGGGAGGGCATTTGCTCATGGAGGCGCTGTGCCCATGCGCCGGATTAGTGTCTTTACAAAGAACTTTCAGAGCACCTGTGCACCCTCCCGTCCAGAGGTATCCCAAGAGGATTACAGATATCTGTACACCGGGAATCAGGCTGTGCACTGAGCAGGCACCAGCTTGGTCTTGGACTTGAAAAATAAATCTCCATCGCTTACAATCCAGCTCCTCTGTGCTATTTTTGCCACAGCAGCCTCAGTGGACTAAGACCTACACAATGTGAAGATTGAAAGTTATAAGTTGATCATTATAAATGATCAGATCTGACCGTTCTTCCTCAAGCCGGATGGGATATGAGTGCTCTTTGTAACATTCTGGCCCAGTGATTTGGGCCTCAGAGAATTGTGTGGGAAGAGAATAAGAGCATTAGTTCTGAGGCCAGGAGGACTGGGTTTAAATCTCTTCTCTGCCATTTCTGACTTTCAAGTCCTTGGGCAATGTGCTTAGTACTTAGCTTTGGTACCTTACTCTGCAATGAGAAGAGAATGAGAGGCTCATCCTCTTCTTAAAGTCATACTTGGCGCATGTTCACAAATGCAGGTACTCTTCTCAGGGATTCATCTTCATCAAGGCAGTTATCATCATCAGAGACAGACATTGTTTTCAGGGCAGGACACTGAGACAGAGAAGCCAGTACCTCACAGAGCCTGCAGTTAGTTGGTGGTGGGGCTGGGATCTAGACACATACAGGCCAACTGCAGAGTTTCTGAACCCCTCACCTTCTGATGCCTCCCCTGCCATGCATGGGACCGGCAAGTGGCATAGCACATGTAAAGCACATTGCCCAGGGCCTGGCATGTTCTGTGTCCTTGGTAGCTCCCCTAGTTGCTGATCTCCGTCCTGTTCCAAACTTGGCACAGTGCGAGGGGTATCAACTCCCCAGTTCCTGAATGCTCCTGCAAGGAGAGGGCAGCCCATCGTTTTCCTGAAGCTGGAAGATGTCTAACATTTGCATCCACCCTAAACACAGCCCTCTTGTAGGCGAGTAACAAGGGGACCCAGAGCAGGAGTGTTCCTCAGCAGCGCCTTTGGGCACCGAAATTCATTTTCATCAATGTATATCACATGTTTACTGAGCACCATCTTAAGGCATTACGGTGAGTTGTTGAGGATTCAATGATGAATCGGGTTGAAGTGCCTCTCTCAAGATAACCAACAGCAGAGATAAAAGATTTTCACAAACAAACATTATCCAGGATATAAAGTAAGAAGAGGCAATGAGAAATAAATACAAAAAATTGAAGGTAAAAGAAGTTCCTTCAGAACAGCCAGATGGGGAAGATTTTATGAAGACTGGAATATGAGTCAGACCTTTACAAGTTAACAGTCACAATGTAAAGGGCAAGAGATCGTACACCAAGCACAGGGAATAACACAAAGAGAGACAGGAGAAGAAATCATAAGGTGTGCTGAGGATTCCTTTGTAGTTTGATCTGGAGAAAAGTAGAAGAAGGAACTAGGAAGGAAAGTTTGGGCTGGATCATAGAGAACTTGAGTACCAGATGAAAATGTAGGCACTGTTCTTCACTAGCACAGAGATATGTGTTAGTTCACAGCCTGAATGAAATCACCTCAGACTTGGCAGGAGAGGCCACGCCTTGTGAGGGAATGTGGAGAGACAGCACCGAAGTCTGGGAGGCCAAGAAAACAAACTTTAGTGTTCTCCATATAGCATTTCGCAATGGCTTGGGCAAATCTCCAGGACAACTGTCCCTAGACATAAGGACCCACAGCACCTCTCAAACACCCTTCCGAGTGTCCTTGGCAGGAGAAGAAAGTGCCCACCGGGAAGGAGATGCGGTCTCTGCTCTTAGCCGACCGGCCAGTGTAGTGGGTCAGGCCTGACCAGACAGGGCCTCAGCAGCATTGGCCTCAGCCGTGTGAAGCTGGGAGGAGAAGTGGTGGAAGAAGCCTGCGTGGTGTCTACCACACCCACGCTTGCAGAAAAGTCATCGTGATTCTGAACAAGTTTGTATTTACAAACAAAATATAGATATGTAAGATTTCTAATATGTTGTTAACAGGGTTTTTACCATCTGTTCCATTTAACACTTTCAAGTGAAGAAAATGTTGTTTAGGGCTTGTCTGCCCACAGCACATATGAAAGAAAGACACCTACTTATTTCTATAATCTGCGTTATCTCAGAGTAGCACAAGTCAGTTGCATACAGCAGACAGACCTTCGTTTGGCTTCAGCTATAAGCTGCAGTCTAACGGGTTGGATACAGGTCCTGCGAGAACGTGACAAGAGAGGAACCATGCTTAGGGAGGAAGCACATGCACATGGTGAGCACACGTAGTCTCCCACGTATGAGATGTTGCTCTATGATCTCAAAGTATCTTGTCTTCCGTGGGCTGGAGTATACAGCCAGTACTGTTGAATCAAGTGACTGAGCTCTGGAGTCAGGAAAGCATGAGATAGAATCTTTACTCTGGACTAATTGCCCTGTGATTTTGAGCCTCGGTTTCTCCATTTAAAAGTGACATAGGTAACAAGAGGCATTGCAAAATGTATTATTAATAATAATAGCTAAAACTAATTGAGAGCCTGCTTTGTGCCACCCACTTTACATGTGGATTTCCTGCTAGCTTGCTTACTTCTCATTCTCTTCCTCTTTTTCCATCCCTCCTATCTGTCTGTCTGTCTACTATCTATCTATCTATTATCTATCTAATCTATGTCAGTCGCCAACATTCATATGTAGCAGGAGGGCTGTTCCAGTGTGAGTTTAAAGTGAAATCTAGGAATATCTGATGAACTGAACTGGTGGGCCAGGCCTCCAGGAATGGAGTTATGAGTTTATTCTAGAGTTACAGCAGACTTGCTGAAGGAGAATAAAGTGTGTGGATGATCTAAGATTGAGCCTGGAATGAGATGCCGATTACAGCATCTAGTTGAAGTGCAGGTACCCAGCCATGCATGGCCATCTATGCATGGCTAGAAGGGAGGGTAAGGGAAACCTTGCTGCACAGGGACAAAGCAGTGCTTCTTTGGTGAAAGGTGACAGGCCATGACGCAAAAGGGAAAGAGAAGGTCCTTCCTTCCACTGTGCCAGGAGGCCCAGTGCAGGTCAGCACTGTGGGGACCGTAGGGGGGCAGCTCCACATGGCCTCAGAGGCTGCGTGTTTGGAGCACTTTGGACCATGGCATCCTCGGCAAAACACCTTCAGCTGGGACTGCAGCAAGACAGTGATGGCTTCTCTCATATCCTCGTGGGAAAGAAACTGCACAAAAGGGCAGTGCTCAGATGTCAGTGAGAATACATGGGAAACCCACTGGGTTGCTTTGAAATGTAGGAGGTGAAATACTTCTTAACATCAGACCCATCCATTGTATCTCAGATTCTGTTATGAAGGCTCCCAGAAAATTCTTGATTAAAGAATGAAAGATTTATAATTATCTCATTTGTCAAGTGAAGGCCAGGCACTCCAGTGGAGGCAGCATCATCAATGCTCTGGTGAGACCATCTCCCTGTGCTCAGCTGTTCAGAACATTGCAGGATGCTCGGTGGTCCTTGCTCCTGGGAACCACGTCCAAGAAGCACACACACCTCACCTCTCCTGGGCAACAACCTTGTCCCCTGGGATCCACCACTGCCATGCAGCCTCAGAGCCAGTGCTCTTGTGGGCCCCTACAGCCTTGGGATGAGGGCCTCCCTCTTCCGCTGTGCTTAGCACCTCTGGCCTCCCGGGCTCAGTGCTCTTGGAATCTCTAGAAAAGAGCGTCACTCCACAGCTAAGCATACTATCCTGGTTAGTGTCTCTGCATCCTCCTGACACTGATCCTGGATCCTCAACACCATCAGTGCTTTGGCATCTGCTACGTGCAAACAGAAGCCTTTTCTATCGGATTCCGACTGGCAGATACTTTGGAACTGATAGAACCCTGGCATTAAAGTAGAAGTCAAACTCATCTACAGCACACTGGACGTTAAAGGTCAGGACTCTGACACAAACAGGCTTGGGATCTTTCCTACCTCCTTCAGACTGAGGCAGGTGCCACAGACGGGGATGGTGGGTCCAGACCAGGGGCTGATATGTGTCTTCCTGGGCTAGGGCATCTTGGGCACAGGCCCTGTAGGTCATGTGGAGAGGGTGTGTCCTGGGTCACTTCTTCCCTGTTCCACCACCATGAGGGTTTACTGCACCCCCTCTGGGGCGAGGGGTGGAAGGGGGTTGGAGTTTCTTTTTTCCATGCCTTGAAGGCTCAGTATAGATTAAAGAGACAAAGAATTACCCCCTTTAATACTTTCTGTATTACTTTATGTATCATTACATTTAGTTATTTTCCCACTTTACTGTTATAAAAGGAAGTTGTAGAGCCTTAGAAAAGTAAGTACCTTTCTTAGGACACCCAGCTAATTAACAAATGATAGACCTAGGATTTGAACCTAAATTTGCCTCACTTTCAAACCTGTGTATGTGTCTGCATAGCACACATTCATGTGCATATTTACTCATATACTCATATAAATATGAATATATATATGCATCACATGACATTTAGATATAAATATGGGTGCCTATGTATGAACATAGATAGTCACCCAGATAGAGTTCTTAGTTTTCAATCATGTTTGGTTGAGACTTCTTAGGATTGGGCATTCAGGCAACTTCATGCCACAGACTCTTCAAAGGATACCAGTTGCTTGCATCAAAGCGTATATTTTAAGGATTACTTGATGTCTTTAACGCAAGCATTGTATTAATTTCCCAAGGCTGCCATAACAATGTGGCTTCCACAATAGGAACATGTTCCCTCCCAGCTCTGGAAGCTAGAAGTCTAGGATAAGGTTTGGCAGGCGTGTTTTCTCCCGAGGCCTCCCTGGGCCTACAGGCAGATGGCTGTCCTCAGGCTGTCCTCACTGAGCTCCCTCTGTGTGCTCCATCTCTGGTGTCTCTTTGTGTGCAACGTCCTCTTCTAAAAGAACACCAGTCCACCCTATGGCCTCTGGTTAGCTTAATCTCCTCTCCGGAGGCCCTTTCTCCAAATGTAGTCATGCTTTGAGGTGCTTGGATTAGAACTTCAACACATGCATTTTTGGTGGACGAAATTCAGTCCTTAACAAATGCAATGATGTTAAAACAGAAATACCACCTTGGGAGTGGGCAGGGAAGAACATCGGAGTTAACAGGAACCTTTGAATGTTTTACCAAATCTACTTTCTGAAGAGAAAAACTGAAGCTCAGAGAACAAATTATTCAAGCCCTCACAAGTAGAATGGGCTGTTGCTGTTATGGGCCATAATCCATGTATCCATGTGCAGAACCTTGGGGATTTAGTGGGAAATTGTGCGTGTGTGTGTGTGGGGGGGTGCGTTCGGTATGGGGGGGAGGCACTTAGATGAGAAAAGGAAGATGAGTCAGGCACAAAAAGAAATGCCTTTCAGCATCATTTGTTTGTGTCTTACACTTAACAAAAAAAACCACTTGCTTCTTGAAACTCCAGTAACAAAACTGCAGATTCTAATCTAGACCACTCGGTGGCAGTAAAACAGAAATGTCTGCAAAGAGAGCAGAGATCCCTTCAGAATTATAATAAGTTTTATAGACCAAGACAACTGCAGTTGTAAAACATTATGGTGTATCAATTGGCATATTTGCTGATCAAATCTTTATAAGGTTCGAATAGTCTCATAAATACTGGGCTCTGTAGTTTGGCCTATTCACGCTTCATGCTTCTGTTTAAGATATTTTGGAAGGACGGGAACCCAGCAAATGGTGGCAATATCAAAGCAATATGCCACTGCCAATTTGTTTTTCTGTGACTGAGGGAAAATATATATCCCACGATTAGAAACACTACCCAAACAAGCAGAATCTGCTGCATTCAGAGCTGAGCTCATCGCCCATATGAAGCACAGCCCAGGCTGGAGTTAAGCAGCAGTAACACAGATTTGCTACTGGATTTTGTAAGCATTTCAATTTCCTTACTATTTCCACACAGGTCTCCTTATGGATCTTTTAAATTGTTTCATAAGTGGTTCTTGACTGATGAAAAAAATCAGCCTTTGTGATAAATATATGAAATCACAGGGCAGGAAGTGATATTAAACCAGGCCATTCACCAAAATGTTGGTTTTACATGGTTGATTGTAAGACTGAGCTGGTGACGTCTGCGCACACTGAGCACAGGGTACGCTGAAGTCTGACTGGGCAGGGATTTACCCATAGACACATGACTAGGGAGTGGCCTACCCACACTATGGAACAGGCTTCCCGCAGTGTGGGATGCAGTGTGGAGCGGGTCACTCTTCAGGACTCTCTCAAGAATGCTTTGTCCCCAGAACGTGTGGTGCAGCTAACCCTCTCCCCTTTGTTTCCGTAGAGGTGCACACGAGCCATTTCAGAAAAGGAACAAACCGGAACTCCGTGTGAAGCTGAGCCTTCGTTATGTGGTGACTGCTGCCTTTCACTGCTCAGTGAGGAGCTCAGCTCTTTCCAGTCCAAGCACAGCTCTGCCCTAGAGATGTCTTTAGCTTCTCCAAACTGGTGTGGTCAAGTCATTGGCTCTGCCTGGAGTGCTCTCCCCTCTGCTTTCCCCTAGCTAGGTTCTGTGGATTCTGGGCTGGTGGTTCTGTTTTGTCATTACCAAACGTTCTCCTTGGTACTTTCCTTGGAGAAACAGTTCCTTGTTGGAACTGGCTGGACTACAGTGGTATTCAAGCAGAGGCCATACCTGCTGGGCTAGTAGGTGCATGCAGGGCAGGGCTTGCTGTGTCAGGGCCCTGGGTGGGAGGAGGGTTAGAGTGAGCCCTTGCCTTTATACATTGGTACTCTTTTCGAAGACAATATTTCTTCAAGAATTCCGAATAATACAGAAAAATATTTAATTTTATTGTGTATTACATATATCTATAATCATTTAAAATAAAAGTCTTTATTTTTAAGAAATACCACCATAATGACACATGGACATATCCTTATGTATAGCATCATCTGTGTATTTCTCTATCGAGTCTTCTAGACTTAATTGTTTATATTACTCAACTAATAGTTATTGATCTGCTATATGCCAGGTGCTATAATAGTTCTTTTGATATATTGGTGTTATTTAACCTTCAAATATAAGCATTTAAAATGATGTAATTAGAACTCGGAAAATTAAATAGCTAGCTATGGAGTCAGAATGTAGGAAAGCAAGCTCATACTCAGACCTGTCTTCCTGGGGTCTTCGCAGTGCTTCCCCCTCTACAGTGAGGGGAGCTCAGAGAAGACCTGCGTGAGGTTTAGATCTAGAGTGTCCTCAGAGGCCTCGTGTATTGGAAGATGACTGGACATGGGGCACTGTCCTCACCAGTGAATCTACCCTTGCATGGGATGAGCTCCAAGCTGAGTGTGCTCTCAGGAGGCAGGGCATGGTCGGAAGAGGTGGCCACTGGGGCCTGACCAGGACAGGTCTGTTTCCCACCCCTGCTCATGCTTTCTCTCTGCTTCCTGCCCAACACCATGTGAGCAGCTCTCGCCCACCATATGCTTCCTGCCTTTGAGCCAGCTGAATGTTTTCTGAAACTGTGAAACAAAATAGGCCTCCCCCGCTTTAAGTCTGGGGGTTGGGTATTATGTCTCAGTCTGTGACTCCTACAGTGAGACAGCGTCAGCAGAGCTGACCTTTGCCTGGCAGAGAGCTCTCCTCTGGGCACCACATGGTCTACTCTGTACGATAGGGAAAGAGGGTAAGAACTCACTTTCATGCCGCTGAAATAATTCAGCACATTTCAAGATTTCATGAGGTCTGGACTTTCCATTGGTTCCATTTACTCTGAGAAATGCATTCACTTGGCAGGTCCCCGGATCCCTTTGAACAGATGCTGACTTGTGGCATTAGCTTCTTCACAGATCCCTTGGTCCTCCTGCATTGAGCTCTACAGAAGTTTAGGACTGGGGTGTACAGATTTTGTAATCCATTTGTTTGAGTGTCAAATACATCCTTAGCTCTCCTCTCCATGGTGATTCTCTCCCTAAGCCATCTTGCTGTGCATTTGTCACGGAAACGTGTCATTTTCAATTTGGAGACAGCAAATCAAGTCAGAGAAAGCTAAGCACTTGAATTCATTGAAAAATATATTAGAAGCAGTTTAAAAATGGGATCCTTGTATTTGCTCTATATAAAGCAGAGCATTTTTTAAAATTCAATAATGAGAACAACAACTAATGGTGATAATATCTTCTCTGACTCATAGGGATACTTAAGAGTAAAATGATGTAATTTATGAGAAGCACTTTGAAAAATAAATGTCCCATGCAGCACAAGATAGATGATTATCATATGATTGCCTTTAAGCAAAGCTAAAGTGACCCTCTGTCTCCTTCAGGACCAGATGTCGTTGTTGATCCACCAGACGTGCAATTCCCAGTGTGTGAGGACATCTGCAGGTGCCTGGCCCGGTGCTTAGTCTCTCCATCAAGGGGTTCATGGGTGAGGCCCAGGACAAGGCACAGCCTCTCGGGTGCAGTTCTCGTGTCTTTGACTTGTGGATCAATGTAATCAATAACGACTGCTATCTGCGGAGCAATGCTGAGCCCAGCTATGGAGCATCTAGTATTTATCACTTTATTTAATGTTTCCAGCAGCCCTATTAAGTGTCTTATTTTATAGATGAGGAAAATGAGACATACAAATCACCCAGCTCAACTTTGGTGGGAACTGGGTGTAGAAATCCACACATCTTAGCCTCAGGTAACCTAAAGGGAGCACATTGCACAGGCATAGACTTGGACCAACCAGTATGCATTCATACACCCTGTACTTTGGAGAATCCCTTTCCTCCACAACACAAGCCACAGGGTTTTGTTAGGGTGAAAAGTCCCACAACCACAGGCCCACCCGGTCACAGTCTGCTTCCACTGATTACCTCAGAGCATGAGCATCAGGATGAACAGGATTTGTGTGTGTGCACAGTGGAGGGTGAACCTGCTCTGTCTGGAAGGGGTCTAGCCAGGGTGCAGGAAGCCTCCAACACAGTCTCATAGCAAAGCACAGAGCCTCCAAAGCTCCCAGAGGCAAGGGGTGGAGAAGGCTCAGAACACACCCTTAAGCCCAGCCACTCCTGACCCTAGAGCCTCCCTACTCGAGTCAGGAAGTGGCCAATAAGTGCTATTTTGCTACTGGAGTTAGAATTGGACTAATTGGAGTTAGAATTTTGGTGCTTGCAAATGAAAAAGTTTCCGATTCATATAACATGTAACAAAGTGTTTTTATTTGTGTTATCCTCAGTTCTCACAACAATTTAAGAGTTTTCATCCTTGGGAATGACTCTAATAGAAACATAGAAGACCTCATTGTACTGTTGATAATCCCAGAGTTTGAGACTCCACAGACTTGCTTTATACAGCATATTCTGCAAGATACAGAAGGCGTAACCAGAACTAAAAGTTCATGCTTTGATTTCACTGTAAAACAAAAGTAGATAATAATATTGGGAAATTATCTTTGTCTATTCTGCATCATTCAAAGAAAGTGTTCTTGTCAAATAGTTTTCCGGTTATTAAAGTGCATGCATATTAGTTTGAAACTTATTTTATAATTATCTTAATTTGAATCTAAAACACATTAGTATATGTTCATGTATTCTTGATAGCAGAACACTAATCATAATTATACTTCCTGCTTGATGATGTGCAGCATAGTTTCCCTGGTCAGACAGCACACTTTATTGTGTTCCTAACTTGATTATCTTTCCAATTAGATTGTAAAGTCTAGGAGGGCATGTGGCATGCTGTCGCTGTAACACCAATGATAATAATAATGATGATTGTCCTGTATGAATTCCCAGTCCTTAGTCTAGTACTTGGCATCAAATAGATGTTATCAAAAGGTCTGATTAATAAGTCCATGTACAAGCAGATCTGAAACAAACCTGAGTGATTATAGTGTAATTCAATTATTAATGTTTCAGAGTCTACTGCAGTACACACACTTGGCTTTTCATTTGGCCCCAGAACACAGAGCTTTCTGGGTTCAGTCTGCTTGTCAGAATTTCTCACACTGCTCCCCATTTTTCCTGGCTCTGGGTGTTCACAGATTTGTAACTGTGGGCCAGGAGACATGTGGAATGAAGGCAGGACTCAGCTCTCCAGCATCTAACAGACCATGATACTGCGCCTCAGTAATATGTGACCTTAAGATATCCTTTAACATCTGGGAATGTAACAAACTACCTCATAAATGTGATGAGGATTAATTGAGACAAGGCTACATAATTATCTAGTAGATGAGTAGACATAGTTGTAGTAAGAATTTCCCAAAGAGTAGGGAACTGATCATCAAAGTGTTGAAAAGACGGGAGTGAAGGTCACGTGCTGCTTCTGAAGGGGCAGCAGGGGAAGGGAGTGCCCCACAGAATGGCTTCCTGAGTCACTGGTGACGTTGGTGCCAGATGAGCCCTCGCCAGGGAGGGAATAAGGAGGCTTTCCTCAGTAGTGAAAAGGAATGAAACTGGCCCTGGGAGCAGAGGAGTGTTGTTCTGGAGGACTGCCTCTCAGAACACATGTCAACGCGTGTCTAGAGCCCATGTCTACACCTGCGAGTGCAAACCTCAAACACTTCTCCCCACCCCCGTCCAAACAGCCCTGCGGGAAACTGAGCCATTCCTATGTCTTACTGCTTTGTTTTTCCTTTTCCCATTGACACGGTCACTGTTCATCAAAGAAAAAAAAAGAGAGTTTGGGAAGTGGTCTTGCTCTTTTGTTAGCCTTCGGAATCCAAATCTAAACAGCTAACTACAGACTATTTTGCCTACAGTGGGAAGTGGTAGTTAAGAAAACTTCTAGCAGTGTTGGAATAGAGTAAGCTTAATTGGATAAATATTACTTTAAAAATATTTTTGATATTATGCTATAAAAGTCAAATACTGGAAACTTCCTCCCTGAGATTTGGTCTGAACTGGACTTAATTCAAGTCTTTTCCTTGGGTGCTGTGACTTTGCATGAAGTTATCTAACCCCAGGAAGCCTCAGTATACTAAGCTATATAACATGTATGAAATGCTCACCTAGAAGGATAAAAGAACAGCCCAGAGCCTGGTACTCGGGCCACTAGATTGCTGCAACTGTAGATATTTGTGCGTGTGTGTGCGCGTGTGTGTGTGTGTGTGTAGGTCGGGCAGCTGGCGGGACAGAAGTTATCCAAGGTCCACCCGTCTATCTTTCCTTCCTGCATTTCAGTACATCTTATCATCTTATACACTTCTTTCTCTCTATCTTTACCAAACTTGCTTTGATCATTTATTAAGATCTCACTACTGAACAATCAAAATTGGTACACTATAAATACTTCATTGTACATTCATATTGTATTTATATATTTTATTTTTACAAAGAATATAATATTCATGTATTTTGCTTTTCTTCAATTCAGAAATGCACAAATAAAAGTGATTGATGGACTTGTGAGGCACATGCACCTATGTAGCAAACACCATCATCATGAAAAAAGCCCTTGTCTGTGCACACCCTGCCTCATCTTGTGCTAAGTCCATGTTGTTTGAGTTCCAACAGCCTGTCCTGGCTTTGCCAGTTTTGAACTTTATTTAATGGAATCCTATATGCTATGTTCTGCTGTGTGTGGCTTGTTTCACTCAGTTTTATTTGTGAGATTCATCCTGTGTTGTTTTCTGTAGCAAGAGTTTATTTTTTTCCATTCTGCTATTGGAGGACATGTGGTTTATTTCAGTTTGGAGTACTATGAATTCTTGTGTTTGTCTTTTGATGCTAGGACCAAAAGGAATCACATTTTTGTTGACTCTATACCTAGAAGCTATGCTGCTGTGGCCTAGAGTATGTGCATCTATACTTGTGGCTTGACTTTTCACTCTCTAAATACCATCTTACGGTGCATGCTATCAATTTTGACATAATCTAACATATTGTCTTTTGTTATTGATTTTATGTCCTGCTTAATAAATCTATGTTGCTTGCCTTAATGTCATAAAGACATCTTCTTTTGTTTTTGCCTAGAAGCTTTAACCTTCTGCATTTTAATATTGTGATCTGCATTCATTGAGAATTGGTTTCTTTTATTTGATACAGGGGAGGTATCAAGATTTGTTGGATTCATAACAATTTTCAATTCAGCCAGTAGCATTTTTGCAAAGACTGTATTTCCTAACAGTACTATACAGAAACAGCTGTGAAAACCAAGCAGGCATACATGTGTAGATGTGGTTTGGAACTTTCTCCTAGTACCATGCACCAATCCTACAAGATCCTAATTAATTAAAGAAGTCTTATTATCCTGTAGATGAATCTTCTAGTATTGTCTTTTTCATGATTACCTTAGTTATTCTCAGCCTTTTGCATTTCCACAAAATTTTCTAATCAACTGATAATTTACCATAAAAACAAACAAATAGATAATATATCTGGGGCTACTGAATGAGACAGTGCTGAGTCAATAGGGCCATTTTGGGGAGAATGACATTTTCATGGTGGGACGCGAGCAGGGGCCTGGGTGAGCACAGCTGTCCGTTTATTCAGTTTCCTTTCCTTTCTCTCATGTTTCAGGGCTGTGAGTGTGGAGGTCTTGCACATTTTTCATTATTTTTTCTAAATATTTCGTGCCTCCGATGGCATTAAAAATACCATCATGTTTTAAATTTGCATTTTATTTAAAACGCTTGTTTTCCATTTGTTGCTGTGGCATAACATAATTATTAACATAATTATTTTGCATCAATCCTGCTAATTTCACCTATTAGATCTATTGGTATATTCTTTCGGATTGTCTATTGTATGATATCTACTAATAAGTGTATTTTAAGTTCTTCCATAGTAATTCTTCTACTTTTAGCTTTTCTGGCCTTTTTCACCAGGCAAGTCCTCAGAGCAATGTTGGATGGATATGGGACTATGAAGCAGCTCTTGTCTCATTCCAAATCTCAAGGAGGAAGTTTCCAGTATTAGACTTTCATAGCATAATATCAAAAAGAGTTTTAAAGTAATATTTATCCATTTAAGCTTACTCTATTCCAACACTGCTAGAAGTTTTCAGATTGAAGAGTTTTGAATTTTATAAAATGCTCCTGTCAATTGTGATTACCATATGATTTTATTCTTTATTCTGTTCATATGAGAAATTCATACACTGAATTTTGAGAACTAAACCAACTGAGAATTTTTATCTCTAGAATAAATTCCACTTGGCCTTGGTTATCACCACACTTAGATAACTGTGGATCGGACTTAGTATTTTCTTTATAATTTTTAACATTTTTAAAAGACATTGCTCACATTCCTTTTTTGTAATATTTTTCTCAGGTTATGCTGGCCTCATAAAATTAGGTCCTCTTCTATTTCTATTTGTAGAAGATTGATGATATTTCCTTCTTACGTATGTGGGAGAATTGACCAGTGAAGCTGTTTGAACCTGGAATGTCTTTGGCAGAAATTATAACAGAGACAGCTTTTCAACTAAATATAGATAGATCTTTCCAGTTTTCTACATATTCCTTTGTCAATTTAAGCCTTTTGAAAAAAGAAATTTGGCAATTTAATTTTTTTTGCTTATTTTCGTAAGATTATTAACAATAGCTTCTAGTATCTTTCTTTTTAAAATAATCTGTAGGGTTTATTGTGATACGGTCATTTTCATACCTTGTTATTGTCTTTTCCTCCTGCCTTAATCATTCAATACTGCTAGGTGCTCATTCATTTTCTTATCTAATAATCACTTTTGCTATGTTCACGTTCTTTATTCTGTTTTTATTTTATTATTTTCTACTCTTTTAAATCTCCTTTGAGTTAATTATTTAGAATTTGAGTCTTGGCATCATAATTTTTTTTCTAGGATGTGCATTTAAGCCTCCACATTTCTCCCAAGCCTACTTCAGCAGCAGCATGAAGTTGCGGATGTTCTTATTATACGTCAGTATGAAATAGTATCTAATTTTCATTGTGATTGATTCTTTGGCTCAAGGGCTACTTAGGGTATTTTGCGTAATCTCCAGTTGCAGGTATTACTATTGCCTAGGGTATGGTCAATGTCGATAGAGGTTTCTGTGCACTTGGAAGGATGTGTTCTGTTACTACTGCTTCAACTTGCAGCACTCTCTACTTGTCAGTTATTCCCATGTGTGATTTATGTTATTCAAATCCTCTCTTTTCTTACTGATATTTCTGTCAATGAATATATCAAGAATTGAAAGCTGGGGATTTAGCTCAGTGGTTCCGTCGCCTGCCTCGCAAGCACAAGGACCCGAGTTCGATCCCCGGTACCAAAAAAAAAAAGAATTGAAAGAGACATGTTCAGTTTCCAACTATGTTTGGAGGTTTATTTCTCCTTTTACTTATGTCAGTTCATATTTTCAAAGCTGTGTAGGGGCCCAGGTGACCTGGGCGCCATCTTGGCTGTAGCTGCATTGGCCCCAGCAGGTGCCCTTGGTATGCATTCCAAACCTGACAAGATGGACTCTTACAATAGCGCAGTAGTTCATGCTTTGCCCTACAGTTTCTTAACTGATGTTTGGTTGTGGGGAACTTGGTGGAGGAATGAATGTTCAACTGTGGGAAAAAAGCATCCAGGCTCTGTGAGGAGTGAAGATAAAGCAACAAGAAGTTTAGATTAGTGACGCATGTGTGTCTGACCACTGTCGCCCCCCTTCCTCGAGGAAACTGCCCAGCCTTGAGATCACATCTTGCCCAAACTTTTCTTCTGCTTTTTTCTCTTGCACTGACATTCGAAATAAAAGACAGAGAATTTAAAGTTGGGGAGCCCTGGGTTCCGATAACCCTTCTGGGCCTCTCCGTGACTGAATTCAATCTTGTCTGAGTAGTCTTTCATTCTTTCATTCTCTATGCTGTCATGGTCACACACTGTGACATGTGATGTTTTACTAGTTTTAGGAAAGCCAAAGTACATCAAGGTAGCAATGAGCACCTTTGTCTACCTGAGCACATGCACCCCATCCTAGGGGGTGGGGCTGCTCTTACCTTTGGTGGCCTTGGGCAGCTCTGTCCACTAAGACCCTAATGAATCGTGCTCTCTGTGATACTGTGTGGTCCTCTCTTCAGTCTCTTGACGTCTTCCACCTTTGACCACTACTTCTTATTCATCAGAATTCTCTGAAATGCGCACAGATAGATTTATATTAATTAATAAGTGCAAGATATTTCATTTTATCCTATGAAATATTCTTCTTTATTTCTATTAATGTGTCTGCCTTAAAGCCTGCATTGTCTCCTATTAGCATAGTTACATTAGATTTTTTGTTTTCCTTTTAGGGTTTGTATGGAGTATACTTTCTGTTGTGGCAGAATCTACTTCTGAGAAGCGCTGAAGCATCTTGCTGAGTTTCCCTGAAGTCTTCTCCTTCTCTGCCTCACAGCCCCATCCAGGTGGACTAGGGGAGCAGCGTGAAGGGTGGGGGAGCTCCAGGTGCCTCCTACCCTGGGCTTGGAGTTTAGGACTAAGCCTCAGCTTCCTCACTGCTCAGTAGAGACAGCTGTGACGCATGTTTGTGCCACCTCTCAGCTAACAGAGCTGGTTCACTTAGAGAGGCCCTGGGACAGAGCATGTCTGACAGGGAGCATGCTGTTCTGTCTCTTTTATCTACTCTGATAGTCTCCATTTTTAATTGAAATATTTGGTCCATTTATAGTCAATAAGTTTACTGATACATTTGCACATTTTTCTCTACCATGTCTATAGTTTTATGATTTTGCTTCTACTAAATAATGGTATATGTTCTTTTCTCATGTTTTTAGTGGAAATTACAAGCATCCTTAATTAATTATAGTCCAATATAAATTAGATTTTTACCACTCCCAGACATTGCTAGCTAGCATTTAGAACACTTCTATCCTCTTTGTCCTATTTCTGATGTTTTGTTGTTCATGTTAAGCAACATAATACATACATTTTAGATTTCACAAGACATTATTGCTGTTGGTACAGACAATATTCACTTAAGCTTGTTCCCTACATTTTTATTTCATTGTCTGAGATAATTCTTTTGTTGTCTGAGGAACTCTCTTTAGCACAATTTTCTCTCAACAAATTCCATGGGCAACAAATTTTCTAGCGGTTCATTTGCTTGCGTGGAAATACTTTTACTTGTTCATTTTTCTTTTTTTCTTTGTATAAGCAATGTTGAAGAATAATTCAAATGCCTTCTGGAACACAAACCCTAGGAGTCCATTTGCTGAGTTTGTATGTGTGCTCCCTTAAACCCCTTACCTCACCCATAGACATCTTCTCACAGGTCAAGCCATGATTCTGTGTTCCCACCACGAGCCAGGGTTTTCTGCTCTCAGCCTTCATAAAAATGGAATCATATGTACGTGCTTTTGTTTCTGGCTTCTTTCACTAAACCATTGGTCTGGGCTATTCATCCATAATTTCTGAGTAGTAATAATTCACTTTGCTCTTTTGATATGTACTATCCCACTGTATGACTCTTCAATAATTTACTCATCCATTCTATTATTGATAGACAGGTTGTTTTATAGTTTTGCAATTAAAATGTTTTGATGAACATTTCTGTGTGTGGTTTTGATAGAATATACACAGTTATTTCTGTTGATACAAAAGATAGCTTTCATTTTTCATGAATAATTTTTACTGATTTTAGATTTGGGGGTTTATAGCTACTACTTTTTAGTTCTTTAAAGATAGCATTTCTACTTTTTTATAGAAGTTTTATAGCTTCTGCAATTTCTGTTGCAATTCCCAGTCTTTTAAAAATTGCTTTGGTTTTGGATTTTAGTAGTTTTACTACAACTTGCCTAGCTCTGGTTTTCATTATAGGTATCCTGCCTTACTTGCTGTTTTATATATAATATTGTATATAAAATGTTTTAATCATCTCATATTTCTCTCATGATATTTTCCATCATTTTGCCTTTCTTTGCTTCATTTGAATAATTTCCATTTACCTAATTACCATTATGCTACATTGAATTCTTAACTTGGATTATTGTATGTTTTAATTATAGAATTTTTATTTGATTTTCATAGGTTCTTGCTATCTTATTACATTATCCTACTTTCCACTGGCTTAAAGTATATGCCCACAGTTATTTTAAAGGCCATATGTCTGATAACTCCCAAAACCAAATTATCTCTGATTCTTTTTCTATTATCTGTTTTCCCCCCTCATAGTTTTAATATGTGCAGATGTTTAACCAAATGCCAGACAGACCCTAGCCATGAGAGTCAATGGCATCTCTAAGTGATGCCTTTTCCCTCAGAGTGAGTTTGTCAGATCTGCCAGATGACAAATGAAGGTTGGATCACTTTAACATAGTCCAGGTCTGAGATGATCTGGGGCTGGGTTAAAATTTGGTATGGTTCTGCTTTCCTCTGGTTCACCCCATATCTGGAATGTAGCCCTGCAAAGACATCATTTATTTTATTCTTACATTATGACATTTGAATACTGTAAGTAAAAACAAAATACAACCACAAAAAGTAGCTTAAGCACAATAATTTTATCATGAGAGATACAGTAGTGTTTTGGTTGATTCATAGACTCCTCCTGGCATTTATCTAGCTTAATTTATCTGAAATTCTCTTGACTCAGTTCTTTAAATCCTTCTATGCCTGCTGCAGGTCTGGCCTCACATGTAGCCAGCACCATTGAAGCGGGAAAGTGGAGTCTGTCTGTACAAGGGTGTGTATAAGGGCTGACCGGCACATATCTTCCTTCCCCTGAAGCCTGCATCTCATACCTTGCTTTGCCCAGAGTTTTGTCACATGCCCATTCCTAAACCAAGTTCTGCCAAAGAAATGGAATGACAATGTTTGGCTTGGACTGGTCATAATTATCCACTAAGGCTTGGAAAGGGATTTTTATCTGAACATACAGACAGAGAGAGAAGGAACATCTAAGAAAAACAGGCTTGATGAACAAACAAGGAGGGAATAATAGATATTTATCATGTAGGTGATAGCTGTTAATCACATAGAGCAATCACGTAAGACATATTGCAACCATGTCTCTAGTTGTAGTTTTGAGAGTCTTGTGATCTGGGGAGTTTAAATAGCCAGATCAAGGTCAAGTACACAGTGGCAGTCTCTGTTCAAACAAACATCTTTTGATTCCAAGTCCTGGGCTCTTCCCTTGGACTTGTGGAGAAGTACTTTCCTCCATTAACCCTTCTTCATGACCATCTCTACATGATGCTTACTCTCAGGACAGAGGTAAACCGCTCAGCATTTTTCCTACTTCTCCAAACCGTAACAGAAACATCAAGAATGATCAGGAAGAAGATGCTGTTTGGAGAGTGTTAATTACTCAGAAATACGTGAATACCTAAAGCTTAAACTCATCTATCTACGTGTCCATTCCTCAATCAGTAATGGGCACAAGCCACCCAGGGCCTAAGTATGACAAGGTGTGGCTATGCAAGCTGAAGACACAAGGGAGCAATTAGATTTTTCACTTCCATTAGCAAATATGATTTGTGTCCATTCCCCTGCCATTCATAATTTTGGATTTTATTTTACTTACAGTGATTCCTCTCAGCTTCAGCTGAATGATATTCGACGAATCTGTCTCTTCAAGAAATTCCCCTAAGTGATAGATTGGCTGGGTTGGGAGCACATAAGCCATTTCCATTACTCTTCTCCCAGTGGAGGCGGGGAGGCAGGGAGGCAGGGAGGCGGGGAGGCGGGGAGGCGGGGAGGCGGGGAGGCGGGGAGGCGGGGAGGCGGGGAGGCGGGGAGGCGGGGAGGCGGGGAGGCGGGGAGGCGGGGAGGCGGGTGGGCAGCCCACAGCCGGGGGATGGGTCTATGACAGAGCAGCCCGAACCTCCATATTGCAGCCCCTGAGAGCAATTCACGCCACAGGGTTAGAGAAACAGCATTTTATGTTCCTTTGTAGAATAAACGCAGTATTTTTATAAGAAACAAATCTTGCATCTATGATCTTGTTCCCATTAGTAGGTCAAGGCAAGAGCAAATCAGAGAGTCTTAATTTACTTAGGAGACATTCCCGATAAATACTGAATTCCCTTGTGTGATGCTCTTGTTCCGTTGACCTTAACACACGCAATCAGAGATGGCATGCTCAAAGTCCTGATGTGTCCCAAGACCATTCTTCTTACAACCTGGTGTCTCCTAGGCCAGGTGTCAAGAAGACCCAGAAAGTCTGTGTCAACACAGCATGCATTTTCACCCCACCAAACTATTTTACAGTCTGTAATTGCTAACCTCACAAGTTTGAAAGTTTACCTTACCATTTGTAGGAAGCAGATGGTTTCCATACACTATCAACCTGTTGCTACCAAAGCATTTTCTAAGGATTGTTTTCCAACCACAGTCACTAGCATAATTAACCTTTCTGTGGATTGAATAAACAAGAAAATGATCACCAATCTGCAGGAAAACCAAATACACTATTCAAGACTTTGCCTCAGAGCAAGCTCCAAGACAAACATAAAACCACACACAGCATGGTGGATGGTCCACTTTTGGTATGTTCTCTGGTGGCCACCATTCTTTCTCCTTTCCCATTCCTTGGTACACATCTCTTTCTGGTGTGTTCTTGTGTCCCCGTTCTATCTGCAGCCATTGGTCTAGCTGGGTCCTGAGATATTTTTCTGAACAGAGCAGTTTCCAGGCAAGAAGTTTTTAGGCTGAAAATAATCTCATGTCGGAGGGCCAAGCACCACTGCCCATTAGCTGTTGGTGCCCATACAGGCTTGATCTACCTTTTCTTGCACCCTTGTGGAGTTCCTCTCATGCCACCACTTTCCTGGTCTTTTGAGCATTCTCTTTGCTTTCTCTCTGGATTTAGTGTCTTTCATCTCTCTCTCTCTCTCTCTCTCTCTCTGTTTGGTTTATATTCTACTCTTTTTTTGACAGTTTTTAGAAACATTTTGTTTTGAAACAATTATGGAATCACAGGATCTCTCTCTCTCTCTCTCTCTCTCTCTGTCTCTCTCTCTCTCTCTCTCACACACACACACACACGCACACACACAAAGTACAGAGAGTTTGTACGTACTTCCTATTTTGGTTACATCTTGCAAAACGTTACTGACAACATCCAAATCATTAAATTGACACTTGTGCACTACACAGAACTTACTCAAGCTTCATCGCTTTAGCACACCCATTTGTGTGTGGGTGTGTATTTTCTTGGGTTTTAAAGGGGAATGATCTTCTGTCTTCTGCTTGGTTTAGAATGTCTCAGGGTCATCTTCAATAAATATTAATTGAGGATGGGATAAGACACTATCAGATAACTCAGAGAAGTTTGTTCAGTTGATCATACATCAATCTTTTAAAGAGGTTACATTATTTATATTATCCCTGAGGAATTTACAAAGGCTTCTAAGAAATTAAGTGATGGTCTCAAGGCCATCTAGGCGATGACCTGACTCTAAGCCCAGTCTTCTTGTCCTGCAGCTGCTGTGTAGACCATCACAAGTGCTGCACTGTCTTCAGTTCACAGCCTGAAGTAGGCCTGAGCTCTGTTGGGGCTTCTTTGCCTCCTGATCCACAGCCCAGCTTCATTTCTTGTCTCTGTGCTCTTTGCTTTCTGATTCTGGGGGTCAGAATGTCGACTGGCCTGTGATACTCTTTTCCTTATGCCTTAAATATTGGTAGCAGTTTATGAAGCTCTCCCACATATCCAGTTGGTGAATCTCACATAAAAAGTAGGAATGAGCCTCTTCCAATTTGCAGATGAGGTGACTGAGACTCTGAAATAATGAAATCAGAAAGTCAGGCAAAGGTGCAGCCCAAACTAAAACTTAAGTCTTGATTTCCAGGGAAACTTCTCCTCACCGTTTCACGTCTCCCTGTAGCGGGATAATCCCATGCCATAAGGATGAGTTCCACAGACTGGGTACCTACTGTGTTGCATGGGCTTTGCTAAGCTTCTCACGGGAGTCCAATCAGGTTATGTATCATCATCATCATCATCATCATTAATTTTACCCATTCTACAAATGAAGACATAGGCTTGGAGAGACATAAGGCACAGCTAGCAAGAGGTCAGATCAGAATCGGAATCTGAGGCAATTCCCAACCTAAAATTGTAGCAAAGCCTATGGGTTTTGCTTCAATAGAAACACATAATTATCTCATTTTCCCTTTGGACAAACAAACACAAAACACTTTGAGTTGTGTGGTATAAAATAGAGATAGTGAACTGTATATTAAATTTTAAAGTATTTATTAATAATTACAAATTGAGAGTGTGCACATAAAAGTCAGGTTTACTGGCTTTTCCTGCTAGGTTGGCACGACTGTCTGCAGATACAAGATCACCAGGCCTGTCCTGTCTGGTTTGCCACATCCCCAATCGTGGCCCTACCTAGCACTACAGGCAGCTGGGATGTTGGTGACTCCTTAGTGGATCTGGGAATGAGATTTGAAGTCCATGTCCTGAGTTTAAACTCCAGTTGCTACATCTCCTGTGAGCCTGTGGCAACCGGAAAGACAAAGCTTTCTCTTTCTTCCTTTGAATTTTTATGAGCTTGAGACTGGCTTGATCAGTGGAATATGCGATTGGCTATGTGGCTTTCAAGGTTATGAATGTCCATCTTGTTCTTTTCCATCTTATTCCTAAGATCTCCATCATTTGGAACTCCCTTGGGCCACATTTTGGAGAGGCCATTTGGGGACATTCTGGTCAAAAGTCCCAGTCCCACTGTCCCAGCCAGTGCACCCACAAGTGAAGCTGTCCTGGATCTCCCAAACCACCCATCTCTAGTTAATGCCAGTAAGGGCTCTTATGGTACCTGGATGGAAGAATTACATTGCTGAGCCTTGATCAAATACTGTATTTAACTGCCAAACCATGAGATGCAATAAAATGGTTTTGGTTTTAAGCTACCAAGCTTTGAGCTAGTTTTTTTTCCAATAATAATTTAGATAGAGTATTTAAAGCTCTGTGACTGAGTAGAAGCACATGTAAAATAGAATATTATACTGATCAAAGCTATGGTGAATGTTTACATTAAGAAACATTATTACAGTAAAAAACACATTGCCACTCATCCCTGCCAAAATACTTCTCCTTGCTTGGAACTCACTTCTTCCATCATTTTTGGCACTTTCTGAAACAGTTCTGGAAGTCCTCTCTATGTGTCTTCACCAGGTGTGATAAAAAAAAATATAGTGAATGATGCTGCCAAGTGCCATTAAATGGAAAGGCAGGCTTGTAAAAACACGACACTGCGTCCTCGTTCACAGTACTCTCGGGCACCATGCAACTTCCGGCTCATCACCAAAGTCAAAATGACCAGGAAAGGGGAACATTTAGGGTTGAGTCAAGACATCAAGGCAGCCAGGACAGCGCAACTTCCAGAACTGCTTCAGAAAGTGGCAAGAATGATGGGATGAATGTGTTTGAAGTGAAGGGGAATATTTTGAGAGGGATTAGAGGCAGTGTGTCTTTTACTGTAATAAATTTTAAACATATGCCATATTTTTTATTACACATGTGAAAATAGGAGGGGCAAATAAAAGAATGGATTTAACCACATATTCTACCCTACCAAGCGCTATCCAGACAAGATCACCATGGGACTGGGGGATAATAGCTCAGTGGCACTGCACCTGCCTTGCAAGCACAAGGTCCTGAGTTCAATTCCTGGTACAGGAAGAAAAAAAAAAGATAAGATCACCATGAAGTTCAGAAGGCTGAGGGCTTCTTGGGGATCTCTCAATCCTCTTTCTAAGTGGACACAAGACTGCAATTCACAAGAGAAGGGGCAGGTTAAATCTTTCTCCAGTGTTCGTGTGAGGGTTTCATTAGCTACCTGTCTTAATAATATGCTCTCAGAAGACCACAGCCTTTTTAGACACAGTAGCTCTGTGAAGTGGCCCTTTAATGTCAGCAGTCATGGGGGGCTTAGAGCAAGCCTGAAATCAAACCTGCAACTCCCAGCTACATTGAAACCTTTAAACCACCAGAATGAGGGTTTGATTGGAAAGTCAGCCAAGCAGATTTCCCTAGACAATGAATTAATGTTGGAAAGAGAAATCAGATCACTCTGTAGGAATGAATCTAAAGAAAAATGGGCAGAAAGCTTTTAACAGAATGGCTGGTGGAAGTACAGAGACAATTTTGTTTTATTTCATTCATTTTCAGAAAGTTTCTTGAGAGCACTATGGCTGTGGGGGGCTGTAAATGGTGACATGGCCTGGTTTAGGCCTTTTCCTTTGTCCCTTCCTTCTTTGGTGGCCGTTGCAAGACTGTTCTTTTGCCTCTTCCCCTTTTATCTCTTGCGTGTTCCGCTAGACTCGTGACCTTGGTAGGGGGTGAGCAGACCTGCCTGTCTGCAGTGGGCTGATTCAGCGTGTTCCGCGCGACTCCCCTTTTATCTCTTACTTCGTGATTTCAGCTCCCACCTCATCTCCTGACCCTTGCCGAGCCTTCGGGTTAGTTGAGCTTTCTCTGTAATAGATTGCATGATTCCCTGTGTATTTACTGTGTTCATCACAGTGACAACTTTTGACTTGTTCTCCATCTTTGTAATAGAAATAAAAGTTTTATTTCTATGTGACCAAAACTTTTCCCCTTTCTAAATTTTCATTACATGGATTCACATGGCATATATTCTTTTGAATTTGCTTCTTTTACCTCATCAAATGCATTCACAATGTGTTGATATTGCATCTTGTATGAATAAAATGAAAGACATTTTTCCACTGACTGCCTGAAAGGAAAAAAAAAAAAATCACCTGTTGCTAATGTTATGTATTTATCAAAGGAAAGTGGACCCAGATGCATAGTATGAAGGGGGGATTCTATTTATTTTGCTGTAGTTCCAAAGCCACAATTTATCATCAGCATGTGAAAAGGAAAACAAAGACAGACTGAACTCTTTGGTGCCAGATCCAAGTCTTTGCTGTCCTTTCTATCCATGTTCTAGTATCCCTTTCTACTCTTTTTGCGTGTTCAGTACTAACTCATTAAATTCTTGCTCCCTGGGATATGGCTGGGTTAGATAATGTTGTATATGTAGCCTACACCATAATGAGAGTGAAATAGTTAAACAGAGATAGATGGGTGAGTCAGATTTAATGACTAGGTTTCCAAGTTTCTCCATGATGAGAGGTAAATTCAGTCAGGGCTCCAATGCCAGATACTCTGTGGGAAAAGGCAGACAAGACAAGCACTGTGGAACCCAGGAAAGAGTGGAACACGGACAGTGGCAGGAGCAAGGGTGGATATAACAGTCTCTGCCCAGCTACTTCACTCTGATGGTTTTCACACATCCCTTGGGGGTCAGAATGTGAGAAGAGGGAAAGCCAAGTCAAGGAATCTGCTTCTGGGGGTGTTGAAAAGAACTTCGATATGAAGTTTCCATTCCATTTTAGAATTTATTTCTGTGAGTCCTTGTTTGCCACACGTAATGATCACACTCATCACAGGGAGTTGGCACACGCACGTAGGTCACACTCTTCATTCTTTTCATACCCTCTCTGCCCCCTCCTTCCATTTCTTGGCCCCTGGAATTGAATATAAATTGTGCATTTGTTGTGTATGTCACAGGCTATCTTGTCAGTCCACTAAGTGGGCTCAGCTTATGCTTTGGTTGTCATGATAAAGGCCTGAGGAGCAGGGGTAGGGGCTGGATACTTCTGAAGACTGACAGGGGCGTCTCAGGAGAGGCCCCTCAATTGCAGTGTCCCATCAGACCCCGAGCCAGAAAGACTCCCAGGTGCCAGTGCTGGGTGGGACAGCAGCTCCAGGGTGGGCTGTGAGGCTGAGATTGAGGCCCACGCTGTCGGGCCTCCTGGGAAGTCAGGTGCCCTCCCCCAGACAGCAGGGAGCAAACTGCAAGGCAAAAGCAGCCCGAACTCGCAACAAAAGCTGTCAGGCTCTCGTTCACAGCAAACGTCAGACTCCAGACACCAACTGCTAATGTGTTAGAAAACGCTGATTACGGATTACTGGAGCTGCCTACAAACTTTGTTTCTATGATTTAAGAAAGTCAGAGTGAGCTGATTCTAATTTCGTCAGTATTTATGTATCTGTGAAATTCAGTATTTATGAAATTTAGGTGATAGATATATTTATAATAAATGCGTTATAAAAGAATGACCAAAGTATATAATGACTACAAGCATCAATAGTAGATCATATTCCGAGCTCTATACTCGGTACCAAAAAAATAAAAAACAAAAGAAAGAAAACAGTAGATCGTATTACTGCACTAATTTCGAAATTGATTTGTGTGATGTAAATGGAAATTATACCTCCAAGCTGGGTGAGTTCCATGGGGGCAAAACTTTATTTCTGTTCTGTTAATTGATGTATACCAAGCTGCTGGAACATTTTGGTGTGTAAAATAAAGTCTCACCAAATATAGGTTGAGTGGAGGTAGACCGGAAAATACAATAAGAATATAAATATGTAAACAGGAGGATTTGTATAATTGTTGTGGTTGGGCAAGTAATTTGACTCTGCAGCTCCTAGAAGCTGACATGAAGATGAAGTTACACTTGGTTAAAAAGCTCACCCTGTCAAAGAAGAGAAAGGGCTCCAGGGCACGAAGGGAAGTTAAGCTTCCTTTGGGGCATGCTACAAGAAACTCCTAGTATGAGGAGCAGTGCACTAAGAAGATTTTAGAGTTATTTCCACACCTTTGTTTCCATTATAATCCTGAACTTTAACACAGCAGATAATATGGGATAGATTTAGACAAGAGCCCTTCTGTTTTCAGAATGAGTAGGAGACCACAGGAGGAAACAATGTGTGTTATTGCCCAGGTATGCCAAGTCCCACTGCATCTGAAGAAATTTGGCTTTTGAAAAATAGAAATATTTCTCATTTGGTATTTTAATCATTGTCTTAGTGGTTTGTTCATTCAGAAGCATTTATAAATCAATTTTCACTTCACTTATGATAAATGCTGGGGATAGAAGTAGCCTCTGCCTACAGGGGGCACCAAGCCTGGCTCCAGGACAGAGCAAGTCAATCGCCATTACACAGCTTTCTGCACATGGGCCCTTGGGTGTCAGGGACACAGAGGGTGGCATCAAAACCAGGTGGACTTCCCAGAAGAGGAGACAGTGCAATTGACTGTTAAAGGTCCCTTTGAGCGACTAGAGGGCGAAGGGGAGTGGCACTTTAGGCCCAGGAATTGCACAGGAGCAGGAAGACAGCCATTCCTGGAATCATGGAGACAGGAATACAGAAGCTGGGCAGGAAGTAATGGCGGGTCAGTGGGCTGAGAACTGAACTGTGCCCTAAAGCTACACACAGCCACGACCATTGGCAGAGTGGGTCTTGGTGATTGCAAGGAACATTTCACGTAATCACTAAATGCTTCAATTTTGGTCAGAGTAGTTTTAATGCTATTCTTTAGTAATGAAGGGTAGTTATTAATTCTCTTCCTGCCAGAGGGGCAGGAGAACAGAGCAATCCTCAGGCCAATCTTCATCCCTCTGAGAAAAGCAAAGAAAAGGCTCAGACAGTGCAAGTAATTTGGCCAGGGACACACAGCAACTGAGTAGCACACTTAGGGTTCTGACACCCTTGGGGAAATCCTGCAGTGTGCTGAAGGGAACAGAGACCTGAGTCAGGCGACATGAGTTTAAATTTCAACTCTGAAATAATTTTGTCACCTTAAGAAAGTCGTGTAACATCTAGGACTTCTGTCCCCTCTTTAGGACATAGAGTTAATAATGACTGCCTTTACAGTGTGGACTTGATGTTGAAGGATGGGAAGGCCCCAGGTTCCTTGGGCTTCTAGGGGGGCTACAGTCAGCACTCCTTGGTTTGGGGACTTAAGCAGCCTGCTTTCTAGTTTGGGGTGGTTTCCCAGAAGCCTGTCCTGAGGAGCAGTGTCCATGTCACTTCCCTTTCTTTGTTCATGGTCCCTCTGCCTTCTGGACCCAGGCTCCAATGCTGCAGTGGTTAGGGGTCACCTTGATTGGCCCAGGGGTTGGTGGCTCACACAGCCACGTGTTTGGATGGGTCACAGAGGCATGGTCTTGGGGTCTATGCCTGGTTGCTCACCCCTTCCTCTCCGGGGCTGTTCCCCTGCTCTGCTTCCCAGCTACCATGAACCAGGCAGCTTTGGTCCTCTAGGTCTTTCCGCCGTGATGTCTGTGCCTTGAGCAGCTGACCGTAGCCTGAAACCATGAGCAGATGCAGTCTCCTTCTTCAGGTAGCAGCTACTGGGCGCTGTGTCTCAGTGAGGAGAAAACGGACTCGTACAACTGGCCGAGGTCCTTTGGTCTGCAGAGAGTTCCTCAATGGTAGCAGACCTTGTGTGTGTTACTGGAATTAGAACAAGTGGCAGAAACATGTGTTTCTTATTGAAAACTCTGGGTAAGAGCATTTCAAAACTTAATGCAACCAGGATCTGCCAGTGCATCCGGGGAGGGAGGCCCGAGATCATCCGGAGCCCGAACACCACTCATTATTGATGACAGTGCTGTGGGGTGGGGGAGGGAGGTTGCACCCTCAGTCGTACTGGGAAGCAGGGAAAGAATTTCGAAGCCAATTTTTCTTGAAATCAGCCCACCCGAATAAAGTCATTATAAAGCTAACCAAGGACAGAAGCTCCGTCGATCAAACCGTTTGATTTCACAATTGAGTGAAAGGTTTTTTCTTCCCTTTATAACAAAACTGAGAGGGCCGTTTAATTTCCCAGTTAGAGGGAAATTCCTTAAATATCCCTCCCTTGCTTGACCTCTTTTTCTTCATCCCCACTGAATAACTCACCCATGTTAATGCCATGCTTTATTATTCATATTACTAGCATTGAAAATCATTCAGGGTGGGCTAGGGCTGGGGGGATAGAATGAGAAGGTATCAGGCCTTTTATTGGAAGAACTAATCAGATTTCAGGAAGATGCATCAGTGCCCTGAAGGGTTCCCAGGCAGAGCTAAAATGATCTGCTCTCCCCTGTGGACACATGAGCACATTTCACAGTGAGTGAGTTTCCTGGGCCTGAGAGAGAGGCTGAGGGAAGGGGAGTGGCAGACCCAGCTGCAGCCCCAGGGTGGGTCCCAGGGCCAAGAAAAGACTGGATCCCTTTTGGGAACTAAAATCGTATCCTAATAGCCTCAGTGCATTCATTACTTAACCTCATTCTAGGAAGAAATGAAGTCAATGAGGGAGAGGTCTGCCTCCCAAAGGATGCTACCAAGATGGGCTGATTGTAGCAAATGAATGACATGTGGTTTATTGCATTTCATAAAACCAAATACACAATAGTATACTTGGAATTGCCAGTCAGTTTCAGCCCCATGCTGATTCTGTCGACAAAACCAGAAAACTGGACAAGATTGTGCAAGTTTTCCTAGCTAACGTTACTCGGAGTGTTTAAGGAATGCCATCATGTAGGGGGAGTCTCTAAACAAAACCACATCTTTGGGATATGGAGGAACCTGAGGAACTCTTTAATCCAAGGCCTTTATGTTGTGCCTGAAGAATTGACTGCTAGTTGTTGTATATGAGTTGCTAAAAGTAGTAAAGGTGATTAGGGGCTGGGGACAGTGTGACAGACCCGTTCTTCAGCCCGCAGGACCGAGCTCTTTCTTACATTGTATCTTTGAAGAATCCCTTAACTAATGTAGCTTTAATAATGACTGAGGGGTGAGGACGGAGAAGGAATCTAGTTTTTGTTGTATGGTTAATGGGTTCTTACAGTGGTGCTTGAGAACTGTTACACCATCTGACATAGTCTACCACGATCCTGCAAAATCGGTGTCATGTTCCCACTACAGGCGGAGAAACTGAGGCTTGGAGAAGTTGATTTGCTTAAGGTACAAAAGCTACTACAGTAGAACTGGAGTTAGCTCCAAAGTTAGGCCTCTAGCCATTACAACCATCAGTTAACACTTAGGCAGTATGAAATTATGAAATCATATGTCTCCTAAATTGGACTTGAAATTAAAGGTACAAAGTTGTATTTTAGATTCAATGCAAGAGTTTTTTCTACAAAGTTTCTGACAGATCTTCATCAGTTTCTACTTGAATACCTCATGAAGAGCTCATTACTTCACTCTTACAGATATAGGATGTAAAACAGTTCCCATATTTGACTTCTTACTTTATCCTCATTATTCATATCCCTCAGATCTTTCCATTCTGCAGTCTGTACTCAGTCACCCACTTATTAAGTCAAAAATTTATTGAAAATCTACTGTATGTGAGGTATTATATTCTAAGGGTACAATACAAATTAAAATATCATTATTTAAGCAAGTATTTGGGTGTAAGTCATATGAGAAGCTGGAAGAGGGAGTGTGAGTAAGAGTATATAGAATTTTAAAAACTAGCCCAGGCTCTAAAATGTATTTTACTCAGCTACATCGGTAATAAAATATTTATGTGGAAGGCCACTGACATACCTTTGAGGATCACTTAGAAAATAAAGTATGGGGAGAATTTTTCCTCTGAGAAAGCAATAAAAAATGTATTTGAGGGATCTAAATGGCTCCTCAGAGATTTGCTGAGTTATGGCTGATGACATAGAGGAATCTCCAGCAAACAGGGCTGGGTGTTTTGCAGCCAGGAAACTCTGCTAGAGGTGAAGCTTTCCATTGCACAAAGACTGAGTCCTGGACAGCTGTGAGCAGGTTTGAGGTCTCATCCTTGAAACCAGCAGTGCCTTTGCCTTGTTGTCTGGGTTCTCACCAGGAAAACTGCGCCTCCTAAAGATAGGCAGCAGGCCTGAGAGGATAGGAGGTAGGCTTCGGGGTGGACCTCAGCGCAGAAGACTTCGTGACCACATGCCTTTCCCGAGTTATCTAGAGAAGAGTAATCCTCCCTACTGTGCCCCGAGGAGATTTATTATTCCTGTGCTATAGGTGAAGCAGACGGAAACCCTTGGAGATTGCATCTTCTATCCAAGTTCCAAGTTCATACTCCACGCATAGAGGGGTGGAGTCTGCACCTGTGCCTGTGTCTACGACTCCCAATTTCATTACACCTTTCTGCTCTCCCCACAGTTCTGCAAAGGCAGCTGACAGATGCTTTGAAATTCTGAGTAGAGATGCAAAAGGAAATGGTTGAGGCTAAAGGAGCTTAAATATTAGAGCCTTTCATTTGCAGGAACCCATTCAAGGTCCTGGAGGAAGCTTAGGTAGATGATTGCATATTTTTGTAAGCTTTGCACCAGCAAGATATTTGTATAATCCTTTTCTAAAAGACAGCCTCTGGAATTGTAAAAGCCATTTCTATTGTAAAATCTGTGTTAAAGCCATATTTGGAAAAACAATAACTCATTCAACAAATACTTCTTAAGTGTTGCATGCATGGTAGGATGGATCCAGTGGCTGGAATACAGCAATCAGCAATGTTGTCTTCACAGGGTGAGATGAGGTGTGTTGTCAGGGCTCCAGCAGGAAAGGCAGGCCACTTACTCTGATGATTTGGGGGAAAGCTTAGTAAAGGGGCTATTTAGAAAGATGTGGCTGGTTAGGTAACCTCGGAGAATAGTACAGTATTCTTTAGTTAGTGACAGGAAAGCACTAGCTTGATGGCAAGGGAGAGAGCAGTTACAACACTTGGAGACAAAGAGAGCTGTGTGAAGACACTGTCTAACAGGGGATGAGCCCTTTGGTTGATGCCAACTAACCAGCCCTGTAGAGAAGGAGCTGGGAGGTAAACACTCAGCCTCAGCCCCTCTTGCTCTCTGAGTTCCTACTGCTGTTCTTCAGGAACAGGTCAGCTCCCAGACCACATGATGCAGAAGGTGGAAGGTGGGTCTGGAAGAGGGACAGATATATCCAGCACATCACTGTGCACATTCAGCCCTCGGAACTCCAGGGAGGATGTGTCTGGGGAAAGGGGTGCCTAGAATAGAATGCTGATTCTGGGGCTGATGTTGCTGCCACAGACCAGGCACAATAGCGTAGCAGCAAGAGGAGATGCTGAGAACGCACTCTGTTGTCAATATGAGTGCAGAGATCGTAACTCCTGATATCATGCAAGTCCTCTCCTTTGAACAGTATTAGCCAACATATAAAGAGTTAAGCTGCCTGAGGATCCTTTCCTACCATTCTGTGTTTTAGATAGTAGCCCACACAGTGAGGGTAACAAGAGGTTGAAAAAGCCCAATTTCTTAGTTAAAATGTATATTCGTTGGCAAAATGCCTTGGTGACCCCTGGATTCTCTCTCAAACTGGACACTTGCTAAAGGTTCATTGGGCCTGGGAGGCAGAGTACGAAGGACACAAGCACTGAATCATTCTCATTTCCTCCTTAAGTATTCTTAGGCAGAAAGGCTATTCCCAAAGAGAAGCATCATGGAATGATCCATTTATGAAAATGATGTGATTTGTTCTCCTGAGAGACCTGTTTCCAATCTCTCAGGCCACTGAGAATGACTATGCAAATGAGCTCTTTCAGAATTCCTGAAAGGCAATCAAAGCAAGCTTGGAAGAGTTCACAAATTTCAACAAAGTTGACAGCTACTTTCTCCACACTCAGGCATTAACCATACTTGATATCCAACAAAGAAATTCTAATCTTTGTTAGAGTAAATGAGATGCCTAAGAGTGTCAGGGAAATCTAGACCTCGAATTACTTTGAATTAAAGGGCCTTTCATCTGTAAACTGAGCTTATAAATTCTTCATCTAACAGATGAGAAAACTGTGACCTAGCAAAGGAAAGGTGTCCTGTGCCTCAGGGCTATGATTCGTGCCCTTCATGTCCTATTTGCTCCTGTAGTACTTGATCCTGGTTCTCATGGACACAGACAAGACACCAGGAGTTTGAGGGTCCCTGAAGCTACTGACTTCATGAGAGACAGAGTACTGATCATTTCTCCAATACACAGGGGAAGGCCCATGCTAAAGGTTTCAGTTGGAGCCAGGCAGAGGCAGGAGGGTTGAGAACTTGAAGTCAGCCCTAACTATGTAGGAAGTTCAAGACTTGCCTGGAAAGAGTGAGACTGTCTTTAAAAAAATCATCAATTGGAGAAAAAGTGAGGGTGAATGGAACAATAGAAGGAGCACAATTATTTAATGTTTGTCTTTCTACACCAAAGGTGACAGAGCTTAGCCTATGCCATGTCCCTTGATGTCCTCCTGTTGTTAGCTTCACAGAACACGGAAAGGAGAAAAACTTACTTCTGAGACTGTCTACAACTTGGACAAATGCACTTACTTCAAAAATACCTTAAGAAATTTAATCGGTGGATCATACGTTAAACTCTGCATTAAACAAGAAATGAGTACACAGCACCTGGGCTCTGGGGATGGCTGGGTAACTTCACGAGCCACTCGGCAACCCTGAACAAATAACTGTTTACTCCTTCACTTGAACAGGCATGGAAACTTGAGAAATGTCTGTGCTCAGCTTTCCTGATACTAACTCCACATAAAACAAAATTGGGCTGTGGCCTTTTAACTGCCATCATTTGAATGAAGCGGGGCTGATCTCTCTGAGTTGGCCTAAGGTCCTTGTTTACCAAGGTGCATTGACTTGGCTCGCTGTTACCTGCCTGGTATCAAGGATTAGGGCCTCTTGCCTGACATCACTGGGGAGGGGAGCTCTCAAACCCTTTCACCGATAACTGAACCCTTATTTCTCTTCATGTCTTTGTGGGTTTTACTGGCTATTCTCCATTCCCATGAAGTTCTCTAAGAACTTCTCAAGCATTCAATTCTTTCAAAAATCAGCTCTAACAATCCATGTCCAGTTGGTTGGTAGAGACAAAGTCAATATGAAGCAAACATTCTCAATCCTTATACACGGCTGTGCTTTCACTATTCTGAGCCTATTCCAGTTATCCGCCCATGTTCAGTTCTGCTCCATGATATAGACTGCAGGGCTCAATGGGAATCAGAGTCCAGGGTCACATTTCCATGGCTATTTCCTATGCACTGAGGCATATTACATAAGATAGTGCCGAGAGAAGGAAATGCTATACACAGGAAACTTAGGCCTGTAGTATGGAGAACGTGAACCCAGTTTGGGTGATTTGTCAAACAAAACTACAAAAAGATGATGTGGTGTTTGTGTTTTTATTCATGTGTAAGAAACAGTAATATCCCTTGGAAATCTATGAATGTTGACAGGTTCCACATTATGTATGACCCAAAGTACTCTGAATGAAATTCAGCTAGCCCCAACTCAAGTACTAGGCTAATAGCTTTTAAAGGCTCATCCTTTAGCTGTGGATTTGCACAACTTTCAAGGTTTGCATTTACCATACTTGAGAAGAATTATGAGAATGATTGAGAAGACCTGCCTAAATACTACTTAATAAATATAATTTGCACTTGATATACTGTAGTATCAAATGGGGTGAATCAAGAAAAATTGGAATAGGATATTAAAAAGTATTGCAGGGGATTTTTTATTGTAGGATTTTCAGCAAACAATAACGGAATGCTTGCCAAGTTTGATTCCCTGTACACATAGTTTCCAGGAGGCCGTTCTCTCCCAGAATACGCAATCCTGTGGCCTTCAGGTATCATTGGAACAATGGCAGAAGGTGCACATCCACAGGGCACCCTGCCTTTTCACTGTACTCTTAGGTAAAACTGCAGCTATTCTAGCATGGGGCACAGGCTACAGCAGAGAGGCCACCCTGGCTGTTCTTTTCTTCTTCCTCTCTTCAGGTGCATAGTTTGTGTTTGGAGAAGTGTTAGTCACATACCCATTGCTCTAACAAGTGCCCATGATGACCAGCTTACAGAGAGAAAAGGGTTAATGTGGCTCATGGTTTCCCAAGCTTCAGACTGTGACTGAGTGGGCTCACTGCTAGTCTGCCCCGGCAGTGTTGTTAGACGGCAGGGGCACACGGAGAGCAACTGTGCTCACTTCCTCCGTGGGGAGGGAGAGAGGAAGAGGGGTAGACTGGGTTCAGGGCTACGCACAGTGATCTGCAGATTTCCCACTGAAAGTTCACGCTCCAAGTACAAACCCTCAACACACGACTACAGAACAAAATGTAAGATCCAAACTATAGCAAAACGTTAAACACACAGCATTGTTCAATAATATTTTTGAAGTGTATATACTTACCTTCATGCTGCTGCTAGTGGTAATGGAAAAGAAACTTGTTATTTTTGGTACCAGGATGAAACTTGAGTCCTCATGCTTGCGAGGCAGGCGACAGAACCACTGAGCTAAATCCAAAAGAAACTTGTTTTAAGGTACACTTATATAAAATGTCTGTGACTTTTATTTCTTGATTTCTAAAGTAATCCTGTGAGTCAGTGGGCGATCTGCCCTGATGTGGGTGGCACCACTCACATGGAGAAGGGCTGGGAAGAACCAAAGCCGAGGAAAGGCCTCCTCGCTCTCTCTCTCCTGCAGCCAGGTGCGTCTTCCCCTGGCCCAGGACCTGCCCACTGGAGCTCTTGGATTCTGGGACTCGAACCCCTCGGCCTCCTCAGGTTCTGAGGTCGTTAGTCTCACACTGAGGTACACAGTTGGCTTCCCGGGGTTCTCAGAACTTTGGGCTTGGGCTGAGCCATGCTATTGACACCCCTGTCTCTAGGTGCAGATGGCCTCATAGTTCCATGGGCTCCTTTCTCCGATATATTAACTCCTCTCTCTCTCTCTCTCTCTCTCTCTCTCTCCCCCCTGCCAGCCCCATCCTGAAGTGGAGGCCTCTCAGCATTTGCCTAACGTGGATGCACCAGCATGAAGGGAAAGCTATCAGAATGGACAGAACACTGTCCCCATTTAGTGCCACAGAGAAGCTGCTGCAGGGACTGTCGCACATGCTGGGCACACAGTTCTATTCTCCACATGGAGCTGGTGCTCCTATCCTACATAGGTGGGCAGGGAGGCAGGTGTGTGGTTAAGCATGGGCTCGGCCACAGAATCTCTCCCTCACCAGGGTGTTCTAGCCATTGTTGCTACAAATGCCAAGACCAAGGCACAGCTGCTCAGAGAGGCTAGGCCACCATTCATCATGATCACATGATACCAAATCTGTTCTTTTCACCTTGGAGTAGGGCTTCACTTGACAACTTACCTTTGCCAGAGCTGATGTACACTTCCGGTGAAGGTTCAGCTCCCTTCCTGGAGAGCCTTTCTAAATGTTTACAAGTCTTCCTTGCTGGGGTGATTCCTGTACCGAGTTGCTTCTGATCTTGGAGCAGAGGAGGTGTGGTGATGGCTTGCGGCAGTGAGCTCAGTGTTCTTGCCATGTCCCCCAGAAACAGCCTAAGAGTGGGAGTGGGCTGGGAGGCCCAGCGCAGGTCCGGGGCAGGACAGTGCTCGCAGGGCAGGAGAGGTCCCTCCAGACGGGAAGCCGCTCCTCGAATTCATGTGTTCACCTCCTCATGTCAGTCTCTGCCAGGTGAAAGAACCCAGTTCCTTCTGTGCTGGCAGGAAGGAGTCTTGCTAAACTTGAGGTGTATCACACATTAGTAGAGCAAGGGATGAGGAAGGGCATTCCTGCACTGCGCATGGGGAGACACTGTCATCTTCTTGCAGGACCAAGTCTGGACTTGCAGAAACCACCGGGCTGCTCTTCACATTTCTATACTTGGAATGGCTGTTTTTCAGCAGCCACAAAAAACTTGAACAAACTTATTCAATAAACGTACAGCAACTAAACACTCAATCTTAGGGATTAAGTGACGAGCTAGGAAGGGCAAGGGGAATTGAGAGCGGACAGTGGGGAAATCAGCTGTGCCTTCTTGAGAGATTGCAACAATGGAAATGTACCTTGTTTTCACAAACTCTCACTGTGGTCTTCAGGAGCTCATGACTCTCATCCCATTAGAACCTCTTCATTGAAAGAATGGAGCTTCAGAAGATAGAAGAGAAAGAATAGATCCGAGCCCGTAAGGGGCCACTGCTTCCAAACTGACTCTTCCTCTGGAGCACAGAATGTCTTTGGCTTCACCTGTTCCTGTTTGAACTTCCCAACCCATCCCTGCTGCTTTCCTAGATTCTTATGTCTATCACAGACAGACCAAAAGTGCTGGTTAGTACATTATTCTACTCATTAATTCATAAATGTGTAGCCTGGGCCTTAAGAGAGATTTAGAAAATAAAATAGCACAACAGGAGAAATGTCACCCAGATTTGAGTAGTGTCAGGTCACTAGATATTTATTTACCAGTTACTACATGTCCGATGTTGAGTCATAAAAATATTCAACTAGGCATAGTTACCCCATTCACAAAAATAAGATAGGATAAGGAAAAAATAGCAATTTAAGCTACAGAGATCCACAGTCACTTCAGAGTTGAGGACAAAGTATCGTGGAAGTTCTCAGGCCTCAGGAAAGGCTAGTGAGGAGGAGGAGCCTGGGAACACTAGCAGCTGCAAATTTTCATCTAATCGTGGATTTGAGAGAACCCAGGGCTAGACAGGCTAGACAGAAATTTCCCTGCTAACCTGCTGTTGGGACCTGGTGTCATTTGGAGAGTTGCAGGTCCCTCAGGTCCTTCCAGTAAGAAGAGCCACTTTTTGTCTGCTAAAACCGGAGGTGGCACAGTACCTATAGGTCTGGGTTGCAGGCTCTACAGCTCCTGAAGGCAATGTCCTGGGCTCCCAGGCATGGGACCTTCCCAAGCTTAGTTTCGAACACAGTCAGAACAAGCCCGCTCTGTGGCAGCAGCACAGAACATTCATTCTCACAGCAGAGGTCACGTGACACTCCAGAACACAGAATCGCAGCAGGAGGTGTGACCCTAAATGCATTTTGCAAAAAGGTAAGAAAATAAGTTTCAATGCCATTACACTGTCCTAATTTCTAGAGACTTACAAATGGCTTTTATTTCCCCTGTCTTCATCCTCATGTACAGTGGGAACCTGACTGGTGTCAGCCTTCCCACCCAGCCCATGCGCTGAGTCGCAGCAAGGGAACTGGGCTGCGGGTTGCCTGAGGCCAGGTGACACTGGCTGAACAGACACCAGCCCTTGCTTTTGGGTTATGACACGCTGGCAGCCAGAACCCTCAGACTCGTCTCTGATGACCCTCGACCTGGTGCGACCAAGTGATGACTCCCACACTCAGGTTGTACTGTGCGGCAAAAGGAAGAACCACACGAACATGCCAAAAGTGGCTCACTCTGGCTGGAACCAGAAGGAGAGATCAGGGATTAGAAGACATCAGAGAAAGACTTGTTGGGCAGTTCCTGGCCAGCCACTGGAGGCGTTCATGTGATCAGAAAGGTGTGCTGTGTCGGAAGCTGAGCAGCCCCAGCTGACCAGGAAATGGTACTGAGTGCTCCAGTGGCAAGGACCAGAATGCTGCTAACAACAGGAGTGACCCTGGATGAAGGTCCTGAGCTCCAGTCGAAAATGTGTCAGTGGAGGCTTTAATTTCAGCCTGCCGGGAGCCCAGCAGTTCAGTACCAGATTTCTACCCTGCAGATCTGTGAGGTAACAAATGAATGTTGTGTTCAGTTGCTACATTTGAGGGCTTTTATGTACATGAAGAGAAAACTAATGCAATGTCTGCAGGTTTACAGTCAAACATTGGTTCATCCTGCATTCAATTTTCTACTTCCTAGATGACTTTAGGCCCAACTTCTCTAAATACTGTATTTGTTTCTTCACCTATAAAAAGGGAAAGAGTAACATCTACCTAACTCCTAGGACAGTTGTCTTGATTAAATGAGATGCAGCTTATACTATACCTGACACACAGTAAATATTTAAATTGGTAACTATTTTTCACTTCTTAAATTCTCTCCAGGTTTCTTATTTTATTTTTATTTTTTGGTAGCAGGGATCAAACTCAGGACCTTGCACTTACAAGGCAGGTGTGGTGCCACTGAGCTACATCCCTGGCCCACAGGGTTTCTTTTTTTATTGACCAGCCATGACCCACATTTTATTGAATAAAACAAGCAACTTGCAGGATGCACAAAGTATATTAAGCATAAATTATTCAAATTCTGCAAAATAAGTTTACCTAGATAATAAATTCTAAATGGAAATACAAAACTAAAGACCCATAAATTTAAGTTTATGCTTAACCTCAGGAGAAGATAAGAGGATGCAATGCAGAGGTTGCCATAAGGGCCTGGTCTGGCTTTGGGGTTGGAAGGTAGTTTTGCCATCTGTGATGCTTTCAAAATAATATCTGAGTATTTGAAATATGTAGTGATACCAGCCATGCATATATCTGCCTGTGCACATGAAGAAACATTCACCAAACCACAGAAATGTTAAATAGAGAATTTGGGGGGATTATTATTTTTCTATTTGTACCTGTATGTATTTCCTGAAACTTTCTTCTAGACTGTGCATTATTATCTGAAACGATGTCAGAGAGAGGTTTGCAATTAAATGAATGTTTCCTTAGGACAGTGGCAGGGAGAGGCAGCCTGAAGCATGAGGGAAGGGTATGCCCATGCCGGGCAGGTTGTGTGAGACAGATTGCTTTCCCCAGCTGTTCTCACTGGGCGGCAGCAAGCACACTATGTGAGCAATGCCCTCTCCCTCCAACCCCACGACCCCTCACCCTGGAGACCACCAGTTCATGGAGGGCCGTGCAGATCTAAGACCAACCATGTGGGCTTGGGAAGATGTTTCTGTCATGGTTTCTATATTTCAGTGCAATCCATCAAAAATCAAGGCAAAGGCTTCTTTGCACTTGCTTTATGGATAGCTGGATGGGGAGGTGCTGGATTCAGGTGACTGTAGGAGGAGAGGAACAGTTGGCTGTGTCTTGAAAATGTGAGAAAATTTCTATATCCTTGAGAAATAAAACATGGAAAATATGATCATTCCTGCCCCAAAGTATTTCAAAGACATTTGCATGCCCTCATTGTCCCTTGGAAGAGTTTCTTCCATTCAAGTATTCATCCATCCACTCTGAATACCCGTTGAGTATTCGGGGTGCAGCGTGACCGCTCAGGGTGCTGGACGACTGCAGTGAGCAAAGTGATGCCACCTGCCCCAGGATGGTAAGCCAGTGAGGAGAGGCAGCACGAGACAGGATTCTCTGGATCAGGTGGGGCTGATAAGTGTGAGCAGTGAAATCCACAGGCCACAGGAGCAAAGGGGACTCTCACCCCCATTCTGAGTAGCATGGTCAACGTGTGTCTCACCAAGTCGGCATGCAGAAGCAAGGACTTGGAGGAGAGGGAGAGAGCCAGGCCAGTATCTGGGAAACCTGGGGCCCTGGCTCAAAGGCTCTGTCGGATCTGGTCCTGCTGAACCAAACTGTGGCCCTTGTCCCAGGCATGGGGAGCCTGTGGCAACTCACTGGAGCAGGACTTTTCCTTTCTCGTGGAAAATCCACAGAGAAAGAGAGGAGATTAGTGGTTGATGGGGACCGAGGGAAGTGGATGCAAGTTTCCACTTGAGATGACGGGAAAGCTGTGGAACTAGGTGGTGGTGACAGTGTCACAGCACTGGAAATGTCCCACCTGCCCCGAACTGTGCCTCGAAAAATGGCAAAAGCACTGGTTTTATGTCAAGTGTATTTTGTCACAGTAAAGCATGTTGCAGATCCAGCCTCAAAGGCAGGCTTGACTGCTGCGACCCTCGGGTCTCCAGCGTGCCTGGCTTCCTAGGCCTCTGACGCTCACAGGCAGGTGGAGCCCGGCTGCAACTGAGGCCCCCAGCCCTTCCTGTTCCTGCGCCCTCGACGCTGCACAGGCCCCCTTCCCTCCCTCAGGGAACCACAGGCTGCCGAGTGAGCGGATTTCCCCCCGGGGGCGGGGGGGCGGCTCTAATTCTTAAGGATAAGCTCAGCGTCTTTCCTGACTGCACCAGTGTTTAGCCAGTGTGACGAAACCATTCCCGGTTTCCGACTTCTGAACCCCAGCTTGTGTTAGAGAAGCAGGCGGCAGAGATCAAATGCCTGGTGAGTGAGCACTTTGGAGCCCGTGTCACAGCGGGGTCACAGCAGCGAGCACCTGGCACCTGCTTCCCAGAAGCCAGAGCAGCCACGGACAGAGTGGAGTGTCTGATCGACGCAACAACGTGAAGGTCTCCATGCTCCTTCGCCCGTTCTGACTTTCCGGGCACTGGCGCCAGGCAGAAGGGAAAGCACTGGCTTTGGAGGCAGAGAGCTGGTTTTGTTGTTGCTGACTTTGGGAGCCGGGAATTGAACTCAGGACCTCATTCATGCGAAATGCACACTTTACCCCGGAGTTACACCCCAGGACCAGTTATTTAAGTCACATTATATCCGCACAGTTATCTGTCAGACAACAAGCAAAAAATGACCTTTCACTAAACTGCAATATTATCATTGTTAAAACAGGAAGGGTAGAGCCGGGAATTTAGCTCAGTGGTTCTACCACCTGCCTCACAAGCGCAAGGACCTGAGTTCAATCCCTGGTACCAAAAAAACACAAACAAACAAATAAAACCAATAAGGGTTGTTGTGCTCAAGAAACACCCAGTGTTAGCGGAACACAGCTCTGAGAGTCTGTGCACGGCTGATGTGGAGGCAGCAGCCTGAGGGGGACCCCTCGGATGGGATGTAGGTGGCACCCAGCAGCAGGCTGGTGCCTGGATGGAGAAAAGGGGAAAGAAGCAGAAAGCCAGGCCACTGGGACATTGGTCTCCAGCTCCTTCAGCCTTCCAGGGGAACCCTTCAGCTGTCCATCACAGGTTCACACTGGACTCGCCAGTGAGCTCCAGGCCTTTGACCTGCACCTGGATCTCGGGCTCCCCAGCGCCCAGACAGTCATTCTGTACCCTTCCTACTCTGACTGCTCAGGTGGCCACTGGGGGCCTGTGTAGCGCACCCTTTATACGTCCTGTCGTACATCATGCTATAGTGTGTACATCATCGTGAACACTGTGTATCTGCAGTGGACCCTAACTGAGAACAATCTCACAGTGCTGGAGGCTCGGCACGTGCCACCGTCAGTGGGGCCCTGGTCAGGGCCCTGTGGAGGTGACACCAGGAGCCAGAGTGCTGAGTTCCATGTTCCTATAGCTTTCCTTCTCTTGAAATACTTTTAATTACTCAGTATTTCCTTCCATTCATTTTTATTTAAATATACCTCTATTATTCTCTCAGTAGATACCCTAGAGATTACAACATAATTCTTGAGTTATTACCACGACATCCAATGAGACATGTTACCACTCTGAAGGGAACACAGACCCCTAAGGCGGTGGGACTCCACCACCTTCCCTGCTGGTTTGGCTGCTGTTTACTTCTGTGAGTGTTAAAAATTCTGCAAGGTATTATTCTTTCAGAGTCAGTATTGTTCTATGTTTAACTACGATGTATACTCTTACCACTACTCCACTTTCATCTTGCAGTTTTGTTCTTCCAAATGGACTTTTCTTCCAGACAGAATAATTTCCTTTAATGTTTCTTTAATTGCAGATACTGGCTTTATTTTTGGCTTTAAGTTTGTCAGGTGCAAATTTGAGATTGAGAGATTTTTCTTTCAGTACTTTAAAAAAATCCCCCTTTCTGTTCTGGCTTCCACGAATTCTGTTATAGAGGCTGCTACCAACTTCTTATTTCTCCTTTGTAGGCTGCTTTTACAGCCCTGTCTCTGCCCCCATCTCTCTGAGCATCTGCCTTTCTCTCCCACCCTCACTTTTTTCACAGAGATCTAATTCAGTTTTAGGAGTTTGGTCAGGTAAGTTTTTGACCTCCTTGGAGTTCACTAAGATTCTTGGGTTGTTCTCTATCGCTCCTATATTTTCTAAACTTTCTTCAGGTAGATCTTCAAATATTTCTTTTGTCTCTTTCCTTTTGCTTTCTTTTGGCTCTCCAAAGCATAAGTAAGGAAAGTGCTGACCATGTGCACATAACCCTTGTGCAGCTTTGGCTTGCCCGTTTTTCCTTTCTGTTTTCTCCCCGTGGTTCTGTTGGTCACCTAGGGAAATTGCTGCTGACCTCAGTCCATCTCTGCACTGCCCCTGGGGATCTGTTCCATCCATCACCTCAGGGGCCACACTCCTGGGTTTTAATTGAGAAACCAATGAGTGTATTCTCAGATTTGAAAAAGTGCAGATTGAAGTCTTTTCTTTGACCTTAGACTTTTAACCTCCTACGTGATTGTCTTGAGAGAAGACTGGCTGTGGATTTTAGGCATATCTTCATCCTCTGTCAGGATTCGGTCTCCTAAGACTAAAAGTTACAGGGAGTGTTACCCTACCTTGCAGGATTTATCGACCACATCCTCTCCCGTGCAGCAAATGTTCTGTGCAGCACTATGGCCCTGCAGACTTCCTGTTTGTCCTATGTCCCACAGGCACTGAGCACCTCCTGCTCTTTCCTAACTCCATAGAGCCCTTTGCATGGATTGTATCTCGGGGAAAGAAAATGTCAGGACTCTCACGTTACAAAGGGCCTCAGCTCCTAGAACCCCAATTCCTTTAGTTTTTCTTGCTTTCAAAGCTCTTCAGAGTTTCTAACTAGATAATTTCTTAAATGTGTTTCACAGGTTTTGATTGCTGCAGTAGAAATGTCAGCAGACTATGACTTTATAATTTCACACGCAATAAGTTTGTCATAGCATTCTTGTGGAATTTAAAAGGTATGCTTCTTACTTAAATCTTATCATTATTTATGCAGTCTACTGTTGATAATGTGTACAAATCAATGTGAATGTTCCTAATGTCCATTCTTTTATTTGCTCACTGAACGAGTGTGAGCACATGCTTCATGCCCATCACTGGACTAGTGCTTGGAGACAGCAGTGAACTCAGCTCACTGAGACCCCTTCCACTGTGGAGCTGACTTTCTGGTGGAGGAATCAAATATTTGTATGTTGAAGTCCTAATCTCCACCTCCTAAGAATGTGACTGGTTTTGAAGACAGGATCAGGAAAGAGGAAATTAGGGTAAAATGAGTCCTAATACCTTTTGAGCTGCGATCTTCTGAATGGAGGGCAGAACACTCACACACTCAGAGGAAGGACAATCTGAAGATGCAGGGAGAGGACGTCCTGCCATGCACAGAAGGGTGCCCTAGAAGAAACCACCCTGCTAATGAACTGATCTCAGAATTCTAGCCAAAAAGAATATGAAGTGAAACATATGTCAGTTTTTAAAAGTCCTCTGGAAAAAATAAAGGATGTCATGGTGACAGCACGTACTAGATGACACATGGACTGCAATTTAAATGAATTGGTTAAAGAAACTTCAGCCTTCACTCCAGAAAGAGACTTGAAGAATGTAAGTGGATACTTAGAGCCACCTTTGGGATATATGATAGACGAGTATTTGGGGCAGGTTGGACTACATTGCAAATCACGAAGCTAGCATACTTGAAGAATAAAGAAGACAGCTTTCCAAGTAGGGTTAGGAAGGAACAGACATATGGAAGGGGAGTTCAGGAAGCTCTGGTGGTGTAGGAGGGGGTTAAATCCCACAAGCTTTGTAGGCAATTGACATTGAAAGCCAATGGAGACCTCTGAATACAGAATTGATATTATTTAACTTGCTTTCTAAATGGCTCACTTGGATGTGTTGTTAAGACTAAACTACAGAGAGGCAAGAATGGAAGCAAGGAGATAACTTAGGGTAGTGGTGCACTAATTCAGGAAAATGGGAAATTCACTTTGATTACGGCAGTGACAGAGGGGCTTAGATTCTCAGTGTGTTTTGTAGGTAGAATGGAACAGATATGCTCATGAATAAAAGGTGAGGCATGAGAATAACAAATCAAAGATGAATTATAAAGTTTTGTGGCCATGAGCAAGTGAGATGACAAACCTTTCATTCACAGGTATGGGGAAGATTAGCAGTGAGTAGTATTTGGGGGAAGACCAGACTCCCAGGTTTGGGTGGTTAACTGTGAAGTGCTTACAAAACATTTAAGTGGTGAAGTTAAGTGAGAGTTTTATAAACACAATGCAGCTTAGTGTATCATATAGGCCAGTTGGGAAAAGAAAGAGGGAAGGGTAGATTACATCAAACACTGCTGGTGGGGCAGTTAGGCTGCATATAAGATATAGTTGTTCAGCTTAGCAATCTTAGGATCATGAGCGCTCTTGACAAGAACAGTTTCAGTGCATTTGGGTTTCACCTCCAACCTGGCTAGAAAGAATTCAAGGCAAAACAGGAGGAAGGGATTTGAGATGAGCAAATGAGTTCTTCAGAGGAATGTGTTCGTCTGAGTCCTCAGAGAATCAGGCTCCAAGGTGGAATTAAATGTGCGTGGCTTTTGTTAGGGAATAAATATATCTGTGCTAGAGAGAGTGAGGAGAAGGACCCATAGGACTGCCATGCAAGTCTGACCGTGCACGGAGGCATGAAGGCTGGAAGGAGGCACAGACGCAGCACAAACTTCATGCAGCTGGAGGACGTTACTGCCAGGCTGCCAAGGAGCCCCAGAGTCAAAGCTGGCCCTCAGGAGTCCTGTGTTCCCCACTGATGGGCTGCCTCAGTATCCCCACTGAAGTCCACAGCTAGGAGCAGCCATAGTCCAAAGGCAGAGATGAATTTCAGAACACAGCTCTGAGCTTTTGGTTAATCACTTTTCCTGCCCTAGCAGTTCTGCCAGACACATTCTTGTGGCCACCACAAAGACATTTTTCTGTGCAATGGAAGAAGGAATTATTATGGGAAGTCAAAGAAACGTGATCTCTTCCTGAGATGGGAAATTTGCTTCATGTTTGCATGATGGGGAAATTGATGATGTAAGAAACATAGGGTGGAAATGGGGCAGCTGAGTCATTGAGTAGGTTTTCCTCAAGGAAATGATAAGAAATGTCTTAGGCTGAGAGGAAATATGAGAGTAGATGGTGTGGTTTGTGGAGAGACAAGCAGATGGGAACAGTCCTAGGAGAGAGTGGGAGGAGAGTGAAACTGGCATGATTTCTGGGATGCTTTAAAGCTACTCGAATTTACTGATCCTAAATTCAAAATGAAGCCAATTGGCAGGGTTTGGCTTTTCTCTACCTTGTGTTGCTATGTGGGTGTGGAAGAGTAAGAATATCTAACAGATTGGCATTGTTAAATTATATTTGGTAATCACTTCTCAGTGCATCAGTTACGCTGTGGTCAGAGAATATGGTCTGTATGGTGAGAGTTCTTTAATTCTTTGAGACTATTTCATGATCAAGGACATTATTGCTCAGTCAGGGTCTGGCTGTGCACTTATGTACTCCCTAACACTGAGGCAGTTCTGTGTGTAGGTGTTCAGTTCAAATCTGTGACTTGTATTGTCCAAGTTTCCTATATGCTTATTGATTTGATTTTTTTTGTGTTAAATTTCACACAGAAAATTGAGTTAAATATTCTAACAGGTCTAATGGATGGGATTTATCCACCTCTACTTCAAGTTCCACTTCCTATTTCATCCTATTTTGTAGGCATCTTCTTAAGTCCACATAGATTTAGAATAACTGAAGTTCTTGGTGAATTAAAACTTTTATTATTATGTGATGATCTCTTCTATTTTTAAAAATGTTTTTAGCCTTTATATCAATTTTACTTAATTTTAGTATGACAAATTAAAATGCTTTGGGATAGTATTTGCCGGAGAAATCTTATTTTTCCTTTTTCATTTCAACCTTTTAGTGCCTTTATGCTTTATTTGTATCACTTTTAAATAGTAAATAATGATATTTTTAAAAAATTCAATCTGACAAATTCTGTTTTTAGTTAGAAAACTTAATCTATTAGTATTTGTTATATTACTGATATATTTGGGTTTACTTTCAGTGTCTTTTTCTGCTTTCTATTTTGTATTAATAATTTTACTTTTTCTTTGGCTTCATTTATTGGCCCCTTTTGGATGAATTTTTCTTTTCTCATACTATTTTCCTATTTCCATAGATGTTGAACTGATGCACTGTGTTTCCATTAGTTTTGTCGTCAACTTTTGAAATTTAAGTGTCTGTTTAATAAGTTGTAAATTATAATGAATATCTTTGCCCACCCCCTGAATAATGTGAGCATTGTAAAATGTTCTGTCTTTCGACTGAGTGTGTCTTGATAGTGCATTTGCACAGTTTTGCCTGAACGTATCTGTTCCTCCATCTTGCGATACAGTTTCTGGGAAGCAACTCGAGAAGTGCAGCTGTTTTCGCTTGCCACCCTAAATATGTGTTTTTCCTGCTGTTTCTATTTTCTGCTATGGAGTTGAGACATCAAGGGCCATTCTAATGGTTCCCTGGCAGATGAGTTAATGCTTTTCAACCTGCCTTTAGAGGTGGTTTTATCTTTGATATTCTGTCATATTTTCTACAATATGTTCAGGTGTCAGTTTGTTTCATTTATTCACCTTGTGATTCACTGGACTCCTGTTGTCAAGGTTGAAAAATCCCTCTTGACTGACTGTCTCATCAGAAAACCGCCCTTCTTCATGGTTCAACTGTAATTAGAAATATTTTACAAATGATCATTTTATTTCCCAGGTTTTATATTGTCCATATGTTAATTTATAGTACATTGTCAATATTTTCTTGAGATGTTCTCCAAGTCATTCCATCACTCTTTAGTTGTCATATCTGAATCTTAAATTATCTGATTATCCAAGTTTTTAATTTTGATTATTACATATTTAACATTTAGGGTTATAATGTTATTTTTTCAGTTTTCCAATTAATTTTAGCTACTGTAATTACTTGGGTCTTACTTAAAAATTCCTCTTTTTTAAGTACATGGAGAATATAAGGCATACTTAGAACACGTGCTTCATGTGTAACCTGCTCCTTTCTGTTTGCCGGAGGTGTTTTTTTGCCAACTTACCGTGGTTTTGCTTTGTGATTTGTGTGCTTTGTGTAATTTGTGCATTTTTGTAGTGAAGTTACATTTTCTGGGACACTATCTTTGGGAACTCTTTGGAACGTGTATTTTACAAGAGAAGACTTGTGTGTGCTTATTTTAAATGTCTGGCAGTGCTCTTACCTCAGGCATTAAATTAAGTTCTTAGGTTGAAGTTTTAGCCGGATATGCTGCCAGTGTAGGCAACAGCTTCCGTGGGAAGTATTTTCTTCAGGGCTGAAAGAGTTAACTTTCTGTATTGTGCCCTCCCTCTCCTCCCTCTCTTCTTTCCTAACTCCCTTTCTTCTGTCCTCCCCTCCTGCCACTCTGTCCTCTTCCTCTTCCTTCCTTGTTTCTGTTTTTAGTAAAGATATAGTGATTTGAGGATCTCAGCTGTTTGTGAGTCTCCATTTATACTTCACACCTTGTGCTGACCCTATGCCTTGTGATTCCTCCAGGTATATTGTAGTCTGTAATAAATATTTGTGTCTATAAATACACAAAAGGCAGCTGTCTTTTACAATGTTTGCTTACCTTTTTAAATGAACAATTATACTTTATATCTCATCATTAAGAATTTTACTTACAGTCTTATGATCTCAATTGTTATGAATATATTTTTCTTATTTTATTAATTATTTCTAGGTGATTTCCCATGAGCAGATTGATAAGATTTCCAGTGCACCATATTTACAAAATAAAATCATATTTTATCATGAATCTACTTTAAAATCAGCATGTTTTGCTAGAAAGTAGTCACTTTCATCCAGAATTTCTTAAAAGCATTAGTTTTAGAAATATTATTTGAAATCATTCCCCCTATAACTTTAAGATATTTTTTTCTCATTTCATTCCAAATTTTATATGCTGTGTTTTCTCCCATTTGTTTTTCTCAAGTGAATTAATGGCTGATTTACTTCTTCAAAGGAATTCTTGGCTTTATTCTATTTTAAATCTTACTTAAGTATATAATTAATACATTTTAATTTACATAAATTCTGTGAATTCTCTCCTTTATTAATTGGTATGTTAAATTTCAGCTGAATGTGACAAAAAACAAAAAACACCACCAGAAACAAAACCAATAGTTAGGGAAGATTAGGTTACACCAGAGCCCTTACTGCACTATGACTCCTCAGAAGAGGAGAGGCATAAACAGAGAGAGGACAGCCAGGTGATTAGGGAATCCATCGTATCATTTTGCACATATCATTTTGTTTAATCTTCACAGAAGCCCTTGTGATGAGATTTAATGTTCTATTTTCTAGAAAGAAGAAACTGTAGCTCATAGGGCAAAAGTTTCTAGGTGGAAGTTGAAACCAGCACTACCTATTTCTCCTGCAATTGTCACTGTCACTTACTACTCCCAAGGACATCAAAGGCATAAGTTGGGTAAGGATAGAGTGACCTAGGGACAGAACCAAGCAGTTAAGGAATTCTTCCTGGACTCCGATGGTGGGAACTAAGAAAGGCATTAGAGAGCTGGTGATATTGGAGAACAGTCATGAATAGTGAGTAGAAGTTTTCTAAGTGAGTAAGAAAGGAGGGAATATTCTAGGCTAAGATGACAACATGAGCCAAAAGTATGCAAGCATCTGTTTCTTAAAGGGATGAGTGAAAGTTTTCTGTCTTCTCACTTCTAGACCCAAAATTGGTACTTAATAAAGGTTTGTTGAATTCACTTCCATTCTCTTTGTTCTATGTGGAGGATAAGCTGCTTGCCTCTCCAATACTGTACGCTTCGTCCTTAGAAACAAAATCATTCTTTCATTGGAGGTAGCAAAAGGCCTATGCTTACCAGCTTCCCTGGCAGCTTGGTATTATAAACATAAAATTATTGCAGGACCTCATTGAGAGATGGCCAGACAGTTGCTCTATTTTCCTTTGTTCTTGATCCTCAGGCTCTGATTCCTGCTGAGGATCAGGTATATCTTGGACCCAGGACTGACCTGAGAATGGAGAGTGAAACTGGCATAAATGCAGAAGGATTCTGGGTCCCTGAGGACAGTGTGAGGTGTGTACACCAGTCTCAGGCCCCTATTTTAAGATGTATACTTGTGAGAAATAAATCTCTCACTTATTTAGGCCCCTGGTATCTCTTGTCTGCTACTAGCATCACATGAAATTTTGATCCACTATATCCACATTCAGCATCCACTCCAGGAATCTACAGACTGTGACTGGGGCACTAACAAATACTTATGGCTAGAAATTGCTATCTGGAAAATGTACTGAGATTCTGAAAGGATTTCCCACCTGGGACCTCATCTCCAAGGTGGATCTCAATGACAGCCTCACAAGACCATTAACCTGGAGGAATTCCAGAAGCCTTTCAGGAGGAACAAGTGGCTGCTGTGGCTGCCAATACTGCTGCAGTTTAGTGGAAACTGAAAGACCTGGATGATGACCTTTCAAGAACAAATGTTATTAAAGAATGGATTTGAGTCCCACCTCCTGCTGCAGTCAAGAGCAAACGGGTGAAAAGGGAATCCTATTCTTCTATTAATAACTCTTCAATCAGTCTTATGCTGACAAAACAGAAAGCAACTGTAAAATTAGCAATTCTGCCTGCAAATTAGCCCTTTGCAAAGCCATAAAAGACAAAAGGAAATAAGGAGAATTCTATTAATGGAGTCAAGGATGGGAAAATCGAGAGTGATAGAACACAAATACCCAGAAAAATGATACTTACTTTAAGGAATAATATTACCCAGGTTCTAAAGAGCTGCTGAGAGCAGTGAATGAGGAAGATGTTAATTTATAGCCCTTGGATCAGTGGCTTTTCTTAATGGCTCCTTGGAGCAAATCTATCAGCACCTGGAGGAGCATAAGGGTTAGGTTCATATTAGTAAGTACTGTCCCACACACCCCATCTGAGAAGTGGCTTATTCCACCTTAAAATGGCAACACATCAAGAAATCAACCAATAACAAATGCTGGCGGGGGTATGGGGAGAAAGGAACCCTTCTCCATTGCTGGTGGGAGTGCAGACTGGTGCAGCCACTGTGGAAATCAGTGTGGAGATACCTCAAAGAACTAGGGCTAGAGGCCCGATTTGATCCAGCTATTCCCCTGCTGGGTATTTTCCCAAAAGAATTTTTAAAATCATACCACAGTGATATATGTGCACCCATGTTTATAGCAGCAGTTAGTAATAGCTAAAGCTTGGAGAAAGCCCAAGTGCCCATCAACTGGAAACTGGATAAAGAAGATGTGGGGTTTTTTTATAAAATGGAGTACTGCTCAGCCATAAAGAATGAGAAACTAGAGACATTTATAGCTAAATGGATGCACATTGAGGCAATTCTCTTAAGTGAAATAAATAGGACACACATGTGTAAATACTGAATAGTTTCTCTAGGGTGAGAAACTGAAAGTGTAAATAGGGATTAAAATGACTAAATTGAATAATTGATAATGTGAAATAGGATGAAAAGGTCCAAAGGTGTAGGGGAAGTGGGAGGGGAAGGGGAAAGGAAAGAAGGGAAAGGAAAAATTATGAGAAAAGAAAAAAATGGAAACAAAGTCT